>JADLZN010011176.1:0-24170 GCA_018155175.1 Sinocyclocheilus anophthalmus | reverse complement strand
AACATGTGTTCTCGTAGGATCATCGCCTCCTTCAGGAGTTTAATAAAATCGAGCCGCCTCTGATCTTCGAGTGCAACATGGCCTGTTCCTGCCATAAATCCTGCAAGAACCGAGTGGTTCAAGCTGGAATCAAGTAAGCCAGGATGATTTTCGTAGTTGATTTGCTGTCAATTAGCTTTTGCGCAAGCTGCTGGCTGACGTGGATCGTGTGTTTCAGGGTGCGTCTGCAGCTCTACCGGACGGAGAAGATGGGATGGGGCGTCAGAGCGCTTCAGGACATTCCTCAAGGAAGTTTCATATGCGACATGTTGGTGCGGTTAAAAACTAATAAAAAGCATCAAGGTGGGTGTATTGTTTTCAGGTCAGCAGGACCCCAACGCACACCTTTTGTTATTTCTGCCGACTGTTGTGTGTGGTTGTTGTGTGTTTGGGTGTTTGGGCAGGTATGTTGTGCGAGCTGAATCTCTGAAGCAGAAAAGAAGCCAGACGTGATGCCAGCCGCCGGGAGGACTGAGATTGCGTACCTCTTTGATCTGGACAACAAGTGTGTTTGTCGGGTTGTCAACTGATTCGTTCAGATGGTGGACCGTCTCGTCTAAAGGTCCTGTTTTAAAGGCACCAAAACAAATCACCGCGCACCCCAAAAGGGATCTTGCCCCTTCACTTTTGATAGCTACGCCCCACAATACGGTACGCAACCCACGGCCCAACGATTACGTTTCATGTGTTTGAAAACCAAAGCGAAACCAGTGTTACACCGGTTACACCAGACGCGAGTTGGCAACCGTGGCGCAACAAATCCCCGACAGGGGGAAAAAAACTTTGCTTATGCCGGGTTCTAGTTTTTGATGCGTGCTGACAACAAATTTTCCAAATTGGGTTTTTCAATACGGTCGTTTTCCCGTTTTGTCCTTTAGTTGTTGATGCGTCTTTCCCGGTAGGCAGGACTTTCGTCTGTTGCGGGTTGCAGACACGGGTGGCTTACCTCACCTATTCGACGAACAGAGAAAACAAGCAATTCTGGTGATCGCAGGGCAGCCTTTCCGCTCCCCTTGTGACCGGTTTTTCCCCTTTAGCGCGGAAGCTGTCAAGTTATGGGAAAACAGGGGGAAAAAAAACCAAACCTCAAAGCACCCAACAAAAACTGGAGATTTTTAGGCAACACAGAACTCCGGCCAGGGACTCGTGTATGTTATGGGAGAGAAGGCGGTCCGTATTATCGGTCACATAACCTAACACTAGGTTGCAGTTATAAAAAAAACGAAATCAAACACTAGCTCAGGCAATACACAATCAACTTCCATAAAGATCACAGCGGGATTGGAAAAGCCCTTATTTATAGGTGCTGGTTCGAGTATTTAGGTTTCGTCTCAGGGAGGTGACACAAGAGGTCAGATGAGGGGTGGCAGATCACCAGTTGAATTTTCAGATTTCCTTTTTCTTCAGTCATTCAGGGTTCACAATGGATTCCAGTCAGAAATAATTTTGATCTAGGCTCTTTGATTTGCCTGCTCATAGAACTTCATCTCCTAAGTAGAAAATTTGTTGTTAAAATCAGTGTGATGCTTAATCTTTTTAAGAGCAGATAAAAAATGATCATTTTTCATTAGCATTCTTTGATAAAGAAAGTTCAAATTTTACTTATTTATTTTGGTACGGTTGAAAGAGAGGACGCTGACGTGGTCTTTACTGTCACTTGTTGATTCATCCTTCCTGAAAAAAAACTGCTACTGACTCAGTTCTTGAAATTTTTGAATGTATGTACATGTATATGTATATGTATATTTAGAGCAAACAGTTAAACATTACCAGCAACATTTAAAACCTTTGTTTTACTGCAAAGAATGACTGACAGCGGTGTTGGTCTTTTGCTGTTGCCTAGGATGCATGCATCAAAACAGATTAGTGTTTACACAACAAATGAAAGAGGTCAGATACATTTCTGACTATTGCCGAATGTTTTGAATTTAGTCCTTTATACTTAAAATGAAAGATCATAAAATCAGGTGTAAGCAGGGTTTTGAGTTATGTGATTCACAGTATTCAAACGCAGTCTGGTCTGGAGGTCTTCGGTACGTGAGGGTTTATGGAATCAGCTGTTGTCACATCAGAAGGATGCCGGGCTAAAGGTTTCCAGTCTGTGGTCGATGACTCGATGAAGCTGGTTTGTCTGGGTGCCTTTAAAATGTCTGGCCTGTGGCCCTTTTCCAAAACACATGTTAGTGATTTAAAGAGGAAAAGGGGGGTGCTAACAAATGGGTGGGTAAATCCGTGAACAAACTGGCTGTGGATCATTCCAAAAAAAAAAGGTGCTTAGAAAAACGAGAGTGACAGGATTATTTTCAGATTAAAATATAGATTATTATATATATATTATATATTCGGTAAAATATGTGACCTTGGACCACAAAACAAGTCATAAGGGTCACTTTTTCGAAATTGAGATTTATACATCATCTGAAAGACTGAAGAAAGACTAAAATATGGGTTGTTAGGGAAGGACCATAATTGTGACCGAGTACAACTATTTGAAAATCTGGACAATCCTGAGGGTTCTTACCGATGCATATTACTAATCAAAAATTAAGTTTTAAATATATTTACAGTAGGAAATTTACAAAAAGTCTTCATGGAACATGTATTCTTTTTAAAGGTGACATATCATGAAAATCTGACTTTTCCGGTTTTAAGTGCTATAATCAGGTCCCAGATGCATCTACCAACCAAGGAAACGTGAAAAAGATAACCCAGCAACTTTGTTTTGGTAAGCCTTTTTCTGCAAGCATCTGAGGGAGGGGGGGGGGGGGAAAACGAGCGCGGTCTGATTTGTCCCTTGGTGATGTGTACAAAGGGATTCACTTATAATATTTACCGCCCCGTAATCTGAAATGTAATACACCCACAGCACCGTCATTGTGTTTTCGCAAGTGACAACGGTGTACCAGTTCTTATGCCATGGTGAAAGTTTGAGCAAAACTTGCTAACTGTTCTGTCTTTGGTTGCACAGACGAGCACAGAACACTGTTTTAGAGTCCCAGCCTCAGAGGAGACAAAAAAGCAGTGAATTTATTGATTTATTTACTGAATATTACGCTGCTGCCACACAGATATAAAGTATGAACCTGGTACTTATTTCCCACAGTGCCTTTATAGCCATAACGGACTGTTTTGTTAACCTCGTGTGTTTTGTAAGTAAACTTGTGCTGTGAATGAGAAACTTCGTTAGTATCCATGCTGTGACAGCCGCTTTCTATACGTGTGCTTCGGATGTGTGCTCTCAGAAAACGTATATCAGAAGTTTAAATTAATATTGTTTAAAACGCATGATTTCAGCGTGATTTTGATAAACATGATAATCAGAACCAAAATAGATGTTTTTTAGCAGGTACTAGCTGTAATGGCGCAGCTCTATTCTGAAAAGGGGGCGGGGAGCAGCAGCTCACTTGCATTTAAAGAAACAGGCCCGAAAAACAGCGTGTTTCTGCTTCCATCTCAAAATAGGCATTTTCACAATGGTCTATATATGATTGTGGAGTATTTTTTTGAGCTAAACTTTCAGACACATTCTGGGACAACCGGAGACTATATAATATTGTAAAAAGGGGATAATATATTCTCCTTCATATCCTAATGAGTTTTTGGGCAATAAAAGAAAAAATCAAATTTTGACCCATTACAATGTATTTTTGGCTATTGCTACATATATACCCCAGCGACTTAAGACTTTTTTTTTTGTGGTCCAGGGTCACATATATTAATATATATAAGAATTTCACACATATATACACAAATATTTTTATGAAAAACCTTAAAAGTAGAAAAGTAGAGAGAGCAACAGACCGATAAAAAGTAGGCATGAGAGGGAGAGATTTGGTTGACATTCAAACCCTTAATACACATTGTTCTCAAACGTATGTAAACTAAATCAATATTTAGTTGATTCATTGTCTTTTAATAGCACATATAAGCAGACGGATGTGAATAACCCTGCTGTTGGATGGTTCATTTGTAATCGTCAGATCGATGGCAACACATTCCTACTACTGTTTCAGGTTAATAAATAATAAGTAACCCTGCTTTGTAAATATAATACTACTATGGAAAGTCTCCACTCAAAAACAAAGAATCAAACTGTTTTTGGTTATTCACAAGATTTGCTTGAATACAAAACTACAAACAAAACTAGGCATAATGAAATACAATTAGCAATCCAAAATCCATATGGTCTCATTGAAAGGCCATGGGAGGATACAGGATGGCAGTGCTGGGGCAATAGAGGCCCGTGTTTTAACCTCTGACGTTTGACCTCTGTACTGAGAGTACAAGTCAGACAACAGGACTGTTGTAGTAGAACAAGGACTGATACACACTAAAATTACAAGAGTCATGAGCACCAGCACACGTGATCCTCCTGCAGCTACAGGACATGTGGAGATGAAGTCCTGACCTTTGGATGACCTTCCTGATATTGGGCCAGAGAGACTAAATTTGTACTCCCAGCAGGAACATCTAAGACACAGAATCAGTGAGAGAGAAAGAGGGAGGGAGAGAAAATGTATGAGAGTACACAAAAACCACAGAATGGGAAGGCCAGAACCCAGGCTCGCCTAGACAGACCCCCCCAGTTGGGGCGATAGAAGGCGACCGAGGAGATGGAGAGAGAGCAGGCTATGCGTACGCTGTTTGGGCAGGGGCGATGTTCGGGCCGAATTGATAAAGCAGCTTCACCACAGACCGCCCACACGGGATACGGAAGAGACCAGACAAACACGAGTCCGGCGGATTCATGAGGAAAAACCCGGATATGGAAATAGAGAATCCGTGATGAAAATTTAGATATTAAGTCAAATGTTGTTTCTGTCTGATATTAATTCTTTGGACTTGGCTTTTCCAGCCCACAAAAAAAAGGAAAACGTAATATCAAAAAAAAAAGTTGCAAGGTGTAAGGTGTCGAGAGTGATTTCTAGACAGCTGGGAGACTCCGCCCGTAACGAAAACCGGAGTTTCCCCCCCACCCAACCCTGCTACGCAACCTGCAAAGAAAACATGTGTGTCTGGTACTGAAATCACGCAAATGAATTCACAGTCTAATGTTGGAAATCAAGAAGAAAATGAGTCACAATGCATAAGTGCAATAGTGGTCATGATTTACACACAAATGAAATTCAGGCAAAATGAGACATAAAAGTGTGGTTTGCATAGACCATACCTTTACCAGATAAAAGCAACAGTTTCAGGTTGTTACAGACCTTAGAATCTTCTTCTATAATAAAAAAATAAACTCTTATTAGTATACTATATTTTACCAAAATCGAAAATTAAGAAGTGAGAAAGTTATACTTACCACACACACCCCAAACACCCATATATATATATAGTAGTATCTATATAATATATATATATATCACTGTCTTATAATTATAATTTCATTTCTAGAAGGAACCACTTTTACTGCAAGGGTAGGACATTTATACTAAGGTTATAGTTTGTATTATGGAGAGATTGGACTAGTAATAACTATTAATTGGATTAACAATGTTATTATCGCATCTTAGGTTTCTTTATTAAGCACTTTAACAAAGCACCTTACGAGAAGGGGTCTAGTTACACCAAAAGGTTCTGCTATTGTTATAAGGGATCAAACTAGGTTTAGCCCATTGGTGCGGGGAAAGGAGAGGTATGTTTGTAAATACGTTTAAAATACAGGGAGATAACCTTCGGGTGGTTATATACCATAATAGGAATAATAATAGAACGAGTGTGAACCAGCAGGTATGGCCCCTCCAGATGCCAGCGGCTTGTTTTTCTAATCCGCGACCAACCGCCTTTCGGGTCCCGCCATGCGTCCCGCTAAGTGAATAATTCGGCCCAATTGCGCGAAGAGAAGACGCAGGTAGAGTTCATGGGTAAAACGTCGCTGTGCCCCAGCCCACTTCCCTTGAAGTAAGAGAGAGGGAGCCGCTCTCCTCTTCGTCGCGCGCGTTAATTAGCACTTGAGTTCCAGCTGACAACTGGCTACCGCCCCCAAGCGTACAATATAACGTTTCAGCGAGAACCGAGCGAGCTTCTGTGACCACTTATAATAATAAGTCGAAGCATACGCAATCCGCCACCCACAAACACTGATCAAAAGGCCACACTCCCAACCCCACGTTGCCTGCTGTTTCCAGACGCACACTCAGGCCTTTTCAGCTCAAAGCACACTATCTTGTTCCCCCTTTATTACTTTTGATACTCAGTAAGCACGCTAACCGGCAATCGCGTTCATTACGCCCCTATAAACAGTATGGTACTTTCCACAAAAAGATATCGCGCAGCGCGCAAGCTCATAAACACTGACACAAGTAAGTTTATGGTATTGTAGTAACCGGGAAAATTCGAGCAATCATTTTTGTGTTTGTGAGAGGAGGGAACATAGGAATAATGTAGAATCATCACATCGATGTCAGACTTGAGTCATTTCTGTGAGAGATTCACATCAGTCTGAAAAGTAAACAAACAGAATCAATTATATTATATTATATTTCTAGAAACTCCCTATTGATACATCAATACTAACACGAGCGTATATATAACACGGCGTCTGACAAAGAGGCGTCATTTGTAATTTTAAAAGCGAATTAGTCTCAAATGAGAAGGAAACTGAAGTGGGCTTTGTGCAGAGCTAGAGGAAACAATCTTAGTCCATATGAAGAATGTAAATCCAACTTGACTATAACTGCACATATTAACCATGATTTCATTTAAAGCAGATGCAATCATGAGTGAAGTGAAGTGGTCTCTTTTCAATTTTCAAAAGATTTGGGGCAGTAATATATATTTTTTTAAAGAAATTAATACTTTAATTCAGCATGAGTGCATTAAACTGAAAAGTGACAGCAAAGACTGTGTACGTTGATACACACAAAAAAACATATTCTTTTGAACTTCCCATAAATCAGAGAATCCTGAAAAAATGATCAGTTTCCACAAAAATATCAATAATAATATCTCTGTTTTCAACATTAATAATAAGAAAAAAATGTTTCTTGAGCACCAAATAAGAATATTAGAATGATTTATGAAGGATCATGCGACACTAAAGAGGATAGTACTGGCCTCCCCCCCCCGGCTGAATATTAACTTTTGCCATCAATAGGGAATTAAAATGTCCTAGTCTTTAAAATATATTACAATGATGGGAAAACAGTTGTTAGTTAAAAACTGCCTTTACTGTTCTTTCACAATTATGAACCATCTTGTGTAACGGCTCGTGGTAGTGATCAATCTGCCGATTTCCGTGCATTCCTTGATGCCAGGGCGTTTCGCTAAGTAGAGAGATTGCGACACGACAACGCAACTGAATTTCATGCATGATTCTCCTAACTACTCTGTAACACTACTACCAAACTGGGACACTCTTAGCGCAAATTTATTGTCAAGAATTATAAATAATTAAACTACAACGCGGAAATCAAGGCCAGGGTTTGACCAGCAAACTGTCACGGATGCGATAGTCTTCAATTACTCCACGAAGTAAACAAATGATTGCGATTCGATTAACCGATTCCGATCAACTATCGATTATTTTTGATATATTTGGTACAGTACATGCAAATTTCTCAAGGAAACAAAAATCTCTCATTGAAAAGTTAAAAAAGAAAATTGCTGAGTTGTTAAAATTACAGCTTGACTGACGGCTTGTTAAAAATATACATAAAGGTGAAAAGACAGTATCTAACATTTCTCTTCGAGAAAAGTTAAGCGATAGACGTCATAAAATCTATCAAACATCATGGTGAGCTGTCATCTCAAAAAAGACCTTGAAATGGAATATATATTCGCACACACACTAAATTCACCTGGACAATGACCCAGTAAAATGATAGATTTCATATGTTGAGAATTTTTCTTTTTTTTTCTTCTGTGCATATATTTAGCAAAATGCCCTCTCTACAGTTTATTTTTCTATCGGACTAATGAGTTTATGGTCACCCTAACTTAGTTTTTTTCTGAGCGGTAAATGGACGTTAGTGAAATTGTTTTACACGCCGTTATTACATCTTTGCCTGGCTGAAACACGATTGAGAGATACATGAGAAGGCTATGGGTTGTGAAAGTTATACTTTTCTTTAATTACCTTCGGGATGTTCAGTCGTTTATTTTGGCGGAAACTAGGATACTTGCAAAAGGCACATGTGGAGGAGATGATCAGTTCACGTGCGACTCGCGCTGCTGCGTCTGTTGAACTGAGACGCTACAGCGATTTTTTTGTCTGTCATCCACATAAACAGGCCAACAACGGCTTATTGTGAGGAGAATACTGCAATACACGGAAAGAATTGAAACTGAGACTTGTTTCATATTAAAAAGTCGGCTACCCAAAGACACACATGTCTATTGCTCGATTTATGGGGGAAGTTAGCCTTCCAATGTTACGGCCATTAAGACATGAACAACAAGCGAGTTAGCCTAGATCTAATCGATTCTGGGATTTAAGAAATCCGATATCGTTCCGGTAAAATTGAGATTAATATCGAGATATGCGTCTTTTTTACCCAGCCCTAATAGACACGACAAACTAGAAAAACTTAATGTCAGTAGAAAACTCAGTTGCACATAAACATTTTCATAATACTGTCTTCATGCCAGCTTATCAAAATAAGGTCGGTATAATAAATGAAGCCGAAGTCCCCCTTTAGTGTTTTTTGTAGCTAATTCTCAATGAAATGGGAACACGGGCTAATTTTCTGAGGTAATGGCAACGTAAGTGTTGACAAGATGTTTTATGGCATTGCAGCAAATTGAAGACGCTGAATGAGACAGTAAGTCCTGATCTTTCAACACAACTTTTGACTGTTCATTTAAATGTTTATTTTGCGGTTTATTTGCATGATCCTCACACCACATTTAAAGTGTCACAACAGGATTTATTGTTTGAATTTTGACAGAATTTGAAAAAATGCGGCTTTGTCAAGTTATGGAGTACAGACCTACAAGTAACAAAGCACAAAGCTCTTTGTGATTTTTGGATGGGAGGCGCATTGTTTGCATTTGAGAAAAAACATGGATCTGGCAAACCCTGGGTTGAACTACGGGTGATTCATTGGGTCAAATAGAGCCTGCTTTAATGTTGCTCATTTTTTAAATCAGAGAGATTTTCTTCACACACTGTATGAGTTGCAGTCTGACACATTTTGGCCTTCTCCTTTTGATTGACAGAGTATAATCGGCCCTGATCATCAGCTTATTTTGATCAATCGGCCGATGGCCAATAACGAAAAAAATTGCTTTTATCAGCCGACACCAACTAGAGTGGCGTACATTCCTATGCGAAATAATACTACAGTAAAACCAATAAAAGTCTGTTTTGACATTATTGCTGCTACAATTATGTGTGTACAATTATGAGAGGAAACACTGAACTATTTCAAATAATAATTCTTCTTTAAAGATTAAACTTAAAAAAAGAGGCATAAGCACAAACTCACACACACTCTTTTTCCTACTCCTCCTTCCTAACCAACATCATGTCTTCTCCCAAATCTAGCTGTGACCCAACACTTTGTCCAAACACATTTCACACATGCGTCAGAAGCGTTGACCTACATCAGGCCTCTTGCTAAGCTAATATCAGAACACAAAGGGATTAGCCTAAGATTAGGATAAAACAGTCTGTGCAGTAATTGTTTTCTGCCAATTACAAGCTAACATAAACACGGTCACCTCAACAACTCAACCATGCTACATTTATAGATCCTATCAATCATTCTAATCCATCCATCCGTCCATCTAACACAAATGCTAAATGTGTGACCTGAATTGAACCAAAAACATAGTAAAACATGACAGTGGAGATGGCTAACCACTGAGAAAATGCATTTGCTTGGTTGTCAGTGTTTAAATGTTTTCCAAACGCGTGGCCTGTTTACATGGTGTCCTAACGGTCCAGACATAGTGTCAGATTGGAGCGTGCATGTGCACTGACGGAACACTTTGTTTTTCGTCTCACTCAAACTATGTGACTCCTCCAGCAGACATTTGTTTGTGTAAACACACATCATCGTTAACCCTGATTAAATAACCCTGGTGTTTACTAAACAAATAATCAGTGATGTCCATCCATTGTCGTTCTTTTGCAGCTGTCACCTATTTGTCAAGCTCGTAGTAAACTTTGAGCTCTTCAGTCCTTAATGGAAAGCGTGGCCAGTAAGTCCAACAGGTCACCAGGACATTCTCAACACACACACACACACCACCACAACTTGAAAAGATTTATACATCACTGAGAATATAAAATAATGAAAAGTATTAGAAAAGATGGCTTAAAAAATAAATAATAAAAAATATCAAAAGCACATAACAAATTACTAGAAATACAAACTTACTTGAATTAAAATTGGTAATTTAAAAAAAAAAAAAAAAATATCTATATATATATATATATATATATATAATCATATATATATAAATACAAAAATAAAAACGAAATGCTACACTCAAAAATATGAATTAAAAACTAAAACATAGTATATAAATAATTAAAAAATAACACTGGCATTACTCACCCTCATGTCTTTCCAAACAAGGAACAAAAAAGATAAAATGTTTTGAAGAATGTTCAACTGTTTCAAGAAAAAGTCAATGTTTTTATACCCCTGAAGTACTTCAAAATATCTTCCTTTTTTCCATAGAAAAAAAATTAAGTCACACAAATATGGAACAACATGAAGGTAAGAAAATGATGACAGAATTTTCATTTCTGAGTGAACTATCCCTTTAAACTCTCAGGTCCATAGTGTGAAAATGTGTCCATCAGGTGTGTTTAAACACGCATGTACACAAGCATCTAATGCAGATATGGCTGTCTGAGAGCATGCCAGTTATGTTACATGTTTGCCATATGACTTTTGCCATTTGTATGTGTGTGGTCTCAATCAAGCAAATCTGTCCAGAACATAGGTTTTCACTCAGAATGCATGTTTGTGTTCCCTGCTTACACCTCTAAATTCCTCTATTTTACAACTTGCAAGGCTTGCTCGAGTGAGGGGAGGGGGAAAAAACGATTCTGGATCTTATTTAGCCACACACAGCCAGACCAGGCAGGAATAGTGAAGGGGAATGAACTAGAAAGAGACACTGATACCTTAAAAGAGATGGGGGAAAATAGAGAAACTGAAAGAGAGAAGAGAAGAGGGAGACATTCAAAGAAACATTCACTGGAGAGTCTTGGCAGAACATCTCGACAACCTACAGTTAATAAGCCACCATGGGAGGTTCAAGACTTATGCACTCACTCACACACACATAATCGCATACACACAATAATCAAGACGACAAAACATAATAAAAAGGATCCCCAGTAGTGCTTCTTTGAGTGAGGTGCATAGAAATGCTGCAAGGTGAAGTGTCACGGACAGGAATTGTTCAAAAAAGTTTTAAGCTATTGGATTTCCTGTGATATTTTACTAATTAGAAACTCTTCTGGTTCCTCCTCCGTCTCAAACACCCGCTCGCACACACTCCATTTGCTCGCGTGCTGTCTAATTAGGGAGTAATTCATTTAACTGATGAAAGGGAAGGCGGCCCCCAAAAGTCAGACCGCAGTCCCAGTGAAGAATCCAAAGCCTCTGGTGCTTTAGCCTATTAACAACACAAGCTGGTGCCTCAGAGGCTGCCTTTGGGTTTGTGTGTGCTTTTACGCTTCCTCATTAACAGTGGCTATCCTACCTTCATACCTCATTGACCGATTCGACCCCTTTTGATTAAGGACACCGTCTCTTATTAGTGTTTTCTTACTGAGGGGTGTTGCAAAGAAGCTGTTGATTTGGTCTGTTTTTCTGTTCATCCTACACACACACACACACTTTAATGGCTGCCTATTGCAAATGTTTCTTATTTGCATCTTGTTCTAGCCACATAATGACATGAAAATGTAAACTTTTAGTTAACCTGACAGTATGCCTATGCAAAGAGTGTATTTTTTTTGTCACACACGAAAATAAATAAATAAATAAAATAGCCAATTAGTGTTCTTTTAAAGACATGACATAATTTACTCTGTTCTATAAAGTGCAACACAAAGACTACTTCACAAGTTCAGTTGTTCATATTTTCCCACCATGAGGAATGGCAAATTAATTTGGTGTGCTGTTCATAATGGACTCGGCGTAACCGTGAACGATGAAAAAAAAAAATATAATATAATCAATTTTGTAATTATTAAATAGCTTTTTATATATTACAACACCACTACTGTTCAACGCTTGGGGTAATAAAAAAAAAAGAGAAGAAGAAAAGAAAATATACTTAGGTCAACAAGTACAAAAAGTGACAGTAATTACATTTATAATGATACACAATTTCAGAAAAATGCTGTTATTTAATAGAAAGTCACTATTAAATATTTGATATATATATATTAAAACCATGATATAGCTCAACTATTTTCCACATTGATAATAATAATAATAATGTTTCTTGAACACTAAATCAGCATATTAGAATGATTTCTGAATGATCATGTGACGCTGAAGACTGGAGTAATAATGACTGCTGAAAATTCAGCTTTTGCCATCACAAAAAAAGCATTAAATGTAATTAAAAGAGAATATCACCAAATTTTACATTGTTACTAATATTTCACCAATATTAGTGTTCTTTTTAAATCACTTTTTTTTTTTTGATCTTCTCGTTAGAAAATGTCACCATAAGAACTGATCAGAGTGAAAATTACAGGTTTTGATTAAAAATGTAAAGCAGATAAAAATCAATGATCTTGGCACATAAACGTCATAAATTGACAGTTTTACTAGATTATATCATGTAACCCTCCTTCTTAACGAAGCATTAGGCAAGTATTTAATGTTAAATTCATCAAGGCAACGGTGCAAACAGTCAATATATGTCTGGGTCAGGGCAGGCTGATATTGACAACATTTCTCCCTCAGTAATTACTTTTCCAGTTGGTTAAAGACCAGCGTCTTTAACGAGAATGGCAGAGACCGATAAGAGCGAAGCCGCTCGTGCCAGCTGAAGCATGAGCATTCACTCCTTTAATTAAAGGTCAATAAACCTCATAAATTTCTCTTTTCTTTATTTCAGTTTCAAGCTGGAGTGGAGATCCACTAGTTCATGCTGCTGTGTGTCCGTCACTGATTCGCACCGATCAGTGAAGCAAACTCCACAAATCTGTTGTTTTAAATGAGTTTTCCTGTTATGACAGCCTGTCTGTCCTCAGAGTATCGCCAGCATTTTCAACAGCTCTTGGATTTATGAGAAAAGACGGGTTTAGAGAGACTGCACTAACTTCCCACCCCCCACAAAAAAAAAAAGTATTTAAGCTTAACAGCTTTCTTTGGCCCTGAAAACCGCATCAAATTAGTGTGTTCACTATGGTTTCAGCTGGCTGGTTTTCAAAGCGATGAATAACAGAACGCACACGTACCCAAAATAATGACATTTTAAGCACACGTGTTACCACAGTTTAACACAACTAAAAATAAATAATCCGAAGAAGACAGAACTTACTCATGCAGCTGATGGAGTTCATGGAGAGGGTGATATAAATTTTGATATGTACATGAGGTTTACAGTTGATGACGAGCAATAGAGAGACACAGCAATAAACAACAAAAGTGTAAAATAAAAAAAACGTGCATACAAAGAGTTTGCATTCAGAAAATGCGGGAAGCTAGTTGATATCACAAAAAAGACGGAAACAGTGTAGAATTAAAAAACGTAATTGAATTCTTGGCCAATTCAGAGGATTTCCCTTTGAAATTGCACAGGTCCGGTATAGTCTCAAAGCAGATGCTTTAATCATTTTCATCAGTAGTTCCATACGGATCATGATCTTAACATTTCTTCTGGTTTCTAGTGAAATCCTGGTTCTGCTGGAGAACTCAAAGTACGCTTATAGTTTCCATTGGTGGTCATTATTATTACTTAGAAATGATTTTGCACAGAACCTCTTTATACAAAATTGTATATTTTTTTCTTTAGATTTTAAAGGAGAATATGACTCACTGATGCGAGATACTTTCATATATTTATATAAAACCTTAGGGTAATGCAACTTAAGAGTAACAATGTTAATTTTGCGCAGTCTGTAGGAGAGCCGCAGTGAGACAAACAACATGTGGAAACGGCCCTCTGGGTAGCAGTGTAATTGTCGGGTTGTTTGTTTGTCATGAAACAATGGAAAAAGTTGAATGTGTTGTCCAAACCAAGCACATTTCTGTGCAGCAAGGCATGGCCACACACACGGGACACAAACAAAGAGTTGACTCTGATGTGAAATTGTCCCTGACAGATGAGCGTGTCTCTGTCATGTCCAGCTGCCATCGTTAAGCAATCCCCTTGTTGTTACTTTATTATTGAAGAGCAGAAGAGGACATTAAAGAGCAAATGTGGCTGGGCAAATGTTTGTTGATGTTTGGGATGTTAAAATGTGGTTGAATGGAGGAGCTTGAACATCTTACTGACTTTGCTTTTCCACTAAAAAAATAGTACTTTTTTGAATTACAGAAAAGTACTGTGGCATGGTACAAATATACTTTAATTGTATATATGTGATATTTCAGACGTTCAGATGTTTTCAGGTTTTCAGGCCATTTGAAGTTTGACTTGGCAAAGTGGTGATATATAAGTGTGTGAGTTGTTTACTTACTTTTTTTTTTTATTAGTATCCCCTTAAGGGTTAGTTCACCAAAAATGAAAATTCTGTCATAATTTATTCACCCTCATGTTGTTCCAAACTTTTAAGACCTTCGTTCATCTTCGGAGCACTATTTAAGATATTTTTGATGAAATATGTGGGCTCTCTGACCCTCCTATAGACAGCAAGGTAACTACCACGTTAAAGGTCCAGAAAAGTACCAAGATGTTCGACAAAGTAGTCTGTGTGACATCAGTTGTTCAACTGTAAAATTACAAAGCTACGAGAATACTTTTTATACGCAAAGAAAACAAAAATAACTCGACTTTTATTCAAAGTTTCGTTCTCTGACTGAGTCAACTTGGGTGGCGTCATGCTAGTACCCATGACGCGTCGTTGTTTGGTGGCGCCAGGAGGACCCAGATCGGCATTTTATTATTTTAATACAAAGTCTTATTTTGTCTTCCTGTGCACAAAAAAAGTATTCGTAATTTATAGTTGAAACCATGAGTGTCACACAAGACTACTTTGCGATCATCTCTGGTACGTTTTGGAGATTGACTGGTAGTACCTTGATGGTCAAGGGCGAGGGTTCAAGAGCCCTCAGATTTCAATCAAAATATTTAAATTGTGTTCGAGATTGAACGAAGGGTCTTACGGAATCATAAATAGTGAAATGTATTTTTTTTTTATTTTAGAAAAACGTTTAGAAAAAAACAACTTTATAACAAGATTTTTTTTTTGCATCTAAACAGGCTCAACAGTGCTTGAAAACTACACTCACGTGCATAACAAACATTGCTGTTCAAAACTCTTTTCAACAGTACAACGGTCTATAGGAGACTTGATTTCAGTTTCATTTTGAAAAGTGAAAAAACAAACAAAAAAACGTTGTACGAAGACCCTCAATCTCTGCCTGCTGTTCCAGCAACCCGGCTATAGAAGTATGCAGCAAAGGTTGGATCCTTCTCCTCTAAGCTGTTCAAAAATGCATTTCTCTCCTCTTCACTCCATGAATCAAACCACTGAGTCCACAGCCTTAACTGGCATTCAAAAATGTTAGGTGGGCGATCATTCACCTGAAATGCAAAGACAAAGAAGATATCCATGTTATCATACATATGAACCTGCTTAGCATTATTTGATTATGTCAGATAGATACATACATACATCCATAAACAGCTGATCTCAATCTTCCATAAGTATTCAACACGACTCAAGTCCATCAATTAACATCTTATGAAGAGAAAAGCTGCATGTTTGTCATAAAATTCATTATTAGATGTTTTAACTTCAACTGTTGCTTACTGCTTAAACTATATAACGAGTCTATTTCATAATATGGCTTTTTGAGCGAAAAAAAGCTGTCTACTCTGAATCAGCGAGAGACAGGAGAGAAATATGCACAAATCAAGTGAACAACAAAACAAGTAAAAATAATCCAGAACAGCTCTAAACAAATATTTTGGTGGATTTTGATGTGAGAGGACAACAGGAGATGGACTTTTACACTGGAGGAAGTGTTATTATGGACTATTTTGTTAGAAGTGACAGTTTAAAGTTAAAATGCCGTAATAATGAATTTGTTTCAATTGACAAGACGTTAACTGATGGACTAGAGTTGTGTTGATTACTTGTGGATTACTGTGATGTTTTTATCAGCTGTTTGAACTCTCATTCTGACGTCACCCATTTACTGCAGAGGATCCATTGGTGAGTTAGTGATGTAATGCTAAATTTCTCCAAGTCTGTTCTTATGAAAAAACAAACTTATCTACATCATGGATGACCTGAGGGTGAGTAAATATTCAGCAATTTTTCATATTTTGGCAACTATGGAAACTATTCCTTTACGTACGAGAATCACACAACAAAGAAAAGGGCATTAAGTTTCACATAAATTAACAAAATAAAACACCTGCAGTGTGTTGAGTTGGTCTAATAAACTGGACACCTTTCCAGGCACAGCCTTTGAAATCAGATCTTCCAGAAAGCGTTGCTTCTGGACAGCGTTCCATCCTAAAAACCAACTTAGTACACATCGTTGCTCCTGCAGCGTCACGAAAGACAGCGGCACAGAGTCTTCTCTGGAGCCCACGTTGAGGGATGTGTAGGACAGTGCTTCCAGACGTTGGGGAACAATGCCTCCTGAAGCAGGCGGAAAGTCTGTGATGGAAACTGGGGGAAGAGTTGACCAACCTTGCCCATCAGACATCCCTAACTGTGTAATGGTGTGCTTGGAGACCTGAGAATGGGACAGATCTTCCACTGTAGGGGGCATCATGGATCCATCTGGCTGGCCCGAGCCTTGTAAAGCCTGGTGGAACCAGGCCATTTCTAATAAAGACAGAAAAAGGAGGATTTCAGCGGGACTATCATTGACGGTACTAAAAGCTTATAGCGCTAAAAGAAACTGGATGCCTTGACGTTGCTGAGCATTTTAATAACTTTTTACACAAACTGAAACATTGAATAAGCCACGTTCATGCATTTTAACGTACACCATCGGTTCAAAGCCTTTATAAAACTGTTATTTTTGTTTTTGCATCGTACCATACGTATTTACACTGTAGGCTACACTTATATTTTTCTTCCTTGTTACGACACACTATGCATGCTAATGTCAGATTGCTAGCTGACCAAAACAAACGAGTAACCTCCGCTTTTAAATATTATTTCATTCAAAATGTCATTCTAAATCAAATGTTACCCTTTTCTTAGTTGGACTTGTCACCTTTCGTCGAAAACAGCATGTAGTTAGTTTCTCCGTCGGTAACCAGAAGGGAATAATCTCGACTGAGCCGCGAAGCTCAAAGCGAGCCGCTCGCTGTGTTCAGTAGACCGCTTGCATAGGGCTCGGACACAGTCAGCGGGGCTCTGCATATTAGCGATGTCCTATTCGTGAACGAATCTTTCTTTTTGATCGGATCTTTTCCCATTGTTCACAAACCCGATCTAAACGTCTTGCTCACGAATCTGACTGGACGATTCGTTAATGAAATGAACTGAATCAGTAAGTCTCAACGACTCAGCGAGAGCCGGTACATGTCCGATTCCTACAGAGGTTGTTACTGAAGGGACGAAAAGGTTAACGTTACTTAGCCTAACAGCAGAAATGTCATAAATAAAAAGATACTTTTCCAGCAAAGATTGTAATTGCGAAATTAACTGATTTTAAGCTGATTTTTAAAAACTGATTTACTAAAACGAACGGACAACCGATGTGCTGAAATAAATCGTGCTTTAATTTGTACGCAGAATTTCAAAATTCGATATTGTATTTATTATTTTTAATAAAAAAAAACACGATTCTCCACACTATAGTGGAAACTGTGGCGTTACATACGACGTGGGACATCATAAAAGCTTAACGTGGATTCATGTAGCAATTTAGACAGTGATGGACCAAACAGTGGTGGACCAAATTCGGTATATATTATATTAATGATGCTATTATGCAAGCAGATTAACCTAGAATATGAACGTAACGCGCAATACTTATCAAGGTTAATGTACAAAACGGTAATACTGGAGGACTAATTTCTGTATAAATCTTAATGATTATGCACATTATAGACAAGACTATATCCAGAATATAAACGCAAAACAAGAGGTTAATAACGGTTTTCAAGCGAATACGCTTGCGTTGCATTCAGCATTAACAGCTGAATACCGGACAGACTTTAATAATGGCGTCTTTGTTTGCCTTTGCAATGGTTTTATGTTGAAACGGAAATTTACAAGAAGCAATTCAATCATGTCCAATGTGGTTTAAGCATATGAATTCAGGTTTACTGCCTGTTACTTTGTAAAACATCAAACAACTTGGAAGTCCTCTCTCCGTGCTTCCACTCCGCCTTTTCCGGAAGCGCTCGTGGCGCGCTGACGTCAGGGAGGAAGGCGTTGCGGTCCTCGCGAGCTACAGAACGAGCGAAGGGAATCAAGATGGCGGACCTCGAAGACGTTACGCTGGACGGGAGGCCGCTCCATTCGCTCCGGGTGGCGGATTTGAAGGCGGCATTGGAAGAGAGAGGGCTTCCGAAAAGCGGACAGAAGAATGCACTCATCAAGAGGCTCAAAGGGGTGAGTGGGAGTTGCTGTTTTCTCGGCTCCGCAGAGTCCGAGGACCGTGATTCGGAGGCCGAGCGTCGGTGGTCTCTCGCTAGCTGCTAGCGCGCACTAGCTGCGGTGCTCATCCAGTTTGTAGTGTGTTATCATGTCCCCCGCTGTTGCCTGTTTATATGTATGTGTGTGGCGTGCAAAAGCGCCGTTTATTTTCCATGCATGCGAGTTTAGGGAGGCCGCAGAGGGTTCGGGGCGATGCGGTTTGTGTTTACAAGTCTCTGGATGAATGTGAACTGTGAGGTTTTTTTAAGTTGTCGGCGGGCTCGCGCTTTGTTAATGCATAAGGTGTTAGGGGGGTGGGGGTTTATGAAACGGGGACGCGCTTACTAAAAACTCAAGTTTTTGAAAGATTACACACCTCTTACCCCTTGAATGTCATGTGTATTTGTTGAAATAAACACTGAAGTCGCATCGCAGTTGCTTTGCGTTGGTGGGAGGATTTGATTGATTGATGTGCCGAGCGCCGCAGCTGCTTTGAAGTTTGAGCTGAAGTTACTGTTACTGAACGGATGTAAACAAATCTCCTTCTATCCCCGTCTTGTTCTTATTTCGTGCACTTGTTTCATATATAATTGAAATGATCAGAAGTAATCCATATGTGTGTTTTAATGATGATCAATAAATAAGTACATGTTTTTTTATATTTACACTTATTCTTTCCTTAGATCATTTGCTCTGATCCATATAAATATTAATGAATAATAATTGCTTATGTATGTGTCCATTATGTAATGTAGAGCTCGACCGATACAGTTTTTTTGGGACGATTTACCGATATTAAGGAGTAAAAAAGGCAGATACCGATATATCGGCAGATATTCTTTGTGTATATTATAATACAGCACCAGTCAAAAGTTTGGACACTTTCCCATTCGGTTGTATCCAAACATTTGACTGGTACTATATATATAATACAGTATATAGCCTACATAAACAATATATATATACATAAATACATTTTTTGCAATGATCACTCAAATGTGGTGATCAAACACTTATAATGGTGACAGAGATATGTAAGGGCATTTAACAATTTAACAATAAACTTGCGATGAGTGCGATGCACAAAGTAACGGGGGGGGGTTCGTTGTAACACACGTGGTTTGAATGTGTATTTTACCATAGTAACATTTAAATTCTGGCTTAAGTAAATTTATCTCAGTTTTTATTATTAATTTAAAATGAGACAAATCTGCTATTATTTTAATCTACAATCGGTTTATTATTATTATCAGTTTAAATTATTTTTTAATGCTTCGATAACTATCAGAAGACAGTAACCAGTTTTAAATTCCTGTTGCGCAGATGGGGCACGTTGTAACACTGTGTTACAATGTGCTATTCTATGAAATTAGCGATGTAATTTACACTATTTACTTTAATTAATTTTAACGAGAAACAGGTGAATAAAGACTGACAGTCAATGTTTAATGTTTAGACATTATTATTTCAAGACATGTAAAGCGTTTTTGCTCGTTTATGTGGGCCGTCCAAGCATGGTTGCAATGTGTTCATTGTCAAACTCCAAAATCAGATAATTTTTAATTCTTAAAAAACGCCATTATTATATTTGAAATAAATAATTATTTTATTTTATTAACAAAATATTTTAGTTTGTCTTGAATATTTTTTTCATTCGATCAGATAAGATTTTTTTAGCTGTCATATGGTAAAGTTACAACATGCCCCTCAGATGTTACAAAGTACCCCCCACCTACGGGGCATGTTATCACATTTCACTTCCATTTTTTGAGGGGAAATAAAGAAAAACCTATACACTGTAATTATGAAACAAAGCGACATATTTGTTCTAGACAAGTGTAAAATTACTGTGGATAAAAAATTATATTCTGAACCCATGTGGTACACAAACTGAGAAAGTCAAAAAGTGTTACTTTGTGCCCCGCTCTCCCCTACCTCTGTAAAAAAAAAACAATATAAATTCACATCTCGCGCACTTTAATGCCATTTCGATGTAAGGTGTACATTCCCTTGGAACTGGAATCACGGCGGAATTTCATGTGTCCACTTCGCAGGGCCCACGTACGCGGGTCTCGAATAAGACAAACGCGTGAATGCTGCTGAAACCAAGAGACCTCCTACTGAAGGGAACGTTGTTGACTGGTTGTCAATCTCGCGAAACGCGCTGGCGGATACTCCCACCACAATTCGGGGGGATCCCTTCAGCTCGACGGCAGCCCTCCTCGAACGCCACCCTCGCGCGTCAGTAGCCCTCGGGATGCGCTTGTAGAGCGGCGGGCCGGCCCGCGGGACCATTAACCACCCATAACTCCCGAACCCCGGGGGCTATCGACGAGGCGGTGGTGTCTCATTCGAAGAGGGCCTCGACCTGATGACGTACACCCGATCTCGCGTCGAGAGGGTTCCTTGACTGAAGGATCCCCCGAATTGGGGCGGATTCGCCGCGACGTTACAGGATTTATGGCCGTTCAAAGTTTCAATGGGTTTCCATAGACTAAGCTTTAAATCGTTTCATCCCGGTCGCCAGTAGCAAACAATGGAGCGTGCTCTGTTGGACAAACTAAGTAATTACACTATTTCAAGCATTTTATCTGCGTTATACTGTATGTTCTGTAAAAAAAATCATATCGGCGGCATATTCACGATACAGATATATCGGCGACAGGCTCATATCAGCCAAACGATATATCGGCCAAAAACGATATACGGCGGGCTTAGTAAATTAACTGTCATGCTGTCCAGTTCCAAATGTTTAGAGGTCTTGTACTTATACTTGTTACCTTTGCTGTGAAGTGTGCATAAGTATTTAGTGTAGATAATGAAGTATGTGTGTCTGTCATTCTGCATGTGCAACAGGCTCTCATGTTGGAGAACCTTCAGAAAACCTCCACTCATCACATTGGCCTGCAGCCTAACTCCCGGGTGAGCTGAACTGTGTTGTTTTACAGTAGGAACAAGCATCTTACTGTTTGTTCTTGTGTGGATGGCTTAACTGCTCTAAAACAACTGTAACAATTTGGATTACATGTGTTTCAATTTAGATTGGCGAGGAAATGAGTCAGAACAGCTTCATTAAACAGTACCTGGCCAAACAGCAAGAGCTTCTCAGGCAGCGCTTGGAGAGAGAAGCACGAGAGGCAGCTGAAACTGATGGTGAGTATATGATAATAGTGCAAATAAACTTAACTTGTACCAGTGTGAGTGGTTTTTCTTTTCTTTTTTTGAAGCTGCATGTGTGTAAGGTTTTTAACCAGCAAAAATGCTGCATCCTTGTATAAATGGTGGTGAAGTTGAAATATGGAAACACTGATCATTTACAAGTACTCTCAACATATGCTAGTTTTTTTGGTTAATGTGTAATCTTTTGGTATTACAAATGGTTTTTGCATTGAGTGTTTTGTTAAATGATGATGAATAAACTTTTTCTGTGATATGTCTCCTATAACAGGGCTGTCCAAACTCGGTCCTGAAGGGCCACTGTCCTGCAGAGTTCAGCTCAAACCCTAATTAAACACACCTGAAAAAGCTAATCAAGCTCTTACTAGGCATAATAGAAACATCCAGGCAGGTGTGTTGAGGCAAGTTGGAGGTAAACTCTGCAGAACACCGGGCCTCCAGGACTGAGTGTGGCAGCCCTGTCCTATAAGGTTACTCTATACTGAATTACAGTATTGTTTTCAAGAGACCATTAAAATTAGTGTATATGAAAAGGATTTGGAATGAAAAGATGGGAATTATGAAGTGTTATAAACATTTGTTAAAATCCACATTAATTTTAAACAGAGAGTTCCGCTTTGTACTTACAGTGTGACTATGTATAACATGTGGGGTAATATGAAAATTAATATGTACAAAAATATCTATTTTTAATGCTGAAAAATAATAACATTATTTTACATTCTTCTAAATTAAAGCGGGTTGAGTCTTTAAACACGTCTGTGTTATGGTTTATGTTTTATTTATTTAATTTGTTTTTCTTTTAAGGAACGACCCATGAAGACCCACACAGAGGCCATGACATTATTGTGCCGGCCCCTAACCAGGTTAGAAATATTATCAATCCCCTGCTGCTACAGTGCTTGTTCTGGGCTGGGCCACAAATTCTTACAAAATGTCTATTTAATTTTTAGTTATGCAAGGTAAGGTTAAATGTTCTCCTGATTGTGTTTACTTTGGATAAGAAAAATACCTTTTGGGTCCTGAACTTACCTTCTGTGTCCAACACATATTTCCACCAGGATGTTGCTCCCTCCTTAGTTGACCAACACAAAGGAGGTACAGTAGTGGCTGGGGGATTTGGGGTGACTGGGAGTGAGAGTGATGAGCTCGCAGAAAAAGAAACCCCTGGGCAGCCATCCCCCCTCGCACCTGCCCAGCCTGGCGCAATAGCCTCTTTATCTGTGCGGGTTGTTGGTGAAAGAGGACCAACTTCAAGCCATGAACCGGCTGAGAGTGATGATGACAGTGAAGGCGGGGATGACAATGATGACGATGAGGAGGAGTGGAACGCCAATGCTCAACGGAGTCATCGAGCACAGCCTCCAAAAAACCAACCGGTGAGGGAAAGATCTGGTAGCTCGCAGCAACAGCAGCAGCCGCCCCCCCAACACATACCTTTACTTTCACAGCAGCTCAGACAGCCCACTCCTCCTCCATCCCCTCCTCCTGAACTCTCTTTTCCACTCCCAGACACACCTAAACAGAGCCCACCTAGTCCTGGAGAGCCCCCGTCTAGGCAGCGCATATCTAGTTCTTCGAGCTCTGGTAGTTCAAGTAGTGACAGTCGTAGCAGTAGCCCTGAACCAGCAGGCGACTCAGCAGAACGCAGACCAGGCCCACTGACCTTACTGGCACGCAAGATGGCGTCTGAGGGAGCTTTCTCTGGTGCAGGAAAGCGTGATAGGGAGGGACTGGAAGGACAGAGAAGCCACCATGAGGGGGTTGTGTCTGCAATTACGCACACAGCTAATGCAGCTTCAGTTTTGTCATACCCTGGTTCAGTGATCTTAAACCAAGGTGTTGGTGTCGTTAGGACAGCGATGGTGGAAGAGAGTGATGGCATGAAGCAGGATGATCTTTTATGGGAGCAAGAAAACAAAAAGAGGGAAAGACAACGAGAACAAGAGAGGCTGAAAGCCCTAGAAAAGGAGAAGGCATTGGAAAAAGAGCGAGCACGGGTTTTGGAGCGGGAAAGGGAAGAGAAAGAAAAGGCCTTACAGCAGGAGAGGGAAGAGAAAGAGAAGCTTGAAAGAGAACAAGCGTTGGAAAGAGAGCGAGTACGATTCGAGAGAGAACAAGCTCTGGAACGAGAGAGGCAAGAAAAGGAGAGATTGGAGAGAGAGAGGCAGGAGAGATTAGAGCGAGAGAGGCTGGAGAAAGAAAGACAAGAACGAGAACAAGCCTTAGAGAGGGAGAGACTCGAGAA
>JADLZN010011175.1:0-35792 GCA_018155175.1 Sinocyclocheilus anophthalmus | reverse complement strand
TAACAAACTAAATAAACACCTGTCACAGCGCAACTAACACAGCGTTGTAACCACTCAACAATCCTTTACATCACTCAATAAGTATACATAAATATGATCACTATAACAAACCTAACCATCTAACACATACCTCTGCCGTAATCCAAAAGTGGAATAGAAGCCCTGCCTAATAGAGTGGAATAGAAACCCTGCGTGATACGGCTCGTTGCTATAGACGAAACACGGCGTCCGCGACTAGCCTAATATTACACACAGTCCACACGCTCACACTCTTGCATCAGGGGGTTATCTCTCTGCAATTAACATAGAATAAACCATATAAAAAACAAAAACGTCCTTATACAAGCTCTTACAGCATGTACCACGCTCATACCTCGCTATAGCGCTTCAGGGTCACAACACCGGAAAGAGACGGAAAGGATCAAACGTCAGAAGATTATGCATCCTGCCAACCTTTGCGCTATTTATAGGGCGAAATAAATAGCTATGCCCCACCCCAAACACCATCCTTATCCACTCGGTCACATTTAGTTTAGCTTTCTCTGTTGGCGACGAGGGATTCACATGTGATAAATACAGGGAAATAGTTAGGCTGACAGAGAAAATTTCAGAACTAGAGACATGCATCCAAAATTTAATTGAGGATAGTAAAAATGTGAGGGCATTAGATACGGCTTTGGATGCAATTAGCATAGTGAGTCCTGTACATTGTTCGGTTCCGGTTACAGAGCCTCCGCAGCAGGGTGACTGGGTGACTCTGAGGCGGCATAGTGTCGGGTCAAAACACCGCTCTTCCATTCCGATTAAAACATTAAATAGGTTCTCCCCACTCAGTGATGCACCCACTGAGAAACCTAATGAAAGTGTCCTAGTTATTGGCGATTATATTGTACAGAACGTGAAAATAGAGACACCAGCCACCATGGTCCAATGTTTACCGGGAGCCAGAGCGCCTGACATCTTGGCAAATTTAAAAGTGCTGGCTAATGCTAAACGTAAATTTAGTAAGATTGCTATTCAAGTTGGCACTAATGATGTTCGACTTTGCCAGTCCGAGATAACAAAAAATAACAATAAAGAGGTGTGTGAACTTCCAAGTACAATGTCAGATACTGTAATATGCTCTGGTCCCCTCCTGCTTACCGTGGTGATGAGATACATAGCAGACTGTCGTCACTCAGTGGCTGGATGTCTAAGTGGTGCCCGCAGAATAACATAGGCTTCATAGACAATTGGTCTGGACAAATTCGTTTTTGGGGCAGACCTGACCTGTTGAAAAGAGATGGTCTTCATCCCTCCTGGGGTGGTTCTGCTCTTCTCTCTAGAAATATGGCACATAGTCTTAGAGCTTGCACTTGACTAACTGGGGCCCAGGTCAGGAAGCAGACAGACTGGCTAAACCGACCATCTGCTATCTGCCTCACGTCACAGAAATCAGTTAGTTCTCAGCACATAGAGACTCTTTTACCTAGATATCATACTATAGAGACTGTGTCTGTTCGCTGAACTAGCAAATACAAAAAACGTCCAAACAGATTTAAGGGTAACAATTTAATTGATGTTCAACAAATAAAAAACAGATATACAGAAAAACAAATGATAAAGCTTGTCTTAATGAATATTAGATCCCTTTCTACAAAAGCGCTTTTTGTAAATGATATGTGTTATGGATAGATAACTCAGAATCCAGTTGCAAGTGAAGTGATTTATTGTGACAATAAATAGTGAACAGGATTGCAAGCCAAACGTGAGGATTCAGGCGAGTAGACGTGAGCACACGGGGATTGCGAAATCCTGACCCGATCCAGCTAGGGCCACTGAATCCAGCGAGATTCACTGATTCACTGAATCCAGAGAGACTATGATGGTCTCCCAGACTGGAAATAATCCGAGGCAGAGATCTGCCGGGCACACAGACTCTGGAGAGAACAACAAGCATGAGCAAGGACAAACAACGCTCTGACAACATGCAGTACAACACACGAGACAGATAAAGACAGGACAGAATGAGCGGCAGGTGCAGCCGCGCTGATTAGCTCGTCAGCACCGTGGTTGCCGGAGCAACGCTGAACGAGCAATCAGACAGGTAACAATACACAGGCATGCAGCAATGAACACACGGATCCATGAACCGTGACAGTACCCCTCCCCCTAGAAGCGCCTCCTGGCGCTTCCAGGGGAACTTACCTGGCGATTGTAATCATCGATAAGTGAATGATCCAATATGTCCCTAGCAGGAACCCAACTCCTCTCCTCCGGATCGTAACCCTCCCAGTCCACCAGGTACTGAAATCCGCGTCCCCTCCGCCTCGAGTCCAGAATGCGTTTTACCGAATAAGTGAGTTCCCCATCTACGAATCACGGCGGTGGGGGAACTGGGGCAGGCGGATTAATGGTAGAACGAAAAACTGGCTTTAATTTGGAGACATGGAAGACGGAATGAACTCTCCTGTACGCAGGAGGAAGTTTGAGGCGGACTGCCACCGGACTAATAATCTTGGTGACAGTAAACGGGCCAATGAATTTGGGAGCAAATTTATTACTGACGGATCGGAGAGGAATATTCTTAGATGAAAGCCACACTTTTTGAGCAGCGACGTAGACGGGAGGCTTTAAACGGTGGCGATCGGCCTGGGCCTTGGTGCGCGACCCCACCCGGAGGATGGCTTCTCTTGCCCTCTTCCAGGTGTGGTGGCACCTCTGGACAAAGGTGTGGGCAGTGGGGACTGTAACTTCAGATTCCATACTCTGAAAAATAGGTGGGTGGTAACCTATGCTACACTCAAACAGAGATAGGCCCGTAGATGACACTGACTCCAAGAGGATGGGTTCTGATACACCAAACACCGCAACACGCGTTCCAAATCTTGGTTGGCCCTCTCTGTTTGACCATTACTCTGGGGATGGAACCCAGAAGAAAGACTAACAGTCGCCCCTAACAAATGACAAAACTCTTTCCAAAATTTGGAAACAAACTGAGGCCCCCTGTCAGAGACCACGTCCACCGGGAGGCCATGAATACGAAAGACGTGATCAATGACAGCAACCGCTGTTTATCTGGCTGAGGGTATTTTGGGCAGAGGAATAAAATTAGTTGCCTTCGAGAACCGGTCCACCATGGTCAAAACTACCGTGTTACCCTGAGACGGCGGGAGTCCCGTCATGAAATCTAGCGAAATGTGGGACCAGGGTCTCGAAGGAACAGCCAGCGGTTGAAGGAGTCCAGCTGGGGGTCGATTGGCAGCCTTAGAAGTGGCACAGACAGAGCAGGCCAAGAAAAAAAAAATGTTGTATGTCACGGGCCATAGATTGCCACCAGAACCATTGTTTAATGAGAAAAACTGTTTGACTAACCCCCGGATGACAGGCTACTTTGGAAGAATGACCCCAATGGATGACATCGGACCGTAATCCTTCTGGCACAAATAAACAACCCGATGGGCACCCGGGCGGAGGCGTTACTCCTTGCAAGGCCCTACGGACCTTCGATTCGATCTCCCAAGTCATAGCCGACACCACGATGTTCTGTGGCAGGATGGATTTGGGAGACAACGGGCGTTCAGATCTGTCAAAAATGCGGGACAATGCATCAGGTTTAATGTTCTTAGAACCTGGACGATAAGAAATTGAAAAATGAAAGCGACCGAAAAATAAGGCCCACCGAGCCTGCCTAGAATTTAACCTTTTAGCAGACCTGATGTACTCCAGGTTCTTATGGTCGGTCCAGACTATAAAAGGTTCCTCCGAACCCTCCAACCAATGATGCCATTCTTCCAAAGTCAGCTTGACTGCCAGCAACTCTCTATTACCAATGTCATAATTACATTCAGCAGGAGATAAACGATGAGAAAAATACGCACATGAATGCACCTTACCGTCCACAGAAGAACGCTGGGAAAGGACCGCACCAACCCCCACCTCTGACGCATCGACCTCACGAACTAACATGACGAGAGGATCGGGCCCCAGAAATGGGAGGCTGAAAACAAAGCATCTTTAGTTTTGAACATTGCAGTCAGTTCTGCCACAACTGGCCACCTGAACGTCGTTTGGTGGCGGTAAAGGCAGTCAAAGGGGGCGGGGCTCCCGGGGCTAGCGGGCTGTAATTGTGAACGAAACGCCGGTAAAAATTGGCAAAGCCCAGAAACCTCTGCAGGGCCTTGTGGGAATCCGGGGTTGGCCAATCTACCACAGCCTGCACCTTAGCCATGCAACATTCCTCGATGACATCGATTACCCTAGGAAAGGAACAGATTGTGCATGAAAAACGCATTTCTCCGCCTTGACAAAAAGCCCATTCTCTAGCAGCCTCTGAAGTACTGACCTGACGTGCTGAACATGTTCCTGGAGAGAACGAGAAAAAAAACAATATGTCATCCAGGTAGATAATGAAGGATCGACCCAAGCACCATGTCATTTACCAGTGCTTGGAAAACCGCGGGAGCATTAGAGAGCCCAAACGGCATAACAAGATACTCAAAATGCCCCCTGGAGGTATTAAAAGCAGTCTTCCATTCATCCCCCTCCCTTATGCGAACCAAATGATAGGCATTGCGAAGATCCAACTTTGTGAAAAAGGAAGCACCCTGCAGACTCTCGAAGGCTGAAGACAGCAAAGGATAGGTATTCTGCACCGTGATGCTGTTCAACCCTCGATAGTCAATACAAGAACGAAGAGAACCATCTTTCTTTCCACCAAAAAGAAAAGAAAAAAAACCCACGCGTAGGAGGAAGGACGGATGATCTTGGCTGCCAGAGAATCAGAAATATATTTCTCCATGGCCTCCCTTTCCGGAGCGGAAAGTGAGTATAATCTGCCCTTAGGTGGAAACTTACCTGACAATAAATATATCGCACAATCATAAGGACAATGCAGAGGAAGAGAAGCAGCCCGGGACTTACTGAACACTCCCTTCAGGTCAAGATACTCAGCAGGCACGTTTGACAGATCCACGTGTTCATCCTGAAACACAGAACAAGACACAGAAGAACAAGCAGACAACAAACATGACGCATGACAATATTCACTCCAGGATGAGACTGTGTTCTGACGCCAGTTTATATTGGGGTTGTGTAATGATAGCCAGGGGTGACCCAAGACCACCGGCCAAAGGGGAGTCGGTGAGAAGGAAAGAAATGTTCACAGTGTGGTTGCCTGACGTGACGAGCCTCACCAGCTGCGTGGAATGGGTGACAGGTGAGAGAGACTGCCCACAGAGTGCACTGACTGAGATGGGTGAATCGAGTGGAACCAACTGAATTCCCAGTTTGTGGGCTGTCTTGCGATCCAGGAAATCTCCCTCTGAACCAGAGTCAATGAGAGCTTTACAAGGGAATGTGTCCCGACCTAGGAGTAGTTGAACTGAAAGAAGCGTTACTTCAGAGGAGGTTTTCTCCACCGCGACTCCGCCTGCCAGTAACCTCCTATCTACTGACGGGCTTTGGCTTTTACCGGGCAGCGTGCTACAATGTGACCCGCAGCCCCACAGTACAAACATAGGCCCAAGTTTCTGCATCTCTCCTTCTCCTCCCGTGACAGACGGGCTCTGCTCACCTGCATAGGCTCGGGATCGGAGAGGTAATCGAAGGAAACCCTCGTCGAAGCAGCGAATTGATCGCCACTCTTACCTGCCGACATCTGTAGAGCTTGCTCGTCACGCTGTCGCAGTCTATTGTCAACTCGAATAGCCAGATCGATCAACCCGTCAAGTGAGGTGGGTAGTTCTAATGTGTAGATTTCATTGGTGATACGATCGGCCAGTCCATGCCTAAGAATGTCCCACTGCGCTTCCTGATTCCACTTACACTCTGCCGCCGCGAAACTCAATCGAGTAATCAGTGACAGAGCGATTTCCCTGGCGTAACTCAGCCAACTCGCGCGCCACCTCCCTGCTGGATGCCGCCCGATCAAAAACCTTCCTGAGTTAGTCCGAAAAGGACTGAAATGACGAACAACAATGATACTTTTGCTCCCACACCACTGTTCCCCAGAACGCCGCACGTCCAGTCAGGAGCGTAATTACAAACGCCACCTTGGACTCCTCTGTGGGAAAAGACGAAGGCTGGAGAGCAATATGAAGAGAACAGGATGCCAGAAATGATCGACACAACAGGGGCTCACCGGAGTAGACTGTTGGAGGCGGTAGGTGGGGCTCAGCCCGCCGGCTGGGGAACTCCACAGGTGAGGCCGCTGAGGAATCGAGCGCAGTTGGCCGTTGGGCCGCTTCAGACCTTAGCTGACGAAATTGGGAGGTTAAATCCGAGACTTGCGTTATCAGAGTCTGTACCGCTCAAACGGTAGCCAGGATCTGCAGATAAGAGATAAGACAGATAAAGAAAGGACAGAACGAGCAGCAGGTGCAGCCACACTGATTAGCTCATCAGCACCGTGGTTGCCGGAACAATGCTGAACGAGCAATCAGACAGGTAACAATACACAGGCATGCAGCAATGAACACACGGATCCATGAACCATGACAGATATGATCACAGATCATAACTTAGATGTGCTCTGTTTGACAGAAACCTGGCTAGAACCAGAAGATTACATTATTTTAAAAGAGTCTACCCCCCAAGATTACTGTTATAAACATGAGTCCAAAAGGTAAAGGGGAAGGTGTTGATACAATTTATAGCAATATTTTCAGTATTTTTCAGAAGTCTGGTTTCAAGTATAACTAATTTGAAGTAAGGCAAGGCAAGGCAAGGCAATGCAAGTTTACAATGGTAATTCAAAGTGCTTTACATAAAATAAAAGAAAAAAATAATCACAACAATAAAACAAGGAATTTAAAAACTTTGAAAATGATAAAAAAAATTATTTAAGAGGTTTAAAATAAATTTAAAACAGTTAAGAATAGAAAACGATTATACATACAATATACTGCAATCAGTTCGGAAATTGCACAGTGCTCATTCAGTAAATGCAGAGCTAAACAGATGAGTTTTGAGTCTAGATTTAAATGTGGCTAAAGTTTTATCTGATCTCTTCTGGAAGCTGGTTCTAGCTGCGGCCGGCATAATAACTAAAAGTGGACTCCCCTTGTTTTGTGTGAAGTAATGGTGCTTTTATAACATATCCAGAGAAACAATGTGTTAAGGATAAATCCACTTGTGGTTTTGTAAAACCCTTGGATACATGTACAGGCCCATTTCAGGGCACCATACCAGATTTTATCAAAGAATTTGCTGATATTTCTGAGCTTAGTGATGTGTGCAGATAAAGTCTAATAGTTGTGATTTTATATCCATGTGATAATGAAAAAATGATGGGGATCAGCATTTCATTTATAGATCTGAAATCCATTGGGGAACCAAGCAGTGCTACACAAGACTGTTTGAAATTATCTTCATGACTAACTTCCTCTCAGTATATCCAATAGCTCAGAAAAACTTAATGTTTTAACAGAAACTATGGACTCTCTCTTTTTTAGCATTTTAGATATGGTTGCTCCTTTACACTTATTAGGGAAAACAATCCGACACTGTGGTATAACGAGTACACTTGCAGAGGTATTAGAGGTATTTTGTATTGCATGGCGGGAAAAAACTTCTACTTATAGAAAAGCTAGATCTACTTACTTTTCGTTTCTCTCTAAGAAGAAAACAAACATAACCCCAAGTTTTTATTCAATACAGTGGCTAAATTAACGGAAAATAAAGCATCAACAGATGGAGACATTTTCCAACAGCACAACAGTAATGACTTTATGAACTTCTTTACTTCCAAGATCGATACTATTGAGATAAAATTCTAACCATTCAGGCGTCAGCTACAGTATCGCATCAGATAGTGCACTATAGATCCCCCGAGGAACAATTCCACCCATTCTCTACTATAGGAGAAGAAGAATTGAATACAATTGTTAAATCATCTAAACCAACAACATGTTAGACCCTCAGACCTCATTCCACAGTACACTAAAAGAGGTGCGTCCAGAAGTCAGAGATCCTTTCGGAATATATTAATTGTCAAGGTCTTTTAGGATATGTCCCCAAACTTCAAATTGCGCTGTAAGTTCTCATTAAAAAACCACAACTTGATTTTAGAGAATTAGTTAATTACAGACAGATCTCAAATCTTCCTTTTTTCTGTCAAAAATACTAGAAAAGGTCATATCCTCTCAGCTATGTTCCTTCTTAAAGAGAAATGTATCTGTGAGGATTTCCCATCAGGATTAAGACCGTATCATAGTACTGAGACTGCTCTCATCAGAGTTACAAATGGGGTTGTATTTCTCTATTAGTGCTACTGGATATTAGTGCTGCGTTTGACACTATCGACCACAACATTATTTTGAATAGACTAGAAAATTATGTTGGTATTAGTGGAATTGAATTGTCATGGTTCAAATCTTACTTATCTGACCATCATCAATTTGTAGCAGTGAATGACGAGATATCATATCAATCACAAGTACAGTAAGGAGTGCTACAAGGCTCAGTACTAGGACCATTGCTTTTCACAATTTACATGTTACCCTTTGGAGATATCATCAAGAAACATGGTGTTAGCTTTCACTGTTATGCTGATGATACAGTACTCAGCTCTATATTTCTTTGCGGCCCGACAAAACATACAAATTCGCAAAATTATCAGAATGCATAGTTGATAAAAAAAACTGGATGACTAGTAATTTCCTACAGCTAAATTCTGAAAAAAAAAACTAACACTCACTGTCTAACACTTGATGGCTGCTTTGTTAATTGTTCGTTATCAGTTAGGAACCTAGGTGTGATATTTGATAGCAATCTTTTAAAAAACATGTTTTTAGCATTTGTAAAACCAAATTTTTTTCATCTTAAAAGTATATCTAAATTATGACCTATACTCTCAATGTCAAATGCAGAAACATTAATTCATGCATTCATGACCTCAAGCTTATATTATTGTAATGATTTACTGGGTGGTTGCTCTGCACGCTTAATAAACAAACTCCATATGGTCCAAAATGCAGCAGCTAGAGTTCTTACTAGAACCAGGAAATATGACCATATTAGCCCAATTCTGTCAACACTGCACTGGTCTCTAGTTTGGAACAATGGAATATCATTTAAAATCTTGCTAATTACTTATAAAATTCTGAATGGTTTAGCTCCTCAGTACTTGAGCGAGCTCATATCGCATTATTGTCCTTGATGTCCACTGCAATCTCAAAACTCTGGTAATTTGCTAATACCTAGAATATCAAAATCAACTGTGGGTGCAGATCCTTTTCATATTTAGTGGCCAAACTCTGGAACAATCTACCTAGCGTTGTTCGGGAGGCAGACACAGTCTGTCATTTTAAATCTCGATTAAAGACCCATCTCTTTAACCTGACATACACATAATACACTATCACATTCTATAATTCAAATCCGTTAAAGGAATGTTAGGCTGCATTAATTAAGTCAACCAGAACCGGGAACACTTCCCATAACACCCGATGTAAGACGAATGCGCATCCTACGCTAATAGTATTCGGTCACACTCTATTCCGTAGCCGACTAAGATCAGGCCAGGGTCCAGTCCAGCTGGTGGATCAGCACCTAGAGATGACCTCTACAGCCTTGAATGTCAGCGGAGACCATGTCAACTAGATGCGCCCCAGAGACAGATTCCTTGCGAAGACCTCGTCACCTTGACAAACGTTGCACAAAACCATGGGAACCAGACAAGTCCTCTGCACACCCTGTGGCTAGCTTCGAGTTTGGTTCTTGCCACAGTTGCCTTTGGCTTCTGGAGTTGGGACACTTAATGTTGGCAATATTGTCAACTTTATGGCACAGAAATTTGGAAGAGAAATGACTGAGCTAGACAATGACTCCACCGAATCAACGATAAAACCTGCCTTTCACTCCCCTGAAAAAAATGACTATTTACTACTGTACCTCTTTTAGAGCTGCGGTGCATTCTAATTATTGACACGCCATTTACTGTTTAACATGTAAACTGGTGTGACACAATTTGATTGTATAAAGAGTTAGCATTTGGACCAAGCAGACACCACAATTTTTCATTAGATATAACAAAATCAATTATCATTAGATTAACATAATCACAACCCTCACCAATAAAAGTCTGTGAATGACCTCCATGCCCCTGGTTACCATGGCAACCAGGAAACCTTTGCTAGACCAGATAAACTTTACAACCTAAAAGTATGTAGAAAGAATCTTCCTCCTACTCAGTTTTCTCTGAAACAGACACATACTGCTATAGGAAACGACTTCTTTCATTAATTCATAGACAAATTTGTCTATCATGCATATCCCCAGGTCATGGTGTATGATAAGAACTTCTTGTATATGGTTTTGTGTATTGTATGTTTTATGCATGCTTATGATAGATCACTAGTTAATATAACCTCATCTATAACATGTTTGGTTGTGAGTTCGTATTTTCATGATCTAAATGAGATTATATTATATAGTGTATATTATATGTTGATACCTATACAACACATTAGTATCATAAGAATCTTGAAGATTCTTCTCTTGAACACCCAATCAAGTTTCATATGCAAAACACCATGCTAGAGACAAAGAGTAGTAAAAATTTCCCTCCAAAGGTACCATTCCTCATTGGCTCACTCAAATCCAGAGGTGTGACCCTCGTAGTAAGTAAAGGCGCACCTCAGTGACCGCCTTTAATCTGCGGATCTGTCGTTTCTGAGAAGCTAAGGATGTGAGCTAGAAGCTCTTTGCAACCATGAAGTCCTACGCCAGGTTCGGACTATCGTTCCTTCCTCAGATCCTCTGGCTTCAAATGGTTCTTGTAATCCCTAACTTCAGCAAACAACGGTAGCACCCAAAGTGCAGCAGGACTATCTTTCACACAGGGCGAGAAGTGCAAGTATCAAACTCAGTATTATGAATTGCGACATTAAGTATTCCTTTGCCCTTTTTAAAAAGTGTGTTTGAAACTAAGAACGATGTTCATTAAGGCTGGAGAGGCTGCTGAATATCAAATTGTACCATAGCTTCATATCTTTATTTCTCTTCTCTTTACTGCTTAAGATTTAACCCCTTTTTCCTATGCCAACTGTATGCATGTGCGTGCGCTCCTTCGCCGCGCGTGTGTGTGTGTGTGTGTATGGTAGACTAGTTTAAGTATTTATGTAGTTAATAAAGTCTTACTTGTATCACACTTGAGGTTGTTCCTTGTTTGCTCATAACTGGAGTCCCTAATCATGCAGATTTTTGCTACATGCTCTTGAGTAGTATTGTACAGTAAGAAAGTTATTTTCCTTAACCAGGGATTAACATTCTTAAAATTGACAAACAGTTGACACTGAGATGTCAAGTAAATACTTACAGCGGATCTAAATATTTATAATTAATCATAACTAGTTATGATTGATTATTCATATTTCCTCTTTGAGCTGATTCACTACAAGCGCTACATATAAAGGTGACTTGGCTCATTAGTATGACTCTGGGCATGCGAGTGGTCCCAGAACTAATGCATAATGCTACCCACAGCCTTGATGTTGAATGTATGAAAATAAGGATCTGTAGAGAGATTATTCTGAAAATGTTTCTGTGGATTAATGTAGGCCCTGTGGACAAATTTACAGTGTAAAGGGTGCAGAAGATTCCAATGTACTGCCCCAAACCTTGTCCCATGCTGGGTTTTGTGATGTAAAAAAACAAAACAAAGATAAATCATATTAGAACTTTTGTACCTTGAATGTAAAAATTACAACATATGCAATGCCACTGAAAACCAAAGTAACACATTTCAAAGAAAAAATATAAAAAATAAAAACTTAAAATAACCTGACTGCATAAGTGTGCACATCCTTTTATAAGTGGATATGTGGTTGTTTTCAGAATTAATTAATCATCAAGCTCATGTGAAATAGTACACACTTGTCTATATAGTGAAACCTAAAGTGACTCCAAATAAATCTCAGTTGTTCTTGTCAGATTTTTCTAACATCTTGGATGCATGCAACTACAAGAGCCACAAAGCTTACAAAGCATCAACGGGATCTCATTGTCGAAAGGTATTGCTTAGATGAGGGCTACATACAATTTTCCAAAGCATTAGATATATTATGGAACACAGTGAAGACAGTCATCAACATGTGTAGAAAGTATGGCACAATAGTGACATTATCAAGAACAGAGACTTCTCATCCAAAACTGATGAGAAGACAAAGAGAAAACTGTTCAGGGAGGCTGTCAAGAGCAGAAACATTAAAGGAGTTGCAGCTCTTTCTGGCAAGTACTGGTTGCTCCCTACATACGACAGCTATCTCCCATATTCTCCATCTGTCTGGGCTATGGGGCAGGGTGGCAAGGTGCAAGCCTTTTCTGACAAAAGAAAAAAAATACCCAAGACTGACTAAACTTTGCAAAAGCATATATTCCAAAACCATGTGCAAAAATGTAGTTTTGTCTGATAATGTCAGGGAGTACCACATTCAGAGACAGAGATGCTAGTATAAACAGGTACAGGTACATTGATTGATGCAGAATGAATATAGCAATGCAGGTAAGTCGAAACACAGCATGAATAATCAATGCTGAAGATGAGAATGAGCAATGGAGTGCTTTCCTTTACCAGGTGACAGAGTGGTGAGGGAAGAGTGAAGAAGACAGATCCAAGAGAGCACACACCTCAGGGAAACACAGGTAAGTGGGCCGAGGAGTGTACTTCTTACAGCACAGGAACTAGATGATAAGACTTAGCTGCACGATATTGCTGGATGAACACAGGGAATCACAGGAGAGATTGCTTGAGAGTCACAGGGGAGATCGCTGGAGAATAACAAGGTGAGTGTTGCAGGTAGAGAGTCTGTTTCCCAAGTTGAGACCAGACCAAGAGTGACAGTGATATGTGTGCTCTTATGCAGGTGGGGATTGCGGTGATGATAGCAGGTGCAGGTTAGTAGTATTCTGGTAAGAGTGATCACTGGGTGTTGGTGACAGAGGTGCCTTGAATTAGAGGTCTTCACGGGTCCACTTGGATCTGAAAACCCAAGGTCCGATCCGAGACCTAAGCGGGTTCAGGTTCAAAACTTATACAAGAGCCTCAGACACGGGTCAGCTTCAGTATTAGTGGCCTCAGGTAATTTAAAATAAATGTGCTTTCTCCAAATGGACCCAATAAGACCTGAATTATTTTAAACTATCCTGAATACGTACTTGCACGTTCGTGTTAAGTGAGGAACGCACATAGAAAAGGAGCATACATTTGTAACCTCGGATTTTTCTTTACTGACTGCGGAGCAGCAGGCTGTGCACACGTCAATGCCATTTACGTTCGGGACCAGTCGGGTTCAAAAATACATGCCGTCGGGTCAGGTCGGACTCAGGTCTAATTTCATCGGATCTGTCTCGGGTTGGGTTTTTCTTTTAAAAAATGTATGCATGTCGGGTTCGGGTAAGAAGTTATTTGGGGTTCGGGTCTGGTACAGATTTTAGGACCCGAGAAGACCTCTGGCCTTGAATGCCAGTGACAGTAACCCCCCCCCCCCTCCTCCACAGCCTGCTCATGAGGGCCGGGGACCCTGTCTATGAGGATGTGCATTGAAGGTAATCAGGAGAATTGGATCCAAGATGTCACCCCTGGAGACCCAAGATCGTTCCTCAGGCCTGTAGCCCTCTCAGTCTTCCAGATATTCTAGGTGACCAATATGGCGTCAGAGGATTATGAGTTCAGGATTTTCGTTATTGCATACACATGTCTGTCATCCAGGAAAAGAGGTGGAGAGGGGAGGGATGGGTCAGCAGGACCAGATTTTCTGGGTGAACTAGAAGCAGGGGGAGAGTAAGGCTTGAGAAGGGAAATGTGGAAGGTAAATTATATAGTGAGAAGGCAGGTGCAATTCATATGTAACCGGGTTTACTTGTTCAATTCAATTCAAGTTAATTTGTATAGCGCTTTCACGATACAAATCGTTGCAAAGCAGCTTTACAGGAAATTAAGTTTCTACAATAAATATAGTAGTAGCTTGTCAGTGGTGACTATGTCAAATTGATATACATATGGCAGAAATGTACAGTAAAATTCAGTTAATTCAGGTCATCTCAGGTCTTTGTAAGGGCTGGATCCAGACTGAAGCTTGTGTAATTCCTAGTTACCACGGGATGTCAATCCCGTGACAGAAACAGAGAAACAAATAGAGACATAATTAGCGTAGCTGCTGTTCCAACCATGCAAAAATGATTTGTTCAACCCAAGCTAAGGAATAATAATGTGATCAGATATAACTGCAGTACAAGATTATGAGATGTATTATTTGAATGCTTGGCCAAAGAGATGTGTCTTTATGAATGAATTAATTAATACTTTGTCATTGCACGATTTGTACAACGAGATTCAATTTGCAACTCCTTGTGGTAAAAAAAAACATACAAGAAAGATTTATAAATACATCAAACAATACACCACAGAAAAAAACCTGTGTATATACTGTATGTATTGCACATATGTAAATTGTGCACAGTTCCATAGTGTTTGAAAAAGTACTTTGTGTGATTTATGCATTTAGTTCTCTAATTGCACTTGGATAAAAACTGTTCTTAAGCCTGGAGGTGCAAGCCTTAATAACCCTGTAATGCCTCCCAGAAGGTAGCAATGTGAACAGGGTGTCTCCTGGATGGGAACAATCTTGAATTATGCATGCCATGCGAAACAATCATCTGGGTCTATATATGTCGGTCAGTGAGGGAAGCTGTGTTCTTATAATGTTCTGCGCTGACTTCCTCACTCTCTCCAGAGCATTCTTATCAGTCATAGTGCAGCTTTTAAACCACACCAGGATGTTGTAAGTGATAATACTCTCCACAGAGCATTTGTAAAAGGACAGCAGCAATTCCTGTGACAAGTTGACTATCCTCAGTGACCTCAAGAAGTACAGTCTCTGTTGTGCTTTTTTTTTTTTACAAGGGAATTGGTGTTGGCAGACCATCTGAGATCCTGAGAAATGTATGTTCCCAAGAATTTAAAATCACTGACCTTCTCCACCGTTTCCCCTTTGATATAGATAGGGGCATGATCTTCCCTTTTCCTTCAAAAATCTATCACCAACTCCTTTGTTTTTGAGGAGTTGAGTATCAAGTTGTTATCCGAACACCAGGCAGTGAGTGAGATCCGCAAACGTAATAATAATATTGCTGTCATGGATTGGTGTGCAGTCATGGGTGAATAAGGTGTACAACAGGGGGCTTAAAACGCAGCCCTGGGGAACCCCAGTGCTAAGTGCCAGTTCTGAGGAATGATGGAACCCCATCCTGACCGACTGGGGGCGCGCTGTTAAGAAGTCCTTGATCCATCTGCATGTACGGTAACTGACACCCAGACTGTGAAGTTTAGTCACCATTCTGCCAGGGATGATGGTATTGAATGCAGAACTAAAATCCAAAAACAGCATTCTTGCATAAGAGCCTGGTTGCTCCAGATGTGTTAACACAGAATGGAGGGCTGTGTTTATAGCATCTCCTGTTGTCTTGTTGGCTCTATATGCAAACTGGTGCTGGTCCAGACCGAGAGGGAGCGAGCACTTAATGTGCTTTAACACCTACCTTTCAAAGCACTTCATGACAGTGGAGGTAAGAGCTACAGGTCTGTAGTCACTGAGGCTACTGCTAGGTGATTCTTTAGGGATAGGCACAATGATGGAAGATTTGAAGAATTTGGGGACAGTGCAGGTGGACAGAGAGAGGTTGAAGATGGAGGTAAAAACCTCAGTCAACTGGTCCGCGCAGTCCCTCAGTACTCTCCCTGGAAGGCCGCTTTCCTGGGATTAACATTCCGGAACACTCTCCTGACGTCCTCCTTACTCACAGTGAGTGTCAGGTTGTCTGTAGATGGTGCTGATGTGAGCCTGGTCTCTGCCTCTGTTTGCTCAAAACGTGCAAAAAAATTATTGAGTTCCTCAGCCAGGTTACTGCTGGTGCTGCAAGTTAGATCTTTAGGGCCCTTCAGGTTTGTGAGGTACTCAATGCCCTGCCAGATGCGCCAGGAGTCCACCTCGCTGAAATGTCCCTTCTTCTGTAAGCTGCTTTTGCCTCATTGATGCCTTTCTTTAGGTTGGATCACTTGATCCCTCAACAGCTGCTTGACGTGTCTAATCATCCATGGTTTGCGGTTTTGATAATGTTTGATCCGTTTCTCAACCGTGACATTATCAACACAGGTGTGAATATAAAACAAAACAGTGGATGTGAAGTCTGCCAGGTCCTGTTGTGCAAATATGTCCCATATGGTGTGATCAAAACAGTCCTGCAGTTGTGAGATTGCATCCTCTGACCAGAACCTCAAGTATCTCACCTTAGCAATAGTTTTCTTAATAAGAGGTCTATATGTTGGGGTGAGAAAAAGGGTAAGGTGGTCAGACTGGCCCAAGTGAGGGCGGTTAGAGACTTTATATATATATTAATCTAGATTTAAAGAGAGAGAGTGTGTCTGAACCCCATACATTATCAGGAAGGCTATTCCAGAGTTAGGGAGCAAAATGTGAAAAAGCTCTACCTCCTTTAGTGGACTTTACTATCCTAGGTACTACCAAAAGTCCAGAGTTTTGCGACCTTAGGGAGCGTGATGATTGTAGCGTGGTAGTGTCAGGGTTTGGCAAGGGAGGACCCAGATGCAGAATGAATGGGGGAAACGGAGTTTATTAACAAAAATGGGAACACAAAAGGACGAGGCAGGAAGACACTCCACACAATAGGGCAGGGCACACGACAGGAGAACAGGCTGGTCGGGGATGGAGGTAGCTCCAGACTCGGTGGCAAAAGGGGACTAAGTAGCAGCTCAAGGAACCACGGGCTTGGCCCTGGGGATGTTAACTCTTGAAGCACCAAAATGTCTGTCATGTCAGAAGAATCAGCGACCAGGGAGGACTCAGGAAGCAGGGCAGGAACCAACACAACAGACACACACAAAGACAAGACAACAGGAAGGCAGATCAAAAGTAAAAACTTGCAAAACTATGACTAGGGAGATAAAAAGGAAATAAAATAAATACTGGAAAAAATAAACTGGAACTAGTGAAAACAAAAGGATACCAATAGGAAAAAGCTAAGGAAAAATTGACTCGAACTACAAACAAAATAAATAAAAGACAAGACAGCAAGACCTGGCTGAAAACTAGAAAGAAAATAAAAGAACAAAATCAAAAGGTTCAAGAACTAAAATAAAGAACTAAACCACAAAGACTGGAACTAGACTATAGACTAAACTCGGGAGCAAATAAAAACTAGAATTAACAAGAGGGCAACTAGACTGAATGCAATACACTGAATAGCAAGCTCTAACAAGACTAAAGACACAAGCAAGGAGAAGGCACACACAAAACGATCCAGCAAAGACAAGAGGGAAAATGAGCACAATATAAGGGAGCAGAGCACACGAGGATCAGGTGAACACAATCAGACAAACAAGGACTAAACAAGGGGGCGTGGTAACTGAAAATGAGGAGGCAGGACAAGGGGAGCACATGGCCAACACAAACAAAGACACAACCATGTGCTCAGGCACAAGACAAACAAAGGCCATGTCCACAATTACACGGGTATTTTTATAAACAGTTTTTCCTTCTTCTGTTTTTTTCTCTGTCCACATGAAAACGCAAACGCATGCTATGAAGCACTGTCAAGAGCATGCCAAACCAACAGGTGGCAATATAATCTCAACCGTAAAGCCATGTTGGCCAATCAGAAGCCTGAAAAAGTTCCCAGTAGGTGGAGATAACAGCGCAGGCTCTGACATCACAAGCCAAAAACTTTTATAACTTTTTTATATAACTTTTTTATATACTTTTTTGCTGCATTTGCGTGTGGACAAATGGCCAAACCGCGTAGAAAAAGCTGCGATTTTAAAAATAACCACGTTCGTGTGGACAGGGCCAAAGAGACATTAAACAAAGACAAAGCTGTCAGGGCAGGACCCTGACAGGTAGAAGGCTAGTTAGGAATGCAGGAGCTAAACCATTAACCCCCTGGGGTCGAAGTCCGCACTGTCAGGTCTGTCTCGTGTTTTCATGATGACTGCGAAAAGAACTAAAAATACTCCTTCGTTTTTGATCATACAGATAAGAATAAGGTATCATTTGAAACTGCAAAGGGTCTACTTTTATTTGTGTATAGTCATAATAACAACAAAACAATGTTCTTTTGTAAAATAAACAAAATAAACAGGGTGCGCTCTGTGCCGTCTCAGTCTCTGTCACCTCTCTTCACAGACACGTAAATAAAACAACCTGAATCTCAATGAATACTTGCCTCAAAGACATGAGAAGTATATGTATAGAAAGCTTGAAATATCTGCTTTTAAATTAAGTCACATCCAACACAAATATTCTCTGTTAAAGTAATCCATATGAAACCAACGCAATATCCAGTTTTCCCATCTCAACTCATTATCTCTAATGCGATCATGCCCACGAGCCGATCACGCTTTTCAGATTCTAAGAATCCACGTGAGACGTGCACGCATGTAAACGCCCACATCACCTCCGCGTAAACAAACAAGTTCATCCCGGCTACTTTTTGTTTCTGGAAGAAGACGCGCTGAGAGGAATAACCCAGAATTTACCTCAGAAGAACAACACAACACGGTGCGTCACACAGCTAGATCCAGTGGCGAATATCATTCTGATGAGTAGCCTAAGATTACTTGCATATGTTGTTATTGGGCCATAACTTGTACACATTTTACTAGTTATACTTTTCCCAAACTATAATTCCTGAATACATGTATGACAAAAGTGAAACATTTTGAAATGTGTCATTTCATTGTCTAAATATCTCACAATGCCAGGATGTTTGTTTAATGTTTTATAACATATAAAACCACAAGATATAAAAGTAGTGTTAACACTATGATATTAGAGTCGAATGTGGGGACACAAAGGTGTGTTGATGTTCAAGTATCAGTATTAGATCAGTATGTTCAATCATGGGGCCTGACCTTACTGGTATATTATTACACTGTGTTATAGAAATAAAAATACAGATTAATAATCAAAAACCCACATATTTTACTCTCCTCAAACTCTTTAGTACCTGCTCAGTAAAATTCATATTGATGGCCCATAATGGAAGGCCCTTTGTCTCTCAGATGTGAATCACTAAATATTCATGGCCATTGTCACTCCCTCGCATACAGGGCGGAGCCTTGTATCACAAAACATATTTTACAAATGTTAAATCAATATATTGTTTTCTGTGAACATGTGAACATGATAATTTTCACATCATTTTGTAGCAAAATCTCTAGTCTACCACATCCAGTTCTCAAAGTTCTTGTGAAGAAATATTCTGTATATGTTTTATGGCCTTGGTTCAGTGACTTAAAAATGTAGTTTTTCACTAACCACACATAAACATTGTTTTCTCAAAAACACAAACATGTACTTTCATGCTGCTCACATTTTTTTGTAGCCAAGTTTTTTGTGGGAAATACAGTGTTATCAGACTTTTGCCATTAATATTTTTTTTAAATACTGAAAAAAACACAAATGTCAGGACAAGCCAAAGCTTCTCCAGGGCCCCAAAACACCCTTTGACCCTAGAGGGTTAAGGGCCTTGTAGGTAAGTAATATTATTTTGTAACTGATACGGAACTTAATAGGTAGCCAGTGCATAGAGTGTAAAATTGGGGTAATATGATCATATTTTCTTGACCTGGTAAGGACTCTAGCCACTGCATTTTGGACCACCTGTAGCTTGTTTATTGAAGATGCAGGACAACCACCTAGCAGTGCATTACAATAGTCCAGTCTAGGATCCAGCAGCTTTTCAGATGAACATTAGCCAGGTATGGACACAGCAAAAATATAATTAGCCCTCAAACAAGGCATGTGATCGCTGGAAGGCTAAATTTGAGAGTATTTAGCCATCGCTCACTATTCAGATCTTCCTAACTGTGTTCTAATGGAATTCTATTGTGAAGGCCTCAATCAACCTTTAAAAACCAAATGAATCCATGAGGGTCCCTGTTCGTCGTTAATTAATTTTTTGGACTATGCTCTGTTATCAAGCGCCAGCAAAACACAGTGTAAAGAAATACTCTTTGAGAGAAGCAGTCAATCAGCAGAATGTTAAAGCAGATCGTAGTGTAGTTATTTCTGGTTCTTGGGTTTAGGCAGTGTCATGCTAGGAAATGCTTGTTTTGTTTACTGTGTGGAGACGTGCTGAAATCGTGTTTGGTACCGGCAAGGCACATAAGTATCGCTTCTGAATCATTCTCTTTCCTACTACTTGTTCCCCTTCTGTTTCCAGTTTTTATAACCAGTTCTTACTATGTGTTTCCAGATCCCTACTATCACTACCACTCGCAAACCATGCATCACACACTGTAGGCAGCGCAATCCTAACAACCTGCGCACTTTGCCTATGTCTACTAATACACTACTTTCTTTTTCTATTGGTCTCTGGAATTGCCAGTCTGCTGTAAACAAAGCAGATTTTATTACTTCTATTACAAGTCATTCAAGACTAAACCTCATGGCCCTGATAGAGACGTGGATCAAACCAGAGGACAATGCTACACCTGCAGCACTCTCCAATAATTTCTCTTTTTCCCACTCCCCCCGTCTGACTGGAAGAGGTGGAGGTACTTGTCTGCTTATCTCTAATGATTGGAAAATCATTCCTTTACCTTCTCTGGGTATTAAACAGCTCCTTTGAATCACATTCAACCACTATTACCCACCCTCTTAAAATCCATTTTATAGTTGTTTATCGACCCCCAGGACCACTAGGTAACTTCGTGGAAGAATTAGATGTGCTGCTCTCAAACTTTCCTGAGGATGGTACTCCCCTAGTTATGCTTGGAGACTTCAACATCCACCTAGATAAACCTCAGGCTGCAGAATTCCACACTCTGCTTGCCTCTTTTGACCTCAACCGAGTGTTAACTATGGCTACTCACAAATAAGACAACCAACTGGACCTTATTCACCGACATGCCTCTCATGATCATGTGCTGGGTACTCACCCAATGCACACATCAGTCACCTCCTCACTCTTAACCTCAAACAGGTTCCTGAACAAACACATACCCCTACACATGTCACTTTTCGACGTAACCTACGCTCTAACCTCTCACCTCCCGGCTATCTGCTATGGTTTCTTCTTTGCTTCCTTCCCCTAAACAGTTATCATCTCTTGATGTTAACAGTGCTACTGATACTTTCTGCTCCACTCTTACATCTTGTTTAGACACTGTCTGCCCATGTCTTACAGGCAGCTCGTACCCTTTCTGACCCTTGGCATTGATGTTCTCCGTGCGCATCGTTCTAAGCTCAGAGCTGCATAAAGAGTATGGCGCAAATCACAAAATCCTACTGACCTTAATGTATATCGATCACTCCTCTCTTCATTCTCTGCTAATGTCTCCACTGCTAAAAGGACATACTATCACAACAAAATTAACAATTCGCCTAACTCTCACATGCTCTTTAAAACATTTTCCTCCCTCCTTTGGCCTCCTCCTCCCCCTCCTTCATCAACTCTAACAGGTGTAGGACCAGAGGTCGGGACCCTATGGCTCCGAGCCACACCCTGGCTCTTTGACAAAATTCATGTGGCTCGCCAGATCTCTCACCCTTTACTAACAAATGATCTATTACACAAATTAGACATCACTAGAGATCAGCAATTCCTTTGTTGTAGAGCCTACATAAGCTCTACATATACATGCAAAATAATAATAAATTTTCTGTACCGGCCAAAGTGCGTGTTCAGTGCGCGGTCAGAGCTATTTGCGAGAGTCACGAGCAAACTATTGACATTTCTATGGTAACGTAGAGCTCCTGCACTCAGATTCGTAGCTTTGTGGTAATAGCGAAAAGAAAGATTTTTTGAACAGCAGAAAAAGTGTAAAAGTATGTAAAAAAGTGACAGGACTGATTGACTGAAACATATACTTTGTTTTATATGTTTTATACTTTGAAACATTTCACCGGTTACTTTCGCTTTTTCCACGCAGCTCTCAGCGGGTGGGACTGTTAACATTATTAATAAAGGAACGTGAATGAATGAGACAAAAAAAGAGCGGGACATTCTTGATATTAAAAAGACAGACAGTATTAAAAACTCAAAGCCATGAAACAGAACTCAATCTGCTTCTGACTGGATGTTTTCTGCGCGTGAGGTCCGAGAGGAACACGGACAAGCATAGTAGATTTGTCTTCGGTGGCGCGCCTAAAACGGTAAAAACACGGAGTGTCAAAATGCCTGCACTGGTGTGTATTCACATAAATACGGCCAACATGCACCGTGCATTATTTTTCACTCACTCAGTCTCTTACACACCACGTGTGTGCGCGCAGAGAGAGAGAGAGAGAACTCTGAAGAGAATGCATCCCTCTCAGGTTGTAAATCAACCTCACAGTAAAAGCCCTGCACAATTTTTGACGATTTGTTGCATATTTTAGTTTCCATGGTCCTAATAACGTTACTATTATAACACGTTATTTTGAAAACTCACACCACACACACAACATTTATTATATTATTATAGTTTTTTTTTTTTACTTTGGCTCTTTCGGAAAAATGCATTAACCAAAAAAAAAAAAAAATGGCTCTTTGGTCAAAAAAGGTTCCCGACCCCTGGGCTAGACTATTGCTGTAATGGGGCTGACGAGACGTGAGACATATGGATCCATCTGCAAGCTTTTATTAAAGAGACGTAGTAAACAGGCAGGGTCAAACAATGGCAAACAATGTATATGGCGGGCAAACACAAGAATAGTCCTAGGGCTAGAGCAGGTCAACGATCGGCAGACAGAATCACAGGGGCGAGACGAGAGGGAAAAACCAGGAAAACAGGCAAAGATCAAAAACAGGCAAGGAAAGGCAAAACAAGGAAAACACGGAGACTCGAAAAGGGGTACAGGCTAAACAATACTAAGCAGAGAAATGTGGTTAGAGTGGGTTTAATATAGTGAGTGAGGTGATTAGAAACAACTGTGTGCAATGAGTGCAATCAGTGCAGTGTGCAAATTGTGCAAAGAATGATGGGAAATGAGTCATCGGGGCGCTATGCAAATCAGTGTGTGTAGTGGAGGTAGGTATGGAAAGGGACATCTGGTGGTGAAAAAACGGAATTCCAGAACCGAATTGTTGACTATTGCAATGTTCTCTTGGCAGGTCTTCCAGACAGTTATATCAAACCTTTACAATTAATCCAAAATGCCGCTACAAGATTAATCTTTAATGAGCCGAAAAGAAAGCACACCTCTGTTCACCAGTTTGCACTGGCTACCAATAGCTGCTAACATAAAATTAAAGGCATTAATATTTGCCTACAAAACCAACACTGGCTCTGCACCCATTTACCTAAATTCATTAATTCAGAGTTATGTGCCCTCTAGAAGCTTGCGTTCTGCAAGTCGTGGGGGGAACGGCGTATTAGTGTGTCTCTCAAAGAGTCACAAAATCAATTTCACGGACTTTTTCATTAACGGTTACTCCCTGGGGAGACCTGCTAACCATCTTAAGAGAAAACGACTAAAAACACTCGTTCACCTTATTGACCTCTAACTCTAGCACTTTATATTAGTTAAGTCTAGTATCGGATTATCTTCTTTTTTTTTTTAAACCAAAAAAACAAAAAACAAAAAAAAACACTGCTTCTAGGTTTTGTATTCTATTACTTGTTTTTCTTTGTGTGTGTGTGTGTGTATATGTGTGTGTGTATATGTGTGTGTGTATATATATACAGTATATATATATATATACCTTGCTACGTGTACTGCGTTAGGCTAACTGAGACTTGTCATAGCACTTGCATATAATTGCTCTTTTGTTAGTTTTGATTGCCTCCATTGTCCTCATTTGTAAATCGCTTTAGATAAAAGCATCTGCCAAATGAATAAATGTAAATGTAAATGTAATCTGTGCGTTCCTCTTTTACTTTGAGTGTCGCGGAGGAGGAATGTGGCATTGCATCCGTACCGGTATTGGCGGCTGCAAGGTTTAGTCAACTGCAAGCTCTGGGATATTTAAGTATACCAATCGCTACTCCAATGATTAAGCTCGCTCGTGAAATAGCGGCCGTACCGGAGTGTGCTCACATAATGGCAGCTACCACAGATTCCGTTCACAAGACGGCGGCGTTAAAGCCCCGTGAAGTCACAGCTGTTCTACCTGAATCAAGTCAAGTCACAGTTGCTCTCCCTAAGTCATGTCAAATCACAGATGATCTTCCAGAGTCTCATCACATTCCAGCTGTTCTTCCTGAATCAAGTCAAGTCAAAGCTGTTCTTCCTGAGTCACGACAGGCCACAGCTGGTCTTCCGGTGTCTTGTCATGTCCTGTCTGTTGCACCCAGATCGTCGAAGTCAGTTCTTCAGTATCCCAGACTGACAGCCAGAATGGAGGACCCACCGCTGGGGTCAGTACGTGCAGCTGATATCCCCAAACACATTCACGTTAGCCCTCCTGTTCCTGAACGGATTCCCCTTTCTGTAGCGCTTCCCATAATGGGGATTACTTTATGGAGTGTTTGGGCTGCATAGACCACCACTGAAACTCTAGAGGTGGTGGCATCTACTATGATTTCTCCAGAGGTGGCGGATGACGCTGCAGAACCTCCCGAGGGAGTGGCGCTCACTGTTGTTTCCCCAGAGGCGATGGAGCCCACTGCGGTTTCTCCAGAGATGGTGGCGTATGCTGCAGAACCTCCTGAGGCAGCGGGACTCGCTTCAGCTCCTTGCACGGTGGTGGTGCCCAGCAATGCACTTTCAGTCTATCATGTCGCGGTCGAGGGGACCGTTGCTGTCCAGTTAATGAGCCTGAATGTGAACAGCATGTTTATCCAGTTTTAGTTAATGAATTCGAATCCCCATTATCTGTCTGTCCTGTTTTAACTAAGGAGTCTGACTGTGAATTGTCTGCCTGTTTAGTTTCAATCACTGAATGGTCTGCCTGTCCATTTTCAGTAAACGAGTCTGATTTTGAACTGTCTACCTGTCCAGTTTCAGTCAGTGAGCCTATTTATGAACTGTCTGTTGTCATTGTCACAGTTGTAAACACGACGGCTTTCTTCTTTCGTGAGGGGGTTTGGCGTCACTGCATCTTTGTTTCCAGCTGGAACATTATAGAATGCGACACACACGTCTCCCGGAAATCCTGATAGCAAACAATCCGATGACGACTTTGAAACTCCTGAAGTGTTTCCACTTTTCTGAAGTGACGTGTGGCCAAGTATGGTAACCCATACTCAGAATTAGTGCTCTGCATTTATCCCATCCTAAGTGCACACACACAGCAGTGAACACACACACAAAACACACACACACCGTGAACACACACCCGGAGCAGTGGGCAGCCATTTCTGTGGCGGCCGGGGAGCATTGAAGGTGTGCCATATGCATCAGACGTTTAGCCAACGGCCCGTGGGCGTGACATCTGAGGCTGAGATTAATCTCGAAGTAACTAGAGATTACACCAGCTCCAGCATGGATTCAGCCTCATAGAAAGACTTCAGATACCCAACACCTGTGAAGAGATGATGCTGACCCCTGCGAGTACCCCAGATGACGCCAGCTTGAATTGACATGCACAGCTGCCAAAATTTCTCTATATTGTAATCATTATGATCACACTTGTAATAATCGCTTTAAAGGGGTCATATGATGTTGCTAAAAAGAATATTATGTTGTGTATTTGGTGTAATGAAATTTGTTTATGCGTTTTAAGGTTAAAAAAAAACACATTATTTCCACATACTGTACAATATTGTTTATCGTCTATGCCCCGCCTTTCTGAAACACATAGATTTTTACAAAGCTCATCGGTCTGAAATAAGCGAGGTGTGCTGTGATTGGCCAGCTATCCAGTGCGTGTGTGATTGGACGAATATCAAGCGGTGAGAAACGTTACGCCCCTCACCCACTGTGATGCCCTGTCGACGGAAAGCAAAGCAGACAAACAACATGAAAAACCCGTTAATTAAACCAGCCTTTGTGGCATCCAGTGGGGGGACATAATACTGATATAATGACGTGAAAGGTCTTTTTACGCGTTGCGTTAATAAAACCAGTCTGCATTTGTGCTCGGAGAATGACAAACAACAAGCAATACTAGCGTTTGAATCGTAAGTGGTAAATTCTTTAAATATAAAACATGTACTTACAGGCTGTGAGTCAGAAGCGCCAGACTGTCTTTGTCCAAACACAGACACATTGTTTGCTACTCTGCAGGTTCAGGAAACAGTCTTCCATAAAATGCGTCACACACGGCGGGCTAGAGTGAGTGGTGGCCGGCGGGCTTGAGAATGGCGCGGACGGCAGATTCGTTGAAGAAGCGGCCGGCGGGCTTGCGGCAACCAGATGTGACGACCCTGGGCTGGACTTCGCTTTGTCCACGGTGAAAGCTGATCTGGCGATTGACAGTGCGAAGTTTGTTTTTCCTCAGCAACCAGCACGGATCAGAGCCAGGCATGAAGAAGCAGATATCGTCCTCTTTTGGAAGGCAAACAAAGTAGTTTCGCTTTAACAACAAAACACACAGCAACTTCACGACATGGCGGCAGCAACAATACTACAGCGATAATAAAAGTTACATCTTCTTTCTTTGCATGAAAATTTGGGCGGTGTTATGCAAATCTTCCCACACGTAGACGTGGGGGCGTGTTAGAACGAGCCGTTTTAGGAAGGCGTGGCTGACTCTTAACTTTTATGAAAGAATATCTCTTTGGATTTGAGACTTTAGTCTTTGCAACTTTACAGATCTTCTTTTTGCACCAAGAGCTTGTAACATTCCAAAGGGAAAGGAACAATTGAAATCGCATCATATGACCCCTTTAATGAGCTTCTGCCTGAAATTAATTCATTAGCTAACTGTATGATTCTATTACCTTGAATGTTAAGTGTGAATAACATTACTTGGACACATTCACTTTTGATAACATATCACTCTAAATTGTAATGTAGACACATGCATTTTCAGTAAAGCTGCTTTGAAACAATGTGTATTGTGAAAAGCGCTATACAAATAAATTTGAATTTCTCTGTACTATTAACTTTTTTTTTTTGCAAACATGATTGTATAATAACCAGCATGTTAAACTCTATTCCTGAAAGATTTTGTCATAAAAGTGATGAAATAAATAAAATCAGTTTCAACATATCTCAGCATATGTTTCACAATCCATCTATATATGATCAAATAAGATTCTGCAAACAGGAAGTCAGTACCACCCTATTCCAAGAAACTACTAAAATAATCACACATTTAGATTAGCGAGAATATTTTGTGTCTCATGAAAGAGATGTATGCATTTCCTGTGGTGAAACATCGACAATGAGAACGTGTGAGCTGCTCCTCACAAGTCACTGCGAAGATAACTGTGCTTCTAGAGCTGGAGCACCACATTCATTTTAATAAAGCTGAATGAATAACTGAGGCCCATAAACATCGGTGACCAGATACTCTTTTATTCATTGATATGCTATAAGACAGCTTTTGTACACATAAAATGCTTTTAATAATACTGGTTCTGTTTCAAGGGTTCAAACAATATTAAAAGGGAAGCAAATGCAATGTTTACATCATTCATTACATGTTGACCATGATCGACCTCCAGGCACACAGACTGGACTCTGAGTGTGCAGGCGTACAGTACTTCTGTTGCAATCACAATACTGCTGCATACAAAAGAGAAGTGTGCCGCTGGTGAAAGGGTATGAAGAGCTAGAGGAAAGTGATGCAGGAATTGCGTTTCCCTATGTTCCCGAACCTAGTTTTCTCATCCAAACCTTTACCTGAAAAGTCTATAGTGAAAATGTTCTATAGGAGGGTATAATATTTAGTGGCCTGCCACAGGAATCTGCCCTTAAACAATAAAGCTGGGTATCCTCTTGAAGAAGGTGAAAATGATCTCTCGTTGGTACAAAACACAGTTTGAGGAAACAGCAGACCATGGATGTTGATGCTTAGCAAAGACTTCAGAAGAGTTTATGAACCCTGTGAGACCAGTCTTGTGAAATTGTGGGTGAATGTTGTGAAAACGGAACAGGGTTTGGTTCACTCCAAAAAACCAAAGACAAATTTAGCATTGTGAAAAATAAAGCCGTTTTAGGACCATTACGATTTTTTTACATTCTGACATGCATATTCACTGTGATGTTAAAAGCATCTCATTGTCATTCGTGTAATGTGTGCAGACGCTTAGGCTTTTCCTCATTCTCAGTGGTGATTCTTACTACATTCTCATTACTGTAAAAATTCCACGGTGTATGACCACTACGCAATTGAAATATATCATTATTTTTCTTATGCATGACGGTAATAAGAATTGATGAGAATTTGATGTGAAATGTGCTTAATTACTGTGAAAATAACGGAAGAGATACGGAAAATAAAATAAGCTTCTTTTATGCACAATATCCTTTCTTTCTTTTGATTTTGAGTGAAATATGACTTGTGCTTTATGTGCTTTGTGCTTCAGTTCACTTCATCTTTTAAAATCAGAAAGAAAAAACTAAGGGGAGCATGAAGGTGTGAACTGACAGTGCTTTACAAGAACAGCCACTTAATGCTTTAACTAATAAAAAAAAAGAACATTCATCGTAACATTATATAGACATTCTCAACATCTTCATCCAGAGCAACACAAGCAGACGTGAGTGCTGGAAGGGAACAGTGCATTGACAAACAGTCACTCTCACACTCAGATGAAGGCGTGACGGTGTGAGTGCTGCTGAAAGAGTAATGATCGTGTAAAAGGATCTTCAAAAGAAAGAATAAAAAAGTGCTGAGGATAAAGTGATTTCAAGTAACATGAGTTCTTTATAAAGGGGGAGAGGGAAAGCATCCTATTGGCTCTTGCTGTGACTGACATCTTGTTAGCTCCTCCCTTTACAGCATGTGACAGGAGCTCCATTCAGACTCTTGAATCAGTCTGAACACGTCTGACTCTTTCTTCTTCTCGTGTCACTGATGTCACAGCCAGAGAGACCTATGAATGACAAAGGCACAGCACTGAAGCTCTGCAATCACCTCAAGACACGACGCAATCTCATGAACTCTTCAGGTCATATTTCATTATAAAATATGAAGAAAAAAAAGCATTGTGACATTATTTTCATTTGATTTGATTTTTTTATCTGGTAACACTTTACTTAATGCCTTTATATAAAAAGTAGTTTTAATGCATTAATTATGCCTTGTAATGCACCTTATAATGCATTATTATATCTAATGAATAATTGTATCCACAGTTATAATACATATCTATTAGACTTTTAGAAAGTATAATGTATTTAAAACACATGACAGTCAAACCATCAAATATTATAATGCATTTGAACTATGGTTACAATTGTTTATAAAAAGATATGATCCATTACAATGTACATTATGAATACTTTTATAATGCATTATACATAAAGGCTTTAAGTAAAGTGTTACCAAAAATCTTATTCTGATTACTGTTATGTAAAAAAAAAAACCCATGAAGTATTACATTTATTACTAATTATATTAATTGTAAGTGCATTTATGTTGTAGTCCATATTTGATTGTCCTGAATTTATGGAAAATAACGTTTAAAAATACGAATAAGGGTTCTTGTCCCTTAAATTAGTTCATTTTCTTGATGCAAAATATATTTTCTCATGTTTTCTTTCTTATGATTTTGGGGTGAAATATGACCTGAAGATGTTATTTGTGAGATTTAACCATAAAACGCACACAGAAGAGCACAGAAACTGATGCTCAGACAGACACAGACACACATGACTTAGTAACACATTATCCTGTGTTTCACCGGCTGCAGACAGGCGCTCTGAGGTCAGGACAGGGTCACGCAAATCCATCTGACCTTAATCTGACAGGTCACACACACACACACACACACACACACACTCACCACAGACACACACACACACACACACACTCTCTCACACACAAACACCACACACACACCCCACACACCCACACTCTCTCACACACGACACACACACACACACACACACGACCCACACACACCCTCTCTCACACACACACACACACAACACACACACACACACCCACCTCCTCTCACACACAGACACACACACACACACCCACACTCTCTCACACACACACACACCACACACACGTGGTACACACCACACCACACACACACACACACACCACAAACCACACACACACACCACACACACACACATATACACAACACACGCGCACCGCAACAACACACCAACTCTTCTCACACACACCAACCACACACACCTCTCTCACACACAGACACACCACACACACACACACATACACACACAACCACACACACACACACAAACACAAACAAAAACACACACACACACACACACACACTCTCACACACACCCACACACACACACACACTCTCCCCACCACGCAGCGACCACCACACACACACTCACACCGACAACACCTCACACACACACACACACACACTCACACTCACACTCACACAACCACTCACACCACACCTGACCGTTGTGCCTGGTTTGCTGGTAAAGCAGCAGAGGCTGTGCTTCAGTGATGGCCACCCAGCTCTTGGTCCAACTCCTCAACTTTTCCTGTCCGTTGAGAAGACTGAGCAACTGACAGCTGCTTCTGAAACACACACACGCACACACACACACACAGCTGAAGATATGCTGACTAAACTAGTATGGTTGTACATCTGCAGTAAAGCGAACAACACCCTGAGCTCAGGAGGAAGCATTTTAAACAGACTCTCGAGATACAGTGGCCTAAAAACCCGAAACAATAATTATCAGTCATCCACAGGAATACACTCTAAAACACATGTTGAACTGTAATTATTGCTCTATTGACATTTAATTTAACACTAGAAATATTTACAAAAACTGCCACTGAAAGACACTCTGACAGGAATATGAATTTCAGAATAATCAAACCAGTCAGCTTTAGCTGGAACGGCTGCGAGTCTCTTATTTATGCATCAATAACTAAAACACACAGGTCAAACATATAAAACACTCACGGCTGAGTTATTGAGTAATTTCATTATATTTGTATGCGTTGGACATACATGTAGATGTGGTCCACAAGAGTTTCGCTCGCTACAACATTTAAGAGTCAAATAATGTACGATTTGCTGATTTGGCTTTCTATGGCTTACTGTGGCTTTTGTGAATGCAGCAATAGTCCTGGTTGTTTTAGATGGACTATCGTTTGTTTAAAGACAAACCAACTACTGATCTGCTCTCTCCTTCTCTTCATGCTTTCTGAGGTGTGTTTGACACTGACAGACATTATGTGGTTCGTTCATTTTGATTGCATTAGAGAATGTACTTTGAACATTTAGATTTTTACTGCAACAGTATCAACAATTTCACTCTTCAAAATCTGGGGCTGAAATCAAAGTGCAGAGTGCTTAAAGTAGGATGTGTTGAAGTAATTCTCAGTGTGTCAGTAGTGGGGTGTAGTTTAACTCTTGCAATGACTTATAGAGATAGTTTCTCAGGTGATCCAGCAGATTTGAGTGAGTTTACTCAGATTGGAGCTCAAACACATGGTGAGACTGCAGTGTGCATCAGTGGAGGACTGAGCTGTAAGCGCCCTCTTGAGGAAGAACTGTGTGTGACTCACCGGATACATGAGAGGAAAGGTGAGGATTTTTTGAGCAATGTTGTTTGGGCGCTTTCTCATTAAGAATGGGCAACACATTTCTATCTGGATACTTCAGATCGGTCATGAGCCCTGTGTCTCACCCGGTTGCTCATTGCCTAGCAACATTGCTCAAAAATTTGCCCCGTGTAATCATCACCTTAAGGCCTGCATTTACACTGGCGCTCAAATCTGATTATTTACTGATCAGATAATGATACACTTGTAAACAGAAACATCCACACAATTGTTTTCACATCCAATGTGAGCCACTTCCAAATGTGGCTTTCAATCAGCTCCATTTCCAGTATCTGGACATCTGAGCTACATCCAAACACACACATCAGATTCCCACTGGGATCCCAAAAACCTCACTGAGGAGTGAACAGCTCTGAGACACAGTCTGACTGACTGCACTACAGTACATTCATCTCAACACGTTTATCAGATACGAGCCGACCTGGGCAATACGCCAATATCATTCAATATCTATATTTATTACAATATTCATTTCACCGCATTAATGTTAAAGGAAATGCATTCCACATGTTTTGCCATAAAACTTTAACAATTCAATTTTAAAAATTAAAAGCTTTTAAAAATGTAATTAAATCAAAATATAACAATGTGCATGAAAGCACTGTATTTTTCATTCCTTGAAATAGTCATCATAAATGAATGTAATGTTTTAATAAATTAGATCATTATTTTTACTATTACTACCACTTTTGAGAAGTACATTCAACTGTACAAGAGAAATATATTTCTGTCACAATTTCCTGAAGTTAAACCAAACTTTTATTTTGGCAGGTTGTAAATTATTTAAAATATTTGTATCAATATTTTGGATTGTTTTAAATAAATACTGTTATACAACCAATTAATAATGAATTTATAATTAAATAAATAAATACTGATTTATCACCCAGCCCTACTAGGCCTGTCTTAAAGGAACACTCCACTATTTTTGAAAATAGGCTCATTTTCTGACTCCCCTAGAGTCAAACAGTTGAGTTTCACCGTTTTCGAATCCATTCAGCTGATCTCCGGGTCTGGCGGTAGCACTTTTAGCTGCAGCTTAGCATAGATCATTGAATTTGATTAGACCGTTAGCATCTCGCTCAAAAAGGACCAAAGAGTTTCTATATTTTTCCTATTTAAAAACTTGCCTCTTCTGTAGTTACATTGTGTACTAAAACCGATGGAAAATGAAAAGTTGCGATTTTCAAGGCCGAATTTTTCATATGCGTAATATCATTGCACCTGCTGCACCTATGGTACGGCAGCAAAGTTCCTTGATTATTATGCCGGAATGAGAGCATAGTTCCTAGCCATATCGGCCTAGAAAATCACAACTTAACACTTAACGATCAGTCTTAGTACACAATGTAACTATAGAAGAGTCAAGTTTTAAATAGGAAGAACATAGAAACTCTTTGGTCATTTTTGAGCGAGATGCTAACGGTCTAATCAGATTCAATGATCTATGCTAAGCTGCAGCTAAAAGTGCTACCGCCAGACCCGGAGATCGGCTGAATGGATTCTAAAACGGTAAAACTCAACTGTTTAACTCTAGGGGAGTCGGAAAATGAGCCTATTTTCAAAAATAGTGGAGTGTTCCTTTAAACGACTGTAAACAGGTAGGACAAAAAATAAAAAATAAATACATTTCTCACCTCGACTTTTTTCTTAGGCTCAGTGCCGCCCCCTGCTGTCCCTTCAGCTCCCTGCAGGCCTTCAAAACACTGCTTACACATGCGGATGTTCCTGCTCTCCGACACCTTCGAACACTTCCCACAGACGGCCTGCAGATGAACACCGGCACACGTCAGGACGCACTGCATCGCATCAAACCTGTGTCTGTGTGTACGCAGCCGACTCACGTACCGCGCCGCAGCTCTTGCAGTGGTGTTTGCGTTTGGTGAAATGGAAGGCCTCGCTGCAGCCTTTGCATGTTTCTTTCTCCTTCTCTCGTTTCTTTGAGCTCTTCTACACACACACACACAGGTTAACACAGTGACGTCTAGCCTGTATTCAGATGTGTCTGTGTCGTCTCACTCACCCTCTCATGCTGAGCTCCGTCTGCCTCGCATGTGCTCGTGCTGCTCCACAGGCCCTGCGAGCAAACCACAGAATCACACATGAGGAGGAGAGGAGAGTCACATGATGTGTGCGTGTGCTTGTGTGACGATGAAACACAGGACTGTGCTTTTAAAGTGTGACCACTAGATCATGCCCATGTCACATTTCCAAATTTGTTTCACATTCCAACATTGCCAACTGGTCAAAAAACTTGAACAAAACAAAAGTAGCGCTTCCAGCGTGTTCACACACTGCCAGTGGCACAAATTCAGGTCCTCAGGTTTTCTCTCTCTGACCAAGCGATGCCCACGAGTCTCCGTCTCTCTCCCTTCCACGTTCTCCAGTCCGGTCTGCCCCCCCCCTTGGGGGGGTGTGGGCCTTTTATCCGGTCTCTCCAGGCCAATTACTGCAATCAGACATAGGTGTTCATCATTTTGCACTTGACCTACTTACTCACCGCTCGTCTCCCTCCCCTCTCTCCCGCTGCAAACTTCGCTGAACCACGCCCCCCTCGCCACAACAACAAAATAATGTAGAGACAGACTTTTCTTTATGAGGAATTGATTGAAACGCGTGTTCTATACCATGTTCTAACTACAAGTTGCGAAGAAACAGAAGTAGCGACATTGTTTATTTTTGTGTTGTGCCTTACATCCGAGTGTAATCAAAAAAGAAAAAAGTAGATCAGATTCTAGCAGTCGGTTGTTGTAATATCTGCCTGGAACTACTTCAGCCATGCGTTTCCCTGAAAACAATTGCACACCTTAGAATGTTCATCAACAAATCAGATTCAAGCATTCAACAGCCCTGTGGTATAAGTGCTCAAAAAAGGACAGTTGTTTCAGAGGCAGAGCAAATTACTTTTTGCATAATAAGACCATGCACATGGTACTGGGTAAAGTAAACATGGTCCCAGTTGAATTTCATGTTGACTGTAAGCTGTTTTTCTAATATTCAATTTGTCATCCATTACATTACAATTTTTGATTTCTAAAGCTACGAGCTTCAACACTGACATCATGGTCAGCCAAGACACTTCTACACTATGTACTGTTTTCCTGAGGATTGCATTGTATTCACCATTTTACATGTCAGAATGAATTGCCTGAGAGAGTGCTAGCCATCTGCCGCTTTCCAGATTCAGACGGCCATCCTTTACGGGTCAGGCAAGCCTGAGGAAAACGCTGGTCTCCGGACAGCAGGCCTGCCAAAACATCAGGAGCTAAAGCAGTACCCTTCTCTGGTGTCCGGCTCATATCCGAGGACCTCACTTTATCAAACCCTGTGAATTATCAGTAATTGGCCCAACTGTGACATTCCCGATTGCAAAGGGCACATAAATCACCTTGCAGTATAATAGCTCAAACGGCAAGCTATGCAAGTCCTGCACAAATGACCTCACAGAGCGTTTGTCCCCTGATGTCTGACTGATACCACTGTCTGTCTTTCTAGACCCTTTCTTTTTCATACACACAATTACTGGTGACACAGACACTCTTGTTCGGATAAAAATAGTCTTAGATATGATCCCTTGATCTCATTCTCAGGCTGGTCTGGGCTTTTATCTTCGAATGGACAGACTAAAGTGGACAGAAAATGTTCAGAAACGCTTTTGCCTAGAGGAAAGATTATATCACTGCTATTTTATGCAATATAATTCAGTGGTACATTATACAAGTTATATAACCATCCTATAGTTGGCAATAGTCTTCTAAGCTTTTGTACCAGTGAATAGCTTTCATGACTGTCTTGATATTGTTTCGGGTCAATATTCTCTGAAAATCTTCCAAAAGAAATTTGTTCAAATTCAAGGATGTCAAAGAGGAACCTTCAATGTTTAATTTAGCAAAGTACTCGGATGAATTTTGTCTTTCTGAATAGAAAAAGAGGACTTCAAAAACACAAAAATCTATATGACACGAGTCTTCCAAGATCTTCAAAACAAATAAATTCATTTTGTGCAAGGTTAATGCATTAGTAGTATGAAGCAAGGATGGAACTTGACCAAAAAAAAAAAAAACCAGCCCAGTGTTAGCCTAATAAAAAAATCACCTTTTGTATTATCTAGTTAAAAAATAATGCTTTTACATTGCAGAGGAAAAGCTATTAAATTGAACAATTGTTTGAGAGGAATATGT
>JADLZN010011174.1:0-23775 GCA_018155175.1 Sinocyclocheilus anophthalmus | reverse complement strand
AATGTGTGTTTTGGCAAATATCCTAGTAAAAACAGTCGGTTAGGCATGTGTCTTAACATAAACAGTTGAGAAAGAAAACGCAAGTGTATCAGTATATTGGATCCATGCTTTCGTTCTTAAAGTGAAAGCAAACTAATAATAAACCTAATGCTGTCAAACAAAAATACAAGGGCGACACTGGCTCCTGGACTAAACCTTTGTAAGCACAAAAAATGATTACTCGATATTTTTACATACATTGAGATAACATCTCTGTAGCCGTACCGAAATGTATTTTTAACGGGGGGGGCTGAAAAAACCGGAAACAGGCTGTTTATTCCAACTTGTTGTCTTTGTTGTATTGTATTTCATTTTCTGCTATTGGGCTTGTACCTTTTTTTATCATGTAGAAAGAGATTTTATGCACTGAAGGCCCATAGCAGCGCAGAGATTTTTCCACACTTGTTATTTTTCTTTATTATTTAAAAAAAAATGTGCAGGCCTATTTTTTGTTGTGAATGTCCCAAATGAGGTAAAGGATGTGAAAATTTCAGATAAATGTTCATTTTATATATTTGGGTTGTTAATAAAATGTAGATGGTGTTTAAACAATGGATTAGTAGTATGCATCAATACGCGATATATCTGATCGATATATCTTCCTCGTATCGCCATCGGAATTGTATCCGTAGGACTTTTTTTAGGGTATCGGTGAATATCATTAATAATTAATCGTACATCCGCTGATATGAAATCGCTATCGTTCGTATCGTGACAAACCGTCCCGATTACACACCCCTACTATAACTAGTAGTTTTCCATTACTGGTTTTTATTTTATTTCATTTCATTTCATTTTGTATCTCTTCAACCTTCACAAAAATTGAATTTTGTCTTGGCAACTTGCTGAAAATGAAATAAAATATATAAAAACGTATTTTTCTTCAAGTAATGAATTTTTTTAAGGTTTCATTTTAGTTAACGATAATAACCCTGGACTGTGTTTTTCCCGAAACCTTGTTGTGGACTTCATTGTGAAGGCTGAATGGGAAAGAGAAGTCTGCCAACAGCAAAGAAAAATAAAGAGAAAGACCTCGCACATATGAGACGGTGATACGAGATGACGGCTGATAAATCACAAAAGGTTTTACCTGCAAAAACGCGCCAAGAGCAACAGATGAAAGCGAGATATGAGGGACTGAGAAAGAGAGGCCAGCCGAACAGAATCGTCGTCCAGTATTGGATGAAATACAGCGGCAGAGATGAAAGAGCTGAACACGTCCACCTGTGAGCCGATCCCTGCGCGTCGTTTGAACCTAAGAGCTGCAGGCTTCACCTTCCACTCCTGACCGATACCGGCTTGATGTGTTATTCTCTAAGCATTTTGAGGGCTCCACTGATGCTAGCATGACACGACTGGACACGCTACAACAGCTCACTTTAGCTGGAGAACCAGTCACCGTCACTCACCTAGTACAGCAGCTATCTGGATAGTGAGCTAACAACAAAGTCAGTGTGTGTGTGGTCGTTGTGTGCTTATGTTGTGATGATAATCATGCAAAGGGTGCTTTGACATGCGTGAATATTTTATCGGTCTAAACAAGTGTTTCAACAAGGCTCTCTCGGCGCGCCACCCAAACTTTCCTTCTATTTGCGATCAGAATACAGTAAAATGTAACAGAGTAGATACCAAGTTAAATAACTGGCGTTCTATGTGAATAGCTGTTAAATTGCCATTTAGATCCTGTGATCCAGCTGAATTTCAGAGTGCAAGCATTACTCCGTCATTCATGTACACATGATCCTTCAGTAATCATTCAGGTAGGGTTCGCTCAGCGGCGGGGGGGGCGGGGGGGTTGATATGCGGATTTGCTGCGCACGAAAGTAGAGAAAAAAAACAGATTTCGGTGACGGAGGTAGTTGTTAGGACATAGAAGCATTCTGAAGGGGGGGGCTGGCAGGGGGCAAGGCTGGGAAGATAAGTCGCTACACGATATGGGAGAGCGAGGGAAGGGTCAAGATGTGGTTGTGTTAAAGGCAGGCGGGGATCGGGAGGCAATACACGAAGCGGTCGCTTCATAAGAGTCAGACAAGACAGAGTATATTTTTCCAGCTACAGGCAGTTTCGGGGAAGAGTCGCCGACATGATCGATCAGGCAGGTTAGAGCTGAGCTCTCTTCCAGGAGTGTCTGGTGCAAGCAGTCAAGCGCTGTCTCCCCAGCACTAAAGCAGCGCAAAGGCGACAGTTGTCTTCGGAACGCAAAACTACATCGGTGCCAGAAATGGAGAAAACAACCTTGGGACTCCGTGTGAATCTGTGTTGAATTAGATGAGAACCATCATGAAATCTGCAGCCACAGACACTGCGCAATAAGGCGTAAAGTTGGCAAAGACCAATTAGGTTTTATTACAAACCTAGGCCTTGATTATAAGGGTAACGCCTGTCAATTAGAGGCGCTTATTCAGTAAAACCACACACACCGGATTCCTGATGACGATAGTAGTGGCGTCCGGGGCTGGGGGCGGGGGGGGGTTTTGGGGGGGCGGGGGGACGTTTATGGCTGATTGACAGAAGATTACAGCAGTGACGGAATGTGTGCCTGCGTGTGACATGATATAATTTACTCGCAAAATCATTTATAGAAGAGTTTCTAATAGCATCTCACACTTAAATTATTGTAGTCATGCTAATTTTATGGCTCATATTAACTGAAGCCATTATGCCGAATATTTGGAACCTAAAATTCACACTGAAACCGCAAGAGTACTAAAAATGAACAAAATGATGATTAAAAAAGGTAAACAACAAGCAAAAAATTTTATTTTACCAAGTATCACAGATGTAAAAAGTCAAAACTCATCATAATTAATAATAAAAAATCTATATCTCAAAATCTTGATGCTGGTAAAAATATATATATAATTATAATGATAACTATAACATTTTAAAATAATCGAAACAAATAGATTGTAGATATCTAATAAAATAAAAATATACAAATAAAATAACTATTGTTCTAATTATTAATATTTCAAAATATAAATAAATATAAAAGTCCAAATAAATCGTACACTCTTCACTTCATAAGTAATAATAACATCATAGATCTTCAAAAAGCTTAATGCTTGATTTAAATAAATATAAATAGAATATAAATAAAACACAGTTTCATAACAATAACTTGAACATCTTAATATTAAATAAAATGTTTTAGCATTTGTACAATGCGCCTCGGCTAGTCAATAGATCACACATTTCTTCGCCTCATAAATAACTAAATGAAACCGAGCAAGGAGACAAGCTAACTTTTATCAGACCTTAACTTATTTACCAGCTGCCCTTATAGGTTCTGAACACACTAGACCCTGAGGGGCCAGAATGTGAAATAGTTATGGATAAAATGTCCTGTTTGAGGGGTATCTGATGCAGAATTAATCCTAAACAAACCTCCATTGTCGTCTGGGGTCTGTACGTGCGTGTTTGCGGCCACCAGGAGGCATGATGATCTCCGAGATAAACATCTCAACTCATCCGTACGAGCTACACTAACTACCCGCTCATTACACTAATGAGTCTGTCATCGGCCGAGCCGCTTTAGTAAAGTGAGTCAGTAATATCTGCTGGAGTGCGTGTGTTAATGACGAGAGGCCTTCAAACAGAGCAACAGTGTTACAAACGCTTATCAGAGCATCAGCAGATCAACTCCTAAGCAAACAGAACGAGCCCTCATCGTACGCTCATTTATCTGTCTCGCTGTCGGTCTTCCTTTCCCAGCTCCTTGCAAATCGCATCATCCGCTAGTCTACATCCCCAGATCGCCGCGTGCCAGTGGCTGCCAAACTAGTCACCTAGTAGGGGGCGGGTCACAGACTGTGATCAGATATCGGTGAGTCAGCAAATAATGGGTAGTGAGGAACGCGTGGCGCGCGACCCGTCCCAGTCGGACGGAAATGAGAGCTAAAACACATAGCGGTAGGGCAGAGCATCTAAGTAACTGAAAAAAACCAACATCTTCTATACTGGTGCCTTGGTGCTAAGCTCATCAAGCTCAGTAACAGACGGGACCGCATACCTGTAGGGACAGAGAGACTCGACATACACCCGAGGCTGAGCCGGCCCGCGATAGGCGGCCGAATCAGAAGAGGAAATAGGATGCATGTTGTTAAAAAAGAAAATAAAAAATAAAGAAAAATATCTAAGAATAATAATAGAACCTCACACAGCACTACACACACACGCGACACAACGACACACACACACACAACTGCGGCGGGGCACGACAGTCCGGGTGTGGGACCACTCTCGCAGAGGCACGACAAGGCGTCGGGGAGAGACCAGGACAGCACTAACAAACGTAATATGCATCGTACTCGCGACAACCCCAACCCTACCCCGAAGCCTAGACCCCCGTCACCGAACGGCTGCAGGTGAGAGGGGCAAAAAAAAAACGGATTCGGGTAGGAGGGACGCTGGGGGACCAGCGCGATGACTACAAGGGAGGGCCCCGCACGCAGGACACGAGGCGCGCCAGTGAGGCTGTGGTGGAGCTCAGGGGTGTATGCTCGGCACCAGGATATCAGCCGCCAGGCACACCACGCCACACCACAAGCGCGGAGAGAAGGGGAAGAAGTCACGCGGGGAGGCGAGGGCCACAAAAAGTAAAGAGACCACAGGAGGGGAAAATGGGAGTGAGGCAGGGCGACAGAACGGAAAGAGATCCAAGAAAAGTAGTGGAAGCAGATCCAACAGCAAGGATAACAGAGATACAGGGGTGGAACCATGAAGGAGGGGGGTCGAATGCGAAGAATGTGGAAGAGAACAGGGGGAAATAGGGAGGAGGGAAAGGAAAGAAACTACCCAGGGGGCTAAGCTCAAATGCAAGAGCTGCAACACAAGGGAGGAGACCAAACAAAACCACCACACACACCGCACAGACCCACACACCCAGCACACACACCACACACCGCACACACACACACACGCACGGGACACACCACCCACACGACACACTACACACACACATTCCATCACCACACACACACACACAACAGACAGAATTAAACTCAACAAGCACAACCTCTGCAAACTGGTCCGTAAGCCCACATCGGGACGTCTGTTGGCGCGAGGCGCAAAGAACGACAGGGCCAGGAGAGAGCATAGAGTCCTGCACGAGCGGCTCGGGGCAATAGAGAATAAACAGCATCTAGAGTTAATCATGAGTCTTCAGAAACTCTCGGTCTATACTGCTGGGTCGTTTGGACTTAGAAACATATGGTTTACGTACGTGTCGGCTACACAAACTATAATTTCTACCAAAGACATGAGAAAAACAGCACAGAAAGAGAGAAAACCGGCAGATATAGAAAGAGTTTGATGACACCCCCTCGCATAACTCTATAGTTGGGGGGGGGGGGGGGGGAGCGTTTGGTTAAGTATGCCAGAAGTTTGTTAATGGTATAGTCGGATCTCTGGGAGGATAAACGCCACTACCCACGTCCTCCAAAAGGAACATACACAAGCACAACCCAGTTTAATTTGCAATTGCATTTGGTGCCACAAGAGCAGACATGTGACATATTCAGCAATATGGTAATGAGCATGCATGAAATTGTACACATGGGCACTTTAAAATTCTGTGAATCATTTTAGACACCATATTATGCATGGTTTAGATTTGTAGAATGCACTTTATGGCTTGCATCTTTTCAGACCACAGCGTTAGAAAAAACCACGCCTTTCGCTGGTACGTGTCGGAACAAAGAATCTGGGGTTGACAGGGGGTAAACACACATTTAGTGTGGGGTTAGGCTATTAGAACTTCTAAATGACACAGTGAATCTATGGGGTCTATGGATCATATAGAGCCGAAAAAGATACTGAGAACTTATAAGGGGGCGTTAGCAATTATACATCATGACCTGATGTAGAGAAAAGACCAAGTCGGCCATGAACCTACCGTATAGATCAAGGGCAGAAACATGCCTACGCACCGTTTGAACTACCACATAATAATCATTAGAGCAACTCAGTAAATGCTGTGAAGTGTGAACGGGAGTACTCTGTTCATGTTCATGAGCTCAGGGGGGGCAATTGATTCTAGGATAGGCAAAAAGACCACAGGGTCGTTAGTGCAAAATTGCTAGCGCGGACCTAAAGGGCGTCCGTAGTCAAACCCGGGGAAGCTATTGGGTGTTTTCCCAGCTCGCGAAGCGGAGAACAGAGGGAAAGGGAAGGGGAGGTCGTAAGGAACACCAAAAGAAGCTATCAACTTGCTCACCGTGACCCGAGGGGGGGAGAAAGGGGGAAGGGAACAGCACTAAGACAAAAAAATAAAAAGGCGAAAAAAAAAAAAACAGAAAGGGAAGTACAAAAGTGAATACCTCACACAAGTGCGACAGAAAAAGAAAAGGGGGAACAGGTGAGACGGTAGCTGTAGCTAGGTGGATGGTGATAAAATACCCATATCCTGTGTGGTCGTGATTATGTCGGAATTTGGTGTGCACAAAAAAATGAACAATGGGACGGGCGGAACAGTGTCGGTGAGAAGGTGCGAGACGTGAGATTCATAGGGTTAGTAACTGCACATCATTACGAGACGGACGGGATTTCTCAAGTGCTTAGTTACCAATGTAAATAAACAATGTCAAGCATTACTAAGAACCATGAGTCAGAGAAGAAGGCACGATGGAATAATGGATGCAGGGAGGGGTGTGGGTGTGTAGCTCGGTGCGGAAGCACATATCCGAGGGCGGCGGTTTAACAAGGGGTGACAGGAGATCTGCGGAGCACACAGATCCAAATTGGAGGTAGCGCGATAGTTGGGGTTGCTGTGAACGAGACACCGAGGTAAAACAACAACGAAAAAATGGCATCGGCAGAATAACGTATCGTCGGTAAAGGTAGGTGGGGTTGCAGGGTGTCGATATGGAGACGTGAAGCGTAGACGCGTAGAATGCGGGGAAAGCACATCGGCGACATGCAATCATTAGTAGTTGACAAGGGATCCAGGGTGTTCATGGCGGGGTCGATTACAGGGGGGTGCGCGAGCCATATATAACTAGCGCGATGGCTGTGAATAGGGAATGACGGTAGTGCATGACTTATGGAAGGGTGCCGTCTTTACAACTGTGGGGGGGCAGGAAGCGCTACAGGGAGTAACCAAAAAAAAAAAAAAAGGAAGCAAAGAAGTTTGAGGTCATCGCTACTTGGGGGTCAGTAAAGAAAGATACCGTTAAGGTGGCAAAGCTAAAGCATAAGAAGTGCCAAACATCTAGAAAATTCAATTATGAAGTCGTTAGAAGGCTCTGGGTCGGAGTAAGCGGCACACAAGACCTACCGGTACAACAACAAGGCGGACGCGGGCTCTTTTCTAGGAGACGACGGAGGTCAGGGGGGAGGAGGTGACAAACCCTAGCCGCGACGTGAATAGTCTACCAATCAAACTATGTGAGATGTCATCCTGAGGCCGAAAGAAGGGGCCCGACAAGAAAGGGGGTGTGTTCATCCGGAAAAGGAGAATACGAAATGATGGGGGAGTAAGGGAAAGACGGGGGAGAGAACGGGGAAGGGGGAGAAGAGGGCCAAATGAGAAAGGAGCGGAAGGTGTACACAAACGTGTCCGAATAGGGGAGGGGTCGTGTGGCTGGGTTGTGTCACGAAGGGGGGAGAAAAGGGGGGGCCATTGGAAGCCGAAGGAGTAGAAGAAATGTTTGGTTAGAAGGTCTCTCGGTGCAGATGTGGTTGTGTTGATGAAAGCTATACTACTATTTGGGTTGATCGGATATGCACACTAAGGACACATAGCTAGACATTACCGAATGGGTAGATGATTGATCTATCTACACCACTGGTGCAGGAGACAGCGTGGTCAGACCCAGATAGTTCCGAAAAGGGCCCTGGGTTTGCTGTGGGCGGCAATGGTTTGAATGGAGGAACTAGAGGAGGGCTGTTATCCTAGAAGCCACTTAGCTAGACTATAGGGGTCCGATGGGAGAGGGAGACCTGGCGTCTGGATGGCCAAAAAGTGGGTGGAGTGTGGTTGCGTGATATAGGAGTGTGAGTGGAGAGGGAGTGGTGGAGGGCGGGGAGGGGGCAGAAAAATTCCGACAAGAAAAGGCGTGGTGTTCAGAAGGGACAGATCTCTATTGTTGGTGCCTTGGCGTGAGCCGTCACGCTTAAGGTTCCCGGTGGACGTTTTTTGTTTATATATGTAAATAATTTAGCGCGTACGGTACGTTCAAGACCATTGGCGGTTTTAGAGTAGCGTGTGGTAGAGTTGTGAACTTATATGGTGTATCAAAGTATGCAGTGCCAGATCACAAAAGGTAGGCGAAACGATGGGCGTAATGTATTAGCGCGAAAAACGGCGATACCAACGGCAACATGTAAAAAGACGTATGCGGGGGAAGATCAGTATAGCGTTATAGTCCCCCGACATGTGACAATTTGTCAGAAAAGGAGCAGACATTGGCCGGGGCAGTAATGTTGTGGTGATGGGGTTTTTTATCTGGCGTCCTGTCAATAAGGCTAATGGCATCACAGTAGTGAGGGGTGTGCTAACTGAGTTCTGATCAAATGCACGCGTTTCGCAAAATAATCTGCGCCGGATGCGCCAGCCCGTGCCCTGATAGAAACATGGGGCGCGTCATCAGCACAGCACCACCTGAAAAAAGGGGGAAGCGGGAGGGGGGGAAGGGGAGTGGGCAGGGGGAGTTGCACGGCTTTATTGTCTGTGAGCCGGAGGTGAGACGCTTTGTAAAAAGTCAGACCTGGGAAGTGTTTACAGGAAGGTGGGCTAGAGGGAAAACCATTATAGTGCAGGCACGGTTATTAGTGGTAAGGTGGGGAGTGTTTTTGTAAGACACTGTAGAACGCAGTGGCTGAACACATTGCGACTGAGACCAAAACCAGATTAGCCCAAAAGTGACTGTTGGTCGTTTGTGTTAAGCAAGCAAAAGTCCTATAACCGCAAACCTTGAGCGCGGTGAAGCGGCCACTCCTGCGGGTGTCAGTAGGGGAGATGTGCAGATTGTGCGGTCGCGGTCACCATCGGTCGTGTTTTTGGTGCAGAGTTGCAGGAGTTTTTTCTGAAATACGTGATCAACAAAGCTAAAGTCTAGACCAGTTTGGGTTGTGTCAAATTTACAGCCACATCTAATAAGCGCGGGTTGGTGGGCTCGGGTTGATGAAAAAAAGTAGGCAGCAGCAAATGAACATTGAGTTGAGGGCGCAGGTGCACCGGAGACAGTGCATATGTGTTATGGGGGAGGTAGTGCTCGTCTATCATTGGAGTTAGGGAGGTGTGGGTTTAGGAGAATGGCAAGTTAGGATATGGTTGAGGTGGGACAGGTATGTACCAAAGTGGCACAGAGAGGACTAGAGAAACAGGCCGTGTGTAGGGGGGGTGCGGGGGGGAGAAAGGGAGGACAAAAGAGACACCCGTTTGGTCCAAAGGCTGGTCGTAACAAGTGCAGTGGGGAAGAAAGAAAGGTGGAGAAAATGGAATTGTGAGAATCCTAGAAACATCGTGAAGCATTCACAGCGTGAGGTGAGTGAAGCGTTAGATTCTCTAGATGCGACTAGGGTTTTGCTGCGGGACGTGAAGTAGTAAATTGTGCGGTGGAACAGAATAAGGTGAGGCTTGAAATAAGCAAAGAACAGATTTTTGGCTCATCTGAAAAATGATCGCGATCTGTGACTCAAGTGATATGATAATGTCCATAGAATCCGAACTGTAGAATTTGTGATCCGTTGGCAATGACCCGCTACTCTCCTTGACCTGGGGTATCTTGAAGACAAAAAGGTAAATAAAAGACAATATGCGTTGTAATTCGGGGCGCTAGTTTGAAGGGCAGTGGGGGGCGAGCCAAACAGCCTGAAGATTGCCGACTGGCCCCGAAGGGTTACCAGGGATTTAGAAATTTTGCGAGCCGCGGAGACCCACAGGGCGGAGCGAGCCAAAGCTTCAGACAGGGTGATCCCGATTCGGGACAGTGAGTTTCTGTCCTCCGTACCGTAGAGGACGGCAGAGATAGGCGTTCTGGAAGATCAGTGATTGTGGCTGTTTACATGAGTGTTTGAACTCATATCCGCTCTGATTCTGCGTGAACTAGTTGGTCTCTGTTGTCAAAAGCAAATGTGTGTGTGTGTGTGTGTTTGTTCACATACATTACATACATACACGCACACTTCTAGAGTGAAATATTAACTGCCAGCATTCAAAACTCGTCAATGGAAGACCAGCTGTTCCCAACCTCCAACACACTCACACCCTTGCACAGTTCATTCCAGCTTCCCAAATTCCTCTGCCATCTCCTCTTGTGAGCGTCCAGAAACTCACTTTACACAAGAATGCAAACACAGACACGAATACATGACCGACGCATCGCAAACGTGACACACTGTATACTTAAAGGAATAGTTCACCCAAAAATGATTAAATGTATGTTTATCTCTGTGCTTACTCCCCCAAGGGCCTGCGGCAAGATGTAGGTGCCTTCTATTTCTTTGTCTTCGTAGAAGCTACAACGAAGATTATTTAACTCAGACTTGTTGGCAGGTCTGTCAGTCTATAGCAAGGAATGGAATCAAGGGCTTTGAGAGTCGTAAAACATACACAAAAAAAACCAAATTAAACCTGTGTTCGTGATGATAGAATTTATGTGTAAAGAAACTGAAACGGATGCGTTCTGTGTCAGAGAAACTGAATACAGTATTATTATTCGTTTTTTACTTCTGATTTCAGACCCACTTGGGTGCGTGCAAGGACTCTGGGTGCGCTTTCTCATCTCTCTCTTCAGGCGCGGCAGATGCGGTCATTATCCTGAGCGTGTTCAAGCAGCCTGCGACCTGCCCCGTCTTCTTCTTCTTGCTTGTACAGCAACGCAAGACTTATAGTGCATTACTGTCAACTATACGTCTGCGATGCCGCCATAAAGGGCAAGAAGAAGAAGAAGAAGAAAAGAAAAAAAAACAAAAAAAGAAGACGCTTCAGGCGCCAGCTGTTGAACGCACTCAGGATGCGCTCTGGACAGTTCGGACATTGCGGTAAAAAACAATATAATTACTGTTCAGTTTCCTTGGCCAGCAATGACCTATCGTTTCAATTTCTTTACGACAACAATGTATCAATCACGAGTGCCGGCGGAGGGTTTGCATTGTGTATGTGGGTGGGGGGGGTGGGGAAAAACTCTCAAAGCCGTGCTGCGCATTCACTTACCTATGGAATACTGACAGACTGCAACGGTTTGTTTTAAAAATCTTTGTTTGTGTTCTACTGTAGAAACAAAGTCACCTACATCTCGGATGCATCTTGGGTAAGCAGATAAACATCACATTTGCACTTTTGGGTGAACTATTCCTTTAATGTGTAAGAAGAAATTCGTCAAAAACTAAACATGATGACAATATGAGAAACTAGGAAGGTCAAATAATATCAAAATCACTCACTGCTCCAGTAACTAAAAGTAAAAAAATTAAATCATAAAAATGACAAAAGCACATAACAAAAAAATTCAAATAAAATTAAATTGAAAACTGAAAATACAAAAATAAAGTGCTCATTCAAGATATAAACAAGTACCACACTGGACCACAAAACCAGTCATAAGGGCTCATTTGTTTTAAATTGAGATTATACATCATCAAATCTGATCTGAGGTAGCTAAAAAAATCTTAAATATTAGAAATCATCTTAAAGTTGTCGCAAATGAGAGTTCTTAGCACTGCATTTACTAATGCAAAATTAAAGTTTTGATATACTATTAGCGGTAGGGAATTCAGCAAATATTCATGGAACATTATCTTTTACTTAATATCGCTAATGATTTGGGGGAAAATAAAAGAAAATACTCTACAATTTTGCCCCCTACAATTTATTATTGGGCTACTTGGCTATCATAATATCCCGCAGACGCCTAACACTGCTTTGTGCTGCGGGTTCACATATGTTTGTCGAATGAATGACCAAGTAAAATAAATACATCAATTAAATCAAATTAAATGAAATAACAGAAATAAACTTAAATAAATAAACAAACTAAATATATTACAATATTATCAAATACTGGGGGAAGTCAAGACCCACAGTACCGAACGTTCAAGCGGTCATTGCACTACATAAATTAATTTATACTTAAGAATATTTACTATGGAAGCCTCAGAGTAACTATTTTAATTTGAAACGGTATTCTAGGCTGACAAAAAAAATGTTTATGCACTCTAACAAACCACAATTTTCCTTGAACGCCAACATGCCAGTTTTTCAGTGTTTTCATTTATTGTAGTATTTCTCATTGTAAATATTATAAATATTAATATTTTAAATAGCTTTTGCAATAAGGAGGGCATTCAAAGGACATTTTGTTTCGGCGTGTTATGAAAATCACTGAATGTTGATCAATCATGAAAACGCTGGGCAAGAACTATTACATACAAGCTCTTGAACATAAAATGGCATACCACGAACCTAAGTCACGTATGACTGCATATAACACACACCCATATGGTAACAACATCCAAGGATACTAACACTGATCCTGACAAAGCACTTATAAACTTAGAGCACATGAGTTAAAAAATGGTCAAACTGTGGAACAATTTTCTGCTGCCTATCGCTGTAGTGGTCACACTCCCGTAGGTGTAACTAAATAGGCCCTACCGTCCGCCTTTACCTGTGTCATGCCCTAGTAATACGTCGTGTTTTACTTGGTCAACCTTGAAAAACCCTGACTAGGAAGCGAAAACAATGCTCAGTCACTTGAGTGAGGCTCGTTCAGTTAACGTTGTCTAGGCTATGGCAGACAGCATGACAGCAAATTGACCACTAGGGTTTTGTAACCGAGTTTGTGTCGGGCGGATTCTAGCTGCAGAATTGGCCACTTGAACACAAGACTTCAGCATTGCTGGATTGTGCAAGCTCTGAAGGCAACACACACACACACCCCAAACACATCACACACACACAGGGTCAAAGACCTCTCCCCTCAATTACATGTCAAACTTTTGATCCGTGTTTTCCCACAACTACCTTGGGCAGAAATTCCTCTATTCACCCACTCAAAATACCATGCATACGATGTGGGGTGTTATCGAAACCACGATCTCACAGCACACGACCACACACGGGCATGATCTGGCTAGGTTTCATGCTAGGTTCGGGGGCAAGTGGGCAATATAATATATGGCAATGATGCTATTTAAAAAATAAAAAATAAAAACTAAAAAAAACGCCTTAAATTAAATGATATATAGGTTTCTTTCTTTTGAACTTTCTATTCATCAGAATCCTGGAAAAAAATAAAAATGCATCACGGTTTCCACAAATATATTCTGCAGCACAACTGTTTTCAACATTGATGACAAGAAATGTTTCTTGAGCAGCAAACCAACATATTAGAATGATTTCTGAAGATCATGTGACAATGAAGACTGGAGTAATGATGATGAAAATGTAGCTTTAGGAATAAATTACATTTTAACATATAGTCACATAGAAAACAGTTATTTTAAATTGTAATAATGAGGTGGGTTCAACAATTTTTAGGCTGTACCTTTTTTTTAATCAAGATAAATGCAGCCTTTGTGAGCGTAAGAGACTTCTTTCAAAAACACTACACAATTTTACCCCAAACCATTGAGCAGTAGATTATTTCACATAATATTTAAACAAAAAAAGAACAGTCACACATTTTGTGTGTTGCATGAGTGGGGGTGAATCCTTTCTTTATCTGCATGGCCTTTATTAACCCTGCAAACACCCATCAAAATATCTTTAAAACAGTCTGATATACTGTAATAGAGACTGCGAGAAAGTGACAAACACACTTCAGTCAGACAGGTTGAAACATTGAAGCAGCATGTTTGTTTACGCTGTCCTGTCATGCCGATTTCAGATAACGGCTCTAAAAATAATCTTTCAAAAACGGCCGTGAAGTGTTATAAGAGCTTTCATGTTTCAATGACTGCTACGGGAAAGACCTGTCTGCATTCCTGCCCGCTATACGCACGCATATCAAATAACAGATCCAGCGCGACATGCATTGTCTGTTTATAAAGTAGCTGCACTTGTGTGTTTATTCTGATACGAGACTTTGATCTTCACATCTTGATCTTCCATGCACATTATTCCTCTGTTACGCGTCTGCGCTGCATTGAACAAAGGCAACAAGAGGAAACTCAGATACGACATTCCTTTTTGATTTGTACTTGCGTTCAATCTGACAAACTCACAGACTGCAAAAATACTTTTTTTGTTGTTGCTCCAAAAAATACCTAAACTAACTAGAAATATCTTATCTAATAGACATCAGCATATTTACCGTATATTAAGACAGCTTTGCAGTAAAGTTTTCTGAAATACACAAATGCGGCATTATCCGATTAAATATGCACTAATTAGCATAAATGTTCTAGAACATTGGATGAAGCCAGGTTCAAAACTTTTGTTTCATTTTGTTGACATTTTAGAGTTAAAGGTTTTTACTGAGGGGATTCTGGATATCTTTTTGCATTACTCCATAAATCAGAAAATACTTTCAACAGCCAGAAAAAAACTTTTCACCAAGTTTTAGGAATAAAATGTTAAAAAATATATTAAGTGAATGACATATGAACAAACCCCTCAATAAAAACCTTCAGAATACAGATAGGAATAAAACTCTAAGTTTTTGTATATTTAAGTGCTGCTGAAGTGGAGAAAAAAAAACTCATTTTGAGAAAACGGCCTTTAAAGATATGTACAGTAATTGAAATCTACAGACACAAATAAATAAAGTGCAATAAAATAAACCAGGGGTGATAGTATGAGGCGAAACCTTCGCAATAAAAACCTTCTAAATATAGAGAGGACATAAATCTTAGTTCTGGGCTGAAGTGGAGAAATCAAACTTGATGGTCTTTAAAGATAGCATTGTAATTAAAATCTAGCAGAACAGCAAAAGATAAAGTGCTAAGTGCAATAATAAAACCAGGCGAATGACATATGAACAAACCCCTCAGTAAAAACATTCACAATATAGAGAGGAAATGCACGTACATTCTGTAAGTTTTGGTGTATATAAGGTGCTAGCTGAAGCTGTGAGAAACAAAGCTCATTGGAGAAAACGGCCTCGTTAAAATAGTATTGGTGCGGGTGGAATTGCAAAATGGCAATCTACAGACAGCCAATAATCACATAAACTATTACGGTTTGATCAGATGTGTATTTTGGATGTTTTCCTTCCACAAGTCTGAAAGAAGATGTGTTATGGAAGCAAAATAGACCAAAATCTCAAAATTGACCAATGCACACAAAAAAAAAAGGTTTTGGCTGTAGTGTATTGCCTTAAAACAAAATACATAAAAAGATCAAGTCAATTTTCCTGAAGTAAAATTTGTAATGCTTGGCTACATTAAGCATCTTTTACTAATTTACAAAAATATAGATTCACTGTATGATTAAATCCAGGGGAAAACACAGTTTGCTAAAAGTAAGCATACAATAAACAATTCAAGATTCATTATATGGAAATAAGTCTTGCACGATTTTGTATCAAGTAAATGTATTCCGTTTAAGAATGTTTAGATATTTTCACTGAAGAACAATTTTGATTACACTTTTTTTTGGGGGCAGTGCATGAATTTCAAACAAGAATCTATGTGGAAAATACCATCTGTAAACAGGTAAGCATTCCTATGGTTGAATATCTTGTTCAAAGTCAAAGTTCATACATTTCCATCAGTAGAGAAGGGAGCGCAGGCTTAAAATAGCCACTGTAAATGAAGGGCTTGCTCCATTTCTATTTACATTAGATCATAGCATTTCAGATCCCAGTTCAACAATACAGTTCAAAGTTTTCCTATATGATACCGGTGCGTGGCCACAATGCAGATAAAAGCGTGTGGGGGAAGGTTATGACAATAAGGCCAGAGCGGAAGATGACCCTGGGGGTGGGGTGGTGGGGTGGGGGGGGGGGGGGGGATCACAATAAAGGTCAAGCTCAAAGGACGATGACATGATAAACACGCTGGCAGCACACCAAACCCCACACTCTCCAGCTGCTGTGGAGCAATAACAACCATAAAGACCAGAAATCGACATAAGCAGAAATTGTTAGCAAGCTTAAAAACATCAGCGTTGTTTGAAAACTAAAGAACGTGTAAATCAGTGATTCTCAATTTTGCATTGGATGTCATGGTCAACATGCCTCCAAAAATGTTTATTGCACAAAAGTAAAAAGATTTAACAAACAGGGAACATGCAAAATGATTAACATCAGCCTGAAATATTGTTGATTTTGGTCTCTTTAATCGGTTTTAAGCTATTTGACATTAATAAAATAAAAAAATAATAAAAATAAAAAACCTAGAGATACACTGATCGACCGGCCAGGGACCGGAATTGACTCATTAAAACAGTCATCTGCTGCCTCCTTGCTAAATTAAAAAAGTATTAATTTCTTCAAAAAAAAACAACCTTGGCTAGTATATGACCGGTCAACAAAAATATTCAGCAGAACAACTGTTCTCAACATTGATAATAATAATAATGTTTCTTTGGTTCAGCAAATCTGCATATTTGAATGATTCCTGAAATATCATGTGACACTGAAGACTGGAATGCAATGCATTTTATTATTTGCATCATGTTTTTATTCACCCAAAAAGACTTGCAGCTCACCTTTGGATTGTGAGCCACTTGCTGAGAATCACTGGTGTAAATAGTTGGCATGGCAGAGTGGAAAAAGAAGCCCGTGTGACAAGGAAAATCATGTAATGCATTTGTACACAGCCCCTGTGATATTCATACTGATATTAATGCGTCTCTGGCTGGACAAACAAGCAAAATGCTCAATGCATGAGGCACACAAACGCACATGCACGCACACAAACACAATAGCGAGGCGTTAACCGCCAACCAGATCTAAACCGCATCCAGAAAACTTTCCGTGCGTTTCTAGTTACCTGTGCCGTCTTTCAAAGGCAGCTACTGAAACACAACACCCGTCAAAGGGCGTGCCAGCCTCGCTCTCGCTCTCCGTCTATTTATTTTACCAGCCCGTAATTTTCTCCCAAAGAGGCCTATATTACAATCGCCTTTGATTTTCCCGCTTTGAAAACTATTAAACGTGCTCAGGCACGTCAATGATTGTTCGGTTCTAAGAGTGACCTCTGAACCCTGTCCTGGTCAGCATTCACTGACCAGGTGAATAGATAGTTTATGATTTCTTCCTAAAGGGAGGTTGAATAGGTCAGAGCGTTAACATTTAACCCTTTCAACTACTGTAACCTCTTCCTAACAGACAGAGCGTATCTGAGCTCACACACAGGCTCGTCTGTCTTTCTGGAAATTCGTCCTGTGTCAGGGACGGACCGTCTGTCTCACTTCATACATGAGGCTTCTTTTGTGTTGCACGGATGGAAATCTCTGTCTTTGTGTGAGACGGTATCGTTCTGTAACCACGACTGTTACTACCCTTTGGCTTCTTTTACTGGTTATTTCTACTTTCTACGCCTTTTATCTAGAGAGGACGGACGGCCTTGAAAGAACATGACTACGCATGCAAATTTTTACACAACACTTTGCAGTCACTGCTCCTTTATCATTTACCATAAGTCATTTTGATAGGTGCTGTCGACAATGTGTGGTCTTACCTTCTTCGGGCAATATCTCGCCAAATTTAGACTCTTTGATATACCTTTTTTCTACTTTTTTTTTTTTATTCCACTAATTTAATTGTGGAATTAACACTACTATTAATTACCATTGTATATATAATATTAGATTTTAACTTGTATTTACAGTTTGGTAGAATTCTAAATATTATATATAATTTTTTTAATAAATATCTTCAATTTGTTATGTACAGAAAATTGTAATACCCTAGTTTGATTTTTTTGATACTTTTTTAATTATTTTTATTAACAATTCTTATCTTTTTTCACAATTCACCCTATTTAAGATTTTTACTGAATTTCACCCCTCTACACAATGGAAACTGTGGCCTATGACCACCCAGTCCTGCCGAACACAACTAAAAAGAAAAAAAAAACTGTACTTCATGGTTTTAATTTCTCTTTTTTTGTTTCCTTCATTTTCACCTTCATTAAAAGAGTTTGCCCTACAAAAGATGGGGCTTTTCACAAAATCAAAAATAAAAAAAACCAACTATCAAGTCACCTTTGAAAACTGTGATTTTACTTTCTATGAAATTTAGCCCAACAAATATAACCACAATCATTCCTAAAATTAATCCTTTCTTCAATGGAATATACTTTTATTACCACTCCTCTCTTAAATTTTCCATTTAATCTTGTGCGACTAATTTAAATAAGTTGAAATATTTGTCTATTTACTTTAATCTCACCTAACAACATTAAGTTTTGTATTTAGTATAATAAAATAATTATGTTGTAGTTGTTCTACAATGAATATTTCTAAAGCATGCTTAAACAAAATAGCAATACATTGAAAAAAAGTAATTTAGTAGCTATTTAAACAGTCAATAGGGGAAATTACTGGATTAATATTATTAATCGTTATTATTTGACTTATTTACTTACAGATTTAACTTTGGCTTTCGAAAACTATTACCCGTTGGCTGGCACTGCATTTTATCAATTTCGTATGACGCAAGCAATCTGGGCAGGACCAAAATTTGGATTCCGGATGGTTAAACATATTGTCTCCTCATAATAGCGGTGACTTCGATTACACCTTCTTGTATTACTTTTTTACAGCATTGTATACAAAGGTTTACCGTTGAATTGCTGGCATTTTCAGCTGCTTTATTTTATTTTAGAGCAGATTCATTCATTCTGTCATGATGACCTTAGGAAATTTTACAAATACCAGGATTTTATGCCAAAGTCACCTTATGTTGAGCTTGCTTATACCTTGTGATTTATGAGTGCAAAAACCCTGATGAACGACTTACTATTATATGTTTTATGTTGACTTGACTACTGTAAATTCATCGATAATATGCGATATAGGATAGCTATCCGATAGTATATGTATATTACCAACCTCACCATATATTTTCTTCCACCTATGGCTCTTCTTCCAATGTGATCAATCTGTCCTTTTTCTTTACTTGGGTGGGGGTTCATGCGGTTGTGTGCGCACTAAGGATGGGATGATGAAGGCTAGCCATGCATATTTAATTACCTAGTATGGTTTTGCTCAACTACTTTTTTCCGGCCAAATGCACGTCATCGTTAAAATATGATATTCCATATAAGACCTTCCCATTTCATTCCTTATTTAATATTGTCAACATGTGCCACATATTCTCATTTAATTTCTATTTAATACATATAAATATATAATATACTTTAAAAGTCTAAAAATAGAATATATATAAATATGATATATGATATTTTTTTATATGTTAACTATTTACTGTATTGTTTCCGTTTAATAAGCAGATTCATATAAATTAACATATATATATAGTTGTAGGGTTCATCCCCCTATTTTGTTCATTATTATTTAACTTTAAACATCTGTTCTCGTGTATGTATTCGAATTAGATTTAAAGAAATGAATGGTAACTCGTGATATAAAAATACCTATTATTCTACTTTATATTTACATATAACTTAAAATATTACTTTTATTTTATTGTAATCAAGTAAACAACTACATTAATGTAACATTATTTCATTTAAATGTTAACATAACACATCAGACTTCTTTCCTAAACAATTAAAAATATTCAAAAAATATTTATATCTAACAAATAAAAATATTTTATATTCACCTTTAAAGGATATAAAATATATTAACTTATTAACAAACATTATCTCATGAATTAGATTGATATACTATTTTTTTTTTATTATTATATACCTATACGTATATAGATATACCGTGCATCCCTATTGCGCGTTATATTTACATACTAAACCAATATGTTGGTATTGAGTTTAATTAGATTTAAATAAAGGATATAGCTTAATCCTAAAGATAAAATATTTACTATTATTGCTTAGACTTAACATACATCATCATATTTTATTTACTTTTATGTACATCTGAATGTTTTCATAAATATTTAATTAATGAACTGAATAAATCAATGAATAAATCAAAACTATTTTTGAATGCGTCCAATACCCCCGATTTAGTTAACACTAAAATAAAATATTTTTCCATATATTTTACAAATAGAAATTTTTATTCACCTCAACAAAAAACAAATAAATATTTCGATACTTATTTACCACTAACAAATATTAGATTTTTATTAACTAAATACAACTATTGCAATATTGTATGATGTGCTTAATTTATATCTTAAATCACTAATTGCCATTCGCTTTAAGTACAGGTGACATAGATTTTGTGCATTTTGACTATGTTTGTGTTTTCCCGGAGGTTGAACTGATTTGTGCATTCATGTTTGTACTAGCCACCCTGCACGCTAACACTTCATATCCGCAAACCGCAAACTTTGCATCTCGGTGCTTCTCTCTCGCGGTGTTTACAGTGCTGTATAAACTGCTTTTACTTAGCCTTGCTGGTCGAATTCATGATCTGTGTTGAGCTTCCATTGCATTGTTCCACCAGTCAGAGCAGATTTAGTGTCGTCCCAGAATTATTGTCGCTATGTCGTCTGGACAGTTGTGCATGAAAACAGGCTCCCACAATAGCGATAGAAATGAGACCGATCAAAGAGATCCTAGCTTCGGTTCAGCCACAAAGCAGCTGTGAATGGTTGATTGGGAGGCGCCCCCGCGGAGATCGCATGGTGGGATGAGCCGATCGAGCACGTTTCCGGAAGGGGTTCCCCGGGGGTCGTGCTGACTATTGAGGAATTGATGGTTTCCATCCCCCGTGTTAAAGACCCAATACTTCTGCTCCACATACAGCAATGTGTGTCTTGTCGAGTGATGGCTTTCATGCGCATTCCGCTCTTCGGTGCCTTTCTTACCCCCGCTGACTATCCAAACGCGCTCTGGGACTGCCCGGTTTGGCGCAACTTTGCGTATGTTCGCATGTGTTGGTTGAGCGATCTTTTTTCTTCCCCTTTCCATCGGATCTGCGGATCGTATGTCCCCTTTTCTTGCTGATATCCCGGTACCAATTTTTCTGTACTTCTTATTCTTCAGTACTATGACTCTGTCACGTCTACGACATGAACCCTGATTGTTCAGATGCACCATCCTAGAGGTCAACGTGATATTGCTCCGGGGGTTCTTCAACTTAAATCCCAATATTATTTCACTCTACGGACTCAGGCTCTCCCTCGTGTCATCCGTTACACGAGTGCACAACTGATTGGTAGTCCACCATACCAACAATTCCCCATCCCACAAGTTCTTATTATGTGTGTTCCCTCTTTCCTACTATATCCACACATTATTTACACTGCAACCCAAGTTGAAAGGTGTATCATTATACCTTACTATGATCTTTACATAGGTAACAATGAAAACTATAAGCGTTAATTTTTACCACCTCACTCAATTTTGCCCCTCTTACCACTATATCGAATGTATATTTTCTAGCAGTGATGATTCTAAGCAAGATATTTATAACATAAAAACCAATATAAGCCTAACGAACTTGAAACAAATAAACACACCCATCCTTATAGTATATACCTAAACACCTAAACTAATCTTAAAATCCAGTACTTAATATATAAAATGAATACATCTCCCACTTAATAATCCGTAACAAACTACTACTATATATCATATATAGTTATACCGACCCTATTTTCTATATATTCTATTAATACGTATAGCCGTATTTATTTTTGTTCTGTCTGATTTACGTTGGCTTCTCGCTATCTACTCGTTGTGTGTGATTCTCCTTTTGAAGGTTTCTATTCATAATATTTTTATCTTTTATTCGCAATTTTGTATATTTATCTATATTTTCATATCCGTTACATCTTTATTTCCTCTCAGTTCTCCATATTTATTTCTTTGTTTCTTTGTAGTATTGTCTTTTTCCTATTTATTTTCCTAGACATATCAACCACATTAAAACAATCTAAAGAAGTGACAACAATATACTTAAATCTAATTTGTAAAAGGAATCCTGAAAATAAGTGACCATAAGTAACATAAACTATCCACAACATTACATTAACCTGTGATACCTACATCAATTCATTTGTTATGATCTACCATAACTGTAACACAGAACTCTACCTACTTACAAGTACCACAGAACCTGCAAAATAACAACCCCCCTCCCCCGAATGTGCTACCCCGCTGTTTTTTTTCTCATGTCTCCTATTTACATGCATAGGTGTCTCTTGTAAGTCAGAATTAATGCATAATGTTTGGCTAAGGTACAGCAGAATATAGAGCTCAAGTAACAGACTAACCTATCATGTGCTGGCAGCGCTGGGCTCTTTGCCACTCAGCATATCCATTAATAAACCAGACAGCGGCAGCAATATTACGTGGTTTACGAACTTATTGACAATATGAGATGTAATATAAGTGTCGATAGAAAGTAGGTAATGACGGACAGATGGGGCGCCAGAAGTCTTTGGGCTTAACTCGTCCAGGCCCGTTGTTTTACTAGGCAAGTTTCTTTGATAGAGCCGCTGTGCCTGTGTGTGGAACAGTTTGGGAGGGTGTATTGAGCCAAAAACACACTGGCCGAGGTAATAGGTAATTCCCCAGCTAAGTATGCAAACACAGAGAAAGAAAGCCAGCGTGGAGACTTCTATCATACACAATCTGCCATTCATTCGCTTCTGCAAAAAAAATTTAAAAATCTGCAGCCATCTCAGGCTTACATGCACCGCAACCTAGTTTTATGCTTTTGTCTGTGCCATGAAGAGAGTTTGATGAACTGATATAACCGTCCAATATTTGTTCGATCCAATCATTTTCAGATCATCTGCACAACAGTGTCTGCTTTGCTAGTTTTTTGTGTCAATGCCAACAATGTAATGACAGGTTTGCCAATGGACAATAGTCACATTTTTTGTGCCCTTGGAGGTCATCTTGTGCACAACTCCATGCACCTCTTTTCACTCACCCCGGCTTGCTCAGCCCTGACCACACCCACCATAATCACCCCCAATCTCGGTCCTCGGGTGGGGCTGTGCGCACTTTTTCATGCTCACTTCAGCAGCAGCCCAAAAGTTCAGTAAATTTAAATCTGAACGAAAGGTTGTTGAATCCTATTTCACTGGGGACTGATAACGCAAAGGACCTAATACAAAATAAAAAAATGTAAATATAAAGGCTAAATGAAATATTATGAAAAAGAATAAATAAAAGACCCCAAGTTATAAGTCTGTGACCTGTGAGGGGGTTCCCACGTAGGTGGATGTGTTTCTCCATACTCCTATAATAAATACAGACAAATTTTATTTAATATGTATTATGTAATTTGAACCATTAACAACCCAAGATACAATACGTTACAATAAAACTTTAACTTATTATACAAAACTTGATAAACATAAATGTTAATAACTCATTTTGTTATATTTAAACCATTATCCGCGTCAACAATAAGATTATATATCTACATAACTACTCTAACAAAACTAACTTAATTTTGAAATAATATATACCCAATATACATCAATAGATTTTTCGGGCAGCCGTTTACTAGACTTGTGCTAGCCTATGTTCAACGAGGACCTCTTTCTATTTCTATCACCCACCGCTTATCACCCATCACTACAGAAAAGAAGAATCTGCCATCAGCGTGGCCACATAAAGAACGCAAAAAAATCCGTGTTATACACACACCAACACACACACACCTTTCATTCACACACACACACACACCACACACCACACACACACACACACACCAACACACCCACCCAC
>JADLZN010011173.1:28805-69667 GCA_018155175.1 Sinocyclocheilus anophthalmus | reverse complement strand
CCTCTTTGCTAGTCTCAGCTTCTCCTCTTTTGGATCCACGCTTGCAGTTGAAGTCTGTGACACAGAAGGAATTTTCATAACAGAATACTTTGAATCTAGAATTACTTTACTCTGTTTTCAGAATCTCTTTGAAATATCCCATCTTCCTGAAATCTAGCGTGATTTGACTAAGATTTCACGTTTCATTTATAATATTTGCACCTGGACCTGGTTGTTCTGAAGTGCTGAGTAGGTCTTGTCCTGGGCAAGCAGACTGGGCCCGAGATATACCTTCTCCTGTAACTGATGCTGATCCAAAGAGATTATCCCAGTGTTCCTAGGGACTGTGAGCTCTAATCAGGGGAGATAAAAATTTGAAGCCAAAAAGGATGATAGAATGATTAACAATTTGTTTGTTATAAAGAATAGGCCTATATTTGTATGTACAGCAAATACAAAGAGAAAATGTCACGAAACACCGTCTTCTATTGCATAAGTTTATCTACTGTTTCTGGGAAGTTTAAAATGCCTTCTAACAAAGACCGTGTTTAGTCCTCCTTTCATAGCTACAGCAATAATATTGTTACCGATGGAAAAAAATAGTCTAGTTTAAAAATGTACCTGTGTCATGTTCATTGTATTGCTGCTTGTACACATGGGCTGTTGACTCTGAGTTTCTGCTGAGCTCAGTTAACACATGACTTTGGCCCAATTGCTCTGGATACATAAACAACTTCTCTGAGGAAGAGGAAGGTCTCTTACTCGTTACTAGCCCCTCTTGACACTTGGGGTCAGCATCAAGAGCAATCAACACAGAGGAATCCTGCTCATCTGAAACTGGGGCTGCTGAGCCCTTCGTGTCGTCTGTGTCTGAGGTCTTTACAGAGCACTGGCCAATAGGAGTTTGCAATAGAATATCAGGGTGCTCTGAACCATGGTATGCTGGCATCAGAATCTCTTCACTCTCACACAATGAAGAGAAAGTCTCGGATGTAGTCAACGATGTGAGTGAATCCTCAGCTTCACCTACAGCAGAAGAGATGTGGTTGTCCATTTGCACAAGCAGAGTTGCAGCTAACAAATCTTGGCTGGCTGACGGTACTGGACATACTAAATCCTGATTGTGATGAAATAGGTTACGTTCTCCTTCAGTAAATTGTTGCTCTCCTGTCTGAGTGATCAGTTGTGGGGATAATGACAAAACTGTCTCAGGGTCACAGCTGATATCTGGTGCTGACTGTAGTAAAGTTGATACTGGAGAGGGCAGAGTGTGAGTCTCTGCAACGGGTGATTCCACTGAAGCTGGAGGAAGCAATCTGCTCTCCTGAAGTGAATAAAAACAGTGAACAAATGTATTAAACTACAAATCTGTTATGAGATAACAGAAACAGTGCTTTCAAAATTGATTGATAAATAAGACAAATACGGTTCTGAAACATGTTATTTAACATAAAGACCATTCCTAAATTTTGTTTACAACAAAGTGGACAGAAACGCACATTCTGACCCATAGTTTTATTCCAATATTCATTCATCTGCTCATTTTCCTGGTAATAAACTTGGCATTGTATACTATGAATATTGTTTACTCTGTGAAAATGTGTTATTCTATTTCAAGTTGCTTTAGACAAAAATAACTGCTATAAATGTAAATATACAATTTTCTGAAATTACTGGTTCAGACACAAAACATTATTAGTGCTGGTAAATATAATTCTAAAATATATGTGTCCCAATCCCCAGCCACAATCCTCAGTCACCAGCCCAGTCACCGTTGAACTACGTTTCCCAGCATCCCTGCTGGTTCCAACCTGTGTATGCTCCACAATCACCACACCTGTCTGTCATCAGCCTCATCAGTCTCCAAAAGCCAGCACCAAATTCACATGCTTTGTCTTGTTTTTGTACAGGACTGTTTGTGTCTATGAGGTGTTGCATTTTCTGTAGGACAGGGGTAGGCAAGTTCGGTCCTAGGGAGCCGCAGTCCTGCAGAGTTCAGCTGCAACCCTGAAAAAGAAACTCCCCTGCTATAGCCTTAGTAATCCTGAAGACATGGATTAGCTTGTTCAGGTGTGTTTTGATGAGGGTTGGAGCTGAACTCTGCAGGACTTGCGGCTCTCTAGGATCGAACTTGCCTACCCTTTATTACCCATTCAACTCACCTGTAACTACTTCCAGCGTTGTTCCTTGGAACCCCTCTCACCTGTGATTTCCTACCTCTGCATCCTAATTCGTCCTCATCGGGTCGCTTCAGAGCCTTCCTGTTCCGGTATGAAAGAACTCATTTTTCAGAGATAAGTTGTTTCAATTATCCATTATCTGCTTACTCACCTGTTACTTTGCTGTGCTTCCGTACTCCTGCAACTAAACCTTGTTTGATTTTACTTGCATGTCGATTTTGTACCAATATGTAAATGAATCAAAAAAAAGGCATCACTCTGACTGTAGAGACATGCACCATTAAAATAATTTAACCCATGGCAATACTTTAATAGTTGGAAAAAAGAAGTTAGATACGTTCCAAATTGCAGCGTGGGAAACTCTATGGAGTTTAAAAAATGTGGAGTATAACGTACAGTATCAATAGCGGTATATTTAGGTGTCAGACTTGTTCTTCATAAAAAAAATTACTTTTCCAAACATCACATTGAGGAGATCATATAACAAAAATGATTAAAAAGATATACCATTAGAATTTAATAAATTTACCCTCATACTACATTCTTTTTAAAGGAATGGTTTCACCAAAAAATTAAAATTTGCTGAAATGGACTCACCGCAGGTCATCAAGAGTAGGGTGAACTATTCCTTGTTAGTTTTAATCCTGTTTAAGTGTCTTTGACCAACATTTGAATTTGTTCTCTTTGGACAATGGACTATTTTACATACTATAAAACAGCTTGGAATTGTCAGTTCAGATAATGACTTGATAAAGAGCTCCATGGCGCATTTGAAATGGGACTTTTGAAACCAGGAACTGGGAATGTCCACCAGGACAAGAACTCATCCAGATGTACCGTCAGCTTTCCTGGTTGCTAACCCGTTAGACATAGGCAACTGCTGGCGGTTTTGAATGGCATGGATAGAGGCAAAGTAAAGCATCTAAACTGAGTTTAATCCATCTCGCAAGAGCATGTCATTTGATATCACCCCTGATACCGAGGCTTCGAAGCTTGTATCGAGAATATCAGGTAGCCTACTTCCAGACGGAGCTCCGTATCGAGGCTTGAATCATTTTATTGAAATAAGCATAAATAATTTTATTTTACATGTGTTTACTAATGTGAGTGTATAATGCATCAATGTATCATGTGAGTGTTAATATATCAAGCCTTTTTTAACCATGTAGCGCACATTTTGGTGCTGTCACGGTCCTAAATGTTTTCCTGCACCATTTGGATCGACCAGGAGGTGACCCTAGCGTACATCCAAAGCCTCAAAAAATGCCACTTTTCAACACATATGGCTGAAAGCATGAACCTTCCAGTCGCACATCACTGGTGCTATCCATCAAGGTCTTTGCTTTGTGCTTTGATCGAAAATCTTTGTTTTTAGGGACTTGGATGGGAAAAGAAACTGGGCAATATCGCATTTGATGGATAATTTTTTATATTATATTGATTTATGTGATAAATTTAATCTCCAATGCTCAGTTAGAGAATACAACAAAGTAAGGCCATCCCAGTACCCCGGCTGCGAACAACGATCTACCAGTTTGTATTGAACTCTAGCAGAAATGAGATCACTCTGTATTGAAGGTACAAATTTAAAGAGCAAAATTTTACAAATAAGTTTATTAGAAATATATTATCTAAACTTCCCCAGTCAACTGAAAAGGAAATGTTCAAGAATTCAGTGAATAAGGGGCAAAGAAAATCAGGCAGCAATATTTAGCTTATCCAATCCTTCCTAGGGCTAAAGAAGGGACATTTTAAAATCCTAAATGACATTTATGCGTCTTATAACATACTACTTGAAAAAATTAATTGGGAGAACAGTTTATGTGGGTTCTGTGAAAAAGATATTGAAACTGTAGAACATGTTTTTCCAATGTGAACAAAAAAAAGTATATATCAATACACCCTTTAACTGTGGTCAGTTAGACTTTTTGATAAATGGCTTAATTATTTTATGCAACAATTTATGCATAATTGTAAGTATTAAAGTGTAACCCCTTTCAAGTGTAAAAAACAAAAACATATTACAAATTAAAAAAAAAAGATGGAAAAATGAACTGAGGATATTTGTAAAGTCTCTTCATTAGGCCTACATGATGGACAGAAATGCCCAGAAACTCTTCTGCTCTAATCTTGTTGAATTCAAGCGTTCTTATGCGACTTGATTTTTATGATAAATAAATCTCTAGAAAAATCACCTGGCCTATTACCCTAAACTCTGCAAAAATGACTATAAATCGTCAATGGCAATTTTCTTGGTGTTTTTTCATTGTGAACTATAAACTCTAAAAGACACAAATTGAGAACTTGAGTAATGACACGCAATAAAAATATTCTTTTCACAAGTGAGACCTTGCTTTTACCTTGATTTTTTTTGGTTTTTGTCTTCACACATCAGATGTCTCATATTTTAAGCATACCTTTCATTGACACTGTTGTCTCCATCATAATCAAGTATACATACTTAACCCTCTGGTTCATTGTTGCTCGTAGTCAAAACTGACCAGAGATCATGATCATATAATAATTGTATTTTAATTAAACAAATGTACTATATTTCATCTCAATAATGTTTTTTTTCTTTAAAACTTGGTATTTTGAGGAGATTATATGTATATAATAATAGGCCTATGATTTGATTTTGATTTTCAACCATAATGATTGGCTGTAACCATTATGACAGTTTTTGTATTGTAGATTTGTTACACAATCTAATTCAAACATCAAAATTCAATAAAAAAAAATGAACAGGAATGCTTGATCAGAACTCGAGTAATCTGACTTCAACCTCTTAGTTGAGTCTTCTGCTGAACTTACTGGCAACATCTCAGACTCTTTACTGTCTGTGTGTGTTGTGTGTGTGTGTGTGGCCGCGTTCACACTGCCTGCAGCAGACGCTCCCCAGCAGAACTCTGCAGAACGGACACTATTACAGTTATACAAATTGCAATATACTGGTGTTTTAAGTGAAGTCTTTGCTTTGGTTTTGCAATTTTATCCACTTTTTTATTTTAGCATTCTTATGCGACTTAATTTTTGTGGTAAATAAATCTCTAGTAAAGCAAATCTCTTATACAGAAAAAGTAAACATGTACTGTAAATATAAGAATGATCAATAACAGAGAACAGCAGTGGTCTTGCCTATTACCCCAAACTCTGCAAAGATGACTATAAATCGCCAGTGGGTGTTTCTGTGCAATTTTGTCCCTGTGAATTAAACTTCTCTAAATGACACACTTGAAAACTTGAGAAATGACACACAATAAAAATGTTATGTTCACAAGTGAGCATTACCTTGATTTTCTTTGTTGTTCTTACGCATCAGAAGTCTCATATTTTAAGCATGCTCTTCACTGACACTGCATAGTCTCCATAGTAAATAAGTACACTTTAAAAAAAGTGCCATTTCAAACTTTATAAAAATGTTATAAAAAAATTTGTTCTGTTACGGTAAAAATTACACAACAACTAAAGACAATCTTACAGGCTGTACTGTGCAGACACGCCCTGTCTGTAAAGTACAGCTTTCTTCATACTGTTACTGTATAAATAACCATCCAAGAGATGTGACTGATGCAGAGGCTCTTCCACTGAGGACCTTCAATCTGAGGTAGGATGAGTTTAAACTGAAGTCTGTTAAATATTGCAATATTACAGATATACTGTCATATATACTAATGTCTTCAAAGAGTTCAAAATATATTCAGATTATAAATTAGAATTATGAATTACATTTACTGAATTTTATTGAAATGTATTGATTTAATATATTTTTTTAATGTACACAGAGTGGCTTTGTGGCACTTTTTAAAAAACATTTGTAGTCCTAACTCACAGAAATGCTACACCTTTAAAAATCTACATAAAATGTTTTACAATAATGTATTATAAAAGATCTATTTTTAATATTATTTAGCATAAATTAGCATTTTTATCTTACAATCTTACATTCAATATAAAAATATAAAATTTTTCCATCATTAAATTGCCAGTTTATAATCCAATTCTATTTACAGTTTATATGTTTTATTTACAATATTTTGTTTTTGATTAAGATTTTATGCCATGGGTGCCATGAAACTCTGCTTCCTACTCTTCTGCCTCTCCTTGGCATTACTTGGTGTCTCTCCTGTGAAAAGACTTAACAATATTGGTGACTTGACAAACACTGAATATGGCAAGTCTAAGCCACGTCATGGACTCCAGTTATTGTTCTGGTTTTCCCCAACAAGCGGATATTGATCAAAACAACAATCAAATCCATTTAAATTTTCATCCTAATGATGGTGCATTTGGATTCCATCTGTTTGGAGATAGAGAAGGCATTCTCAAGGGATCGGAACATGGACAGTATAACTATGAGGTTGGCAATCTAAACTCAAGAAGATATCCTGCAGCCGCTGCTTTGCCGGCTTATGTGCAGATGCATTACAGTAATAATCATGGGCAAGAAAGAAACATGGACAGGCTTATTGTCTCTTTGGATGAAACCACAACAAACAGGATACAAAATGTGTTTATTACAGCACATATCCAAGGCAGCCTTGAGTTTAATTCTGATGACACTTATGAGATTAATCCTGATCTGCTCTCGCAGATCAGACAAACTTATCCTTGCACAGATAATGAACAAGAAAATAAAAACACATGCGAAGAGTTTCTGAAAAGGATAGGATATAACAGCTGTAGCTCTAACTCCCGAATGAAACGCTCACCCTATTCCCAATGCAATACATTTGATAGCATTAAACTAGAGATTAAAACAACTACACAAGGTTACTCAAAACTCATATGGGAGAATATAACTCCCGGCATAATGAAAACATACAAACATGTATACATTGATATTTGCCAAAACACTCATTCCAGTGATACTAATGAAGATCCGACGCGGGTCAGGAAAACATATTTCCTCATTTCTGACTCATCTGGGGCTTTAGATACTTCTGTCTCACTGAATGCTGGTCTCCAACCCCGACTGCGACTGTACACATCAGATTTAAACTATCATTTTGGTCATCCAGACTTTTGGTATGGACCAGAGTTTGATGGAGCTAACAGAGTGATTCCCATCCGAATAAAGGGGGTTGACGCTAGTCTGCAGCTCTACGCTGAATGCGGAAAAGCCTGCGCTCGACTCTACATCAAGAAAACCTTTAGCAACTGGAAGGATGTTCTTTACTGCTCATGGGTGGGGTTCTACAAAAGTTCACAACATGAAAATAATGACTATTACACATTTCAGTATGCTGTGAAATTTGCATTGATCGACAACACTACGATTGATTATGATATTTACCAGTACGATTCCAGTTTGACTATTGCTCCTGGAGTTCAAATCCGTTTCCTACTGGACGACGTATATGACAAAGTTTTAGCACAAACTACACCCTGGGAAAGTGATGTAAAAGTGACATCAGTTTGTAACAAAGGGAATCTTCAACCTGACCCTTCATCACCCTGGTCTTTTCCAGAATTTTTTTATGAACCAGGGTACTATGATGCTAACAATGTCATCCCTATTAAAATACGGTGGTATGATGCTGGTCTGCAGCTCTTCACTAAAGACGGTAAAGCTTGTGCTCGACTTTATATCAAGAAGACCTTCACAGACTGGAAAGATATCTTCTACTACTCATGGGTGGGGTTTTACACTAGTTCACAAGGTAAAAATTGTGATTATTACACATATCAGTATGCTGTGAATTTTGAAAAGATGGAAGGTGGAACCGAGAATTTTGATATTTATCAGTATAAATCCAAATTAACCATTGCACCCGGAGTTCAGATCCGTTTCATGAGAGACAAAGGTTATGAGAATAAATTAGTGCAAACTGAGCCCTGGAAGAGTGGTTAAAAACTCACCATTAATGAATCAAGTTATTTACCTTCATTTATATAGCGCTTTTTACTATACAGATTGTGTCAAAGCAGACATAAACATACATTATGGCGTATCATAAAACCTTTAAAGCAGGATAATATCGTTCTAATAGTGAAATTTCCTTTTTTTGGTCTTCCAAACTTAACATACAGTATATGTGTTATTTGTAACAATATTAATCTGCTGTCTGTGTCTTGATAAGTATGACAATTAATAAATTGTTCTAATAAACGTTCAATTAACTGTTAACCACAGATGTCTAATATATACATCTTTATTTGTTATTAACAAATGAATTATTCTAAATTAGATAAATTAATCTTGACATGTAAATCATAATATATAATTACAAATATTGACTTTTACTGCAGTTTATCAATAATACAAACCAGCCTCGCTCTGCTTGTTTTATTCAACTGGTCTATTAAAATGCATCTATCTAATGAAAGTGACTTGAGTCTGTGTCCTTATTTTAATATTCCACAAAACTGTATTTTCTTTAGCAGTGGTTTTATAGGTTGGTTTCAAAAACTTGTTTCAAGAATATTGTTGTGAATTCCATTGTCTTAAAATTTGGGTAATTCTGTCAAATGTTTTAGAGGTGATAAATTTGTACAATTTATTAATTGGCCAATCAAATGACTTGATATTTTTAGATTTACCGTCATTCCTTTGATGGTCATAAATATGGCAGATGAGCAGGAAAAGTCATGTGACTGAAACAGATGAATAAGAATAAAGCTACATAATAGAGCACAGTGTTAGCATATTGTTTAGTAACTTAACCATACTCGCTGTCAATACTAACAGGAATATTGACAATATTGACTGACAGTTTTAGTTTTAAGTAGATTTCATGCTTACTCAATAATTTTATAATGCTAATAAAACAAATGTTTCAAATCACTTTTAAAAAAAATACATAATTAATTGTTCATTTCTCCATTAGTCATTGGTAGCACATTTTTAGCAGATTTTTATTTTGGTAAGAGTGGCTGCTTTATTCTTTAATGTAACAATTCAGTTTCATTATGATCAGTTGATTCTAGGAACTTCAACTTCAGCTTTCCATGAAAGGAAATTAGACCAACACACCCACACACAGCAAAAGCATTGCACATGCAGTTAATGAAGAGCTTGTGAAAAATAGAATGAGCTTGACAGACACTTAGTAATTTCATTTAATTTGAACAAAACCACTACCTGCTCACCAGATCATTTGGACATCGACCCTTTAATCTAAAGGTTATTAGAACAACATTTATTTTGTTCTTAACCGGAAATGTTTATTATTGAAGGAAAGTTATTACGCATCAATATACTGTGCATTTTCAGAAAACATGGAGGATGGTAATAAGATGGATAAAAAATTTTTTTTTCCAATTTGGCCACTGAACCCAGAATACAGATCTATTTCCAGAAGAGTGTATAAGAACTCCCCATTAATAAATCAGATTATGACAAATTATATTATTAAGAATTATAAAAAAATAAACATTATAATATTAAGAATATTTTAAATACTAAATGCAGAATTATAAAAATAAACAATAAAAAAAGAATATTTGGGTGTGTAGCTACAGTGTTTATATACTTCATTGCTGTTGGAAATCTACATCTTCAAGAGTCACAACTCATGACAAATGAACAAAACACTCAGACCGAACTCAGGAGGTGAACTCATTTCTATGTCCTATAGGCCTACATTTGCGGCTGTCACATCTAGAAAGAAAGATTTGGGCCAGAAAAAATAAAGAGTCGTTCTTGATCGACCCATCTCAAGTCAAATAACTAGGCACATTTACACGCTCTAAATTATGGGTTTAAACTGAAACAAAACATTGCATGATCGCAAATGTTTCAAAACGTCTCGTAGCATAAGTTCAAGAGGAGTTTGCTCCTCTAAGTCAAACATAGTGAAAGAAAAATAAGAGATGCTGCTAGTAATAAAAATAATATTAATTGCTTTTGCGTTCGCTCCCAAAAGTTTCTCTTGAAATGCAAAATTTGCATGTGAAAGCAAAGTTTAAAGCTATAGCGTGCAATGCTCATATACACTCTCAGGGAAAAAAAGCATGAAAGCTGTCACTGGGGCGATACCTTTTCAAAAAGTACACTTTGTACCTTTAAGGTACGGGACCCTTGAAGGTACTGCCCCAGTGATAGCTTTTGTAGCTTTATTTCTGAGAGTGTAGCATCACAGCCTCTGCATGAACGTGAGAAATAGCTTTTTACTGCTATATAAGAGAGGAACTATTTCACTTCGGTGGATGGGGACTTTAATGTGCAACTATGAAAGGCAAATACTAAAATGGCAATTGCTTTTAATTTTTAACACCATATGCTTCCACATGCTTCCATGTAAGATCACTCAACTTTGTGTCGTGCACAGGGTTGTGATCATTCTGTAAGGGTTTATTCTGCAACAGAGACTTGCTGACTGGATATCTCGTGCTGGGAACTGCTGTTCCCCTTTCACAAAAAGAAGGAAGTTGGATATGTACAGCAGCTTTCTCCAGTTTGGATCTGTCACCCTGCAGGTCATGTTCAGTCTCAGCCAAACAGTTATATGACATATGGGAGAAAGATAGAAAAGCTGAAGTTTTAAGGCTGCTGACTTGCCATCCTACAGTATATGCCCTTTTTGACATTGGCAATGACAAATTACTATTGCAGAAACTTTAAATGGAGATTCACTGTTTTACAAACCCCAATGGGCAATAGTAATGAAATAAAACAGAGGAAATGAAATTAGAGTTAAAAATATGACCAAGTGGCTTTGCAGAACACATTCACGAGAATATAAATAACATGACTGCATGGCTGTTTACAAAAATGTTGACTTCAGCAATGCATTAAGTGAAAGCTGCTTTGGATAAAAGTGCCTACCAAAAGCAACAATGTAAATTAAACAAGCCGTGTTTCAGAGGCCACTAATGACAACAGTAGATTATAGAACGAGTCTGTAACTCTGAAGTCACTAAAAGATTGTGACCAGACTTCAAGTAAGAGAATTTCTGTTACGAGTGAGATTTGACAGAAATGCAATTTTACATCTAAATAAAAAAAAGATAGCACAGAGAATTTTTACATTTATAGCATTCAAATTTGGCCATTGAACCTGTAGTTTAGATCTGCCTCATGTTGAAAAAAACAACAACTTCTAATTACGCACACCCTAGCTAGGGTACCAAAACCCTAAGTATATCACAATCAAATAATGATGACCTGTTGAATGTTGGCCTTCCACCTGAGCAAGGGATGACCGATCCAAAAACGTTCATCAGACAAGACAAATGCAGCTGTCTTGACAACATAATTTCAACACTCTGCTTACTTAAGAGGATACATTTGATTAATTATTACTAATGCTTTTACAAGCACTAAATACATATCCTATTCAAAACATTAAGGATTGTATGTGTATTTTGGGGCAGCTGGGTTTTTGGGCACATACTGCCACCTGCTGTCTACTGTATGTGCTCACAAACTTTCATTTGCCCAGGTTTACTGAATATTTGAATATTTGTTTTAGTGTGCTGTAATGCCAGAGCAGCCTTATGAGCATACAATATTGTGCACAAATTCACAAAGTGTCAACTTTACTAGAAATGTTACAGACAAAACAAAACAGTGTTGCTGTCAAAACCATTTATTAATTATAAAAATAAATTCTAAACAATACATTTTATAGAAGGATTTCTGTTTCTGTTCATTTGTTCAGCTTAAGCCAGTTTTAGACCGATCTGATGGTGTCCACATTATGATGACTTTTTTGTGTTCCTGCAAGAGACAATTAAATAAAACCCTTAGGAGAGGATTCTCAAGTTTGAACTTTAGCTCATTCATATTTACCAGTATATTCAGCATATGGAGACATATGACACTGCACATTACAAAACTTTACACTGGGTCAGTAATATACTTGCAGTTTAGTCATTCACTATAGCCACTTTAAGTCTTGTGCTCATGTGCCATTGCCAAGAAACATTAATGTAAGTGTGTGTAATGCTGAACTCACTGGATATGCACGATAGCGTTCTGAACCCATAGATCATCAGGGTTTGCACAGATCTGTCTGTTCTTCACCGTAATAAAACTACAGGAGAGAGAATGTTCTAGATTAAATATTACAGATATTACAGATTGTTCTCTTACATAAACATTAATGCAAAATGTTAATCTATTTAAGACAAAACCAGTGCTGTTCCTCACATGACAGCCTCTATGTTGCAGGTCATGGTGACGTCCTGTCGGGTGAAGTCTTTCAGTCGGAGGACAGGAAAAGGCAGTGATGAATATTTGGTACAGCACCTCACTGGACCTTAACACATGACATACTCTCAGTTTATGTGGTTTTATGACACTTGATCAACTATCCTGACCCATAGCTTTACTCAAAAATTCATTAATTTGCTCATTTTCCTGGTAATAAACTTGGCATTGTATACTATTAATATAGTTGACTCTGTGAAAAATTGTCTCTTATTTTAAGTCGGTTGGGACAAAAGACGCTCTAGCATAAATATAAAAATAAACTTTTTTTTATTAAAACAATTGTCTGAATCTCCTTGGTAACTTGTATTTCAATTTAATAATGGCATCTTGGAGTCTAGATATAAAATAAATAATATATCATAAATAATAGAAATAGAAAAGATAATAAAAATAAATAAATTGTCCAACTAATCATTTTGAGTTAAAGATCTAAATAATTATTCTTTAAAATTTCTATTTTTTTTCCTCCACAAAAATGTAGGTCTTATTAACATAAACAAACTAATAAACATAATGTGACGCATATTTGTCATACATTAATTAGCAAGAAATAGTTAAGATGCACTCAAAAAGTCATGCAATAGTTATATTATTAACTATCAGCATAGGCTTGATTTTCATATTTTCAAAATTAATTTATTACAATTGTTTAGAATCAATATGAATCTGTTCAGTTAAAAAGTATGAACGGTTAAAATATGGCTAACTGTGGAACAAGCAATATTCAATTAGATAAAACAAATTGGATTTATTGATGATAAATATATAAACCTGGTTATTGTGTATTTAGTTTTAGCACATTCATATTATTAGTACTATTACAGAAATCAAAACCATATCATGTCAGTGATGCTCAAATAAGTTGTCAGATTTTTTTAGATAAACAGTTACATTCAATTTGCCACTGAGTTAAGACATAAATTTATCATATCAGTTAAGTCATCAAATCAACTGCAAAATTCCTGATTATTAAACATTGCAGCGTCTCAGCTGTATGGCGGATGTAACCGTCCAAATTCTAAATGATTAAAAATGCATGTGGTTACATTTCAAGAGCAGCTTTGTGAACTCAAAGCACTGAGCAACACTTGAAACCAAAGAGATTGTCTGAGAAAAGTCGGTTTTACTTACTGCTTTGACTCAAGTTGACCCAGACACACAGCAACAGCAGCAGCGCAGATGACGTCAGGACGAGTCTGTTCATCATGGGAGGGGAAACAAGCCACTTATGGGTGAAAAAGAAAAATGAAATTGATCAAAAGTATTCAACAAGTTAATGACAGCTGTGCAGACAGCAGCAGCAGTGTTGAGGAAGGTGATGTTGAAGATGTAGAGCTCTCAGTCCACGTTATCTGGCATCCCCAAAAGCTACATTATATAGCTGTTCATGAGGGGAATTTGTGGACCACACAGCAGCGTCACTGAGGGGTGGAAGACAGGGGGAAAATCAGGGTGTCTTGAGTTAAATATTAGTAGGTCAGCTAAATTTGAGTACTAAAATGGGATATTCCATTCCTCTCACTATCATGGGTACTATAATTAGAAAATCGATCCCAATTTGTGATACGATCACAAGTGTGTAATCACCGAAATTACTGGTTTAGACACAAAACATTATTTAAGATATATGTAAAAACACAAAAACAAATAAAAGACAACCAACAAACAATTGCTTATTTTTAATACTGAAAAATGGGAATAGATTATCTTTAAATCATAAAAAAGTTAGTTAAGGTTAAAAAAGTGTACCTGGGTAAACATGTAGATGAACCTTTTTCCTCAACATGAGATTTTATGTTAAACTGTACAGTATTAATGTACAGTATAAGATGAGCTGTATATTTTAGGTGTCATGACTGATCTTCATTAAAACAAAATGGACAATTAAAAAAAAACTGAGGAGATCTTAGAACAATAATGAAGAACAATGTACCCACATAATGTATAAATGTTTATTTATTGCAAGAAAAAAATGGGGTGCAAAAAAACTTACATAGGTCAAACAAATTGTACATATGCACATGTATATATATATAATATTATATATATATATATATATTATAATATATATATATATATATGTTTGTGAGTGTGTGTGGTGTGTGTGCGAGCGGAAAAATTTTTTTTTTAAATAATTTAATAGTTTATATATTTTTATATATATATATATATATTAATATATATATATATATATATAGTATGAGGGCTATGAGGGGCCGTACCAGCCATCATAATTTTGGCACTGCTCGCAACAACAGGCACCTTCATAATACCATACATTTACGGTCACACACGTACATTCCCAGTCACATACATGACATTGGTAGGCTTGTACAGCCCTCATACATAGTGTCTTTTTATATATATATATGATATATATATATTATATATATTATATATATATATATTATATATACATACATACATACATACACACACAAAGGTGCATCTCAATAAATTAGAATATCGTGGAAAAGTTCATTTATTTCAGTAATCAACTCAAATTGTGAAACGTGTATTAAATAAATTAAATGCACAAAGACTGAAGTAATTTAAGTCTTTGGTTATTTTAATTGTAAATGATTTTGGCTCACATTTAACAAAAAACACCAATTCACTATCTCAACAAATTAGAACACGTCATAAGACCAATAAAAAAAACATTTTTAGTGAATTGTTGGCCTTCTGGAAAGTATGTTAATTACTGTACATGTACTCAATACTTGGCAGGGGCTCCTTTTGCATGAATTACTGCATCAGTGCGGCGTGGCATGGAGACAATCAACCTGTGGCACTGCTCAGTTGTAATGGAAACCCAGGTTGCTTTGATAGCAGCCTTCAAGTCATCTGCATTGTTGGGTCTGGTGTCTATCATCTTCCTCTTGACAATACCCCATAGATTCTCTATGGGTTCAAGTCGGGTGAGTTTGCTGGCCAGTCAAGCACAAAACACCATGGTCATTTAACCAACTTTAGGTACTTTTGGCAATGTGGGCAGGTGCCAAGTACTGCTGGAAAATGAAATCAGCATCTCCATAAAGCGTGTCAGCAGAAGGAAGCATGAAGTGCACTAAAATTTCCTGGTAGATGCTGCGTTGACTGTGGACTTCAGAAAACACAGTGGACCAACACCAGTAGATGACATGGCAGCCCAAATCATCAATGACTGTGGAAACTTCACACTGGACTTAAAGCAACATGGTTTCTTTGCCTCTCCACTCTTCCTCCAGACTCAGGGACCTTGATTTCCAAATGAAATGCAAAAATTACTTTTATCTGAAAAGAGGACTTTGGTCCACTGTGCTTTCTGAAGTCCACAGTCAACACAGCCATCTACCAGGAAATCTTAGAGCACTTCATGCTTCCTTGCTGACAAGCTTTATGGAGATGCTGATTTCTTTTTCCAGCAGGACTTGGCACCTGCCACACTGCCAAAAGCACCAAAAGCTAGTTCAATGACCATGGTTTTACTGTGCTTGATTGGCCAGCAAACACGCCTGACCTAAACCCCATAGAGAATCTATGAGGTATTGTCAAGAAGGAGAGAGAGACACCAGACCCAGCAATGCAGATGACTTGAAGGCCGCTATCAAAGCAACCTGGGTTCCCATTACACCCAAGCAGTGCCACAGGCTGATTGTCTCCAAGCCACGCCGCACTGATGCAGTAATTCATGCAAAAGGAGGCCTACCAAGTATTGAGTACATGTACAGTTAAATGAACATACTTTCCAGAAGGCCCAACAATTCACTAAAAATGTTTTTTTTTTTTAGTGGTTTACTGAAAGTACGCTAAATTTGTTGAGATAGTGACTTGGGGGTTTTTGTGAATGTGAGCCAAAATCATCACAATTTAAAAGAACCAAAGACTTAAACTACTTGTCTGTGTGCATTGAATTTATTTAATATACTGTACGAGTTTCACAATTTGAGTTGAATTTTTGAAATAAATGAACTTTTCCACGACACTTCTAATTTATTGAGATGCACCTGTAAATAACATATTTATACAGCAACCACTGTATATACAGAACACGGCACACACACACACACAACAAAAACACACACACACACACACACCACAAACACACAAACACCACAAACAACACCACTACATATCATATATAGGGTTATATATATATTATATATATATATAGATATATATAGTATATAAATATATATATATATATATATAGTATGTGTGTGTGTGTGTGTGTGTGGGTGGTGGGTGTGTGTGTGTGTGTGTGGGTGACCATGGACCTACAAAAACAGTCATAAGGCGTCATTTTTTAATTGGATTATACATAATCTGAAAGCTGAATAAATTAGCTTTCCACTGTTGTATGGTTTGTTATGATAGGGCATTATTTGGCCGAGGTACAACTATTTGAAAATCTGGAATCTTAGGGGAAAAAAAAATTAATAATTTAAATATTGAGAAATTTGCCTTTAAAGTTGTCCAATGAAGTTCTTAGCAATGCATATTAGCAATAAAAAATTCAGTTTTAATATATTTACAGTAGAAAATTTACAAAATACCTTTATGGAACATGATCTTTACTTAATATACTAATGATTTTTGGCATAAAAGAAAAATCAATAATTTTGACCCATACATGTATTTTTTGGCTATTGCTACAAAATATACCCGTGCTACTTAAGACTGGTTTTGTGGTCCAGGGTCACACATTTATATACATACACACCCACACAAATAAAAGTCTTGTCCATAAAAGAGCAGATAGTTTTAACTTTGTATTGTGTGAATACAAAATTTGAATTCCAAATCGTCCAAATTCGTTTCCAATTTTATTCTAGACAAAGTCATGCAAATGATCATTAAACATTCAATAGTAAGCACAGCTAAGACTCCGATACCGTAGCTTAATTTTTCATAAACTATTTTCTATTTCAAGTGAGCATTTTTGCAATTTTTCCAAGATGAATATGTGATAGAGATGTCTGTGATGGCACATGAGTTAAATATAATTTCTACGCATCTACTTTCAAGACAAATAATTTAAATAAAATGAACATCTAGTCAAACATTTAAACTAACATTCAGCAGTCAAAGGCATCCGCCTTTCCTGGAAATCGAACACTCATCAGATTCTCTTATCACAGCTTCAGATCAGATGGCAGTCTTTGATGTAAAAAAACAAAAACAAAAACAATATTATAATCAACCTGATTTGACTTAAACCTTACTCTAATTCTAATCCAGACACTCCTCCGTTTTAAAAGATCATAAGTCTGTTTCATAGAAATTAAACTCAAAATGTCAAGCAGCATGACACCTCTCTAAACCTGGAGGTGTAAATGAAAGAATCTGAAAATGTTTTAGTAAAACCAACACAGAGAGAAATGCTATAAAATTGGTGTTTAAAGTCAAGCAGGAAGACTAAAGCGAAGGCTGTGGGTTTGAAGGGAAGTGATTCATTGCTAAAGGAGCCACTGTTAGGCTTTGTTCTCACTCTTATGACCTATTTCACCCTTTGATTTTAGGACATGAGTTACATAAAACATTATGACCTAGAAAATATATGTAATTCTACACACCCACAAGAAACCACACGTTAGCATGTGGAAATGAGGACGCCGCTGAGCATGTGGGTAGTTCAGATCTATCCATTTGTGTGCGTGTGTGTGGTTTTATCTATCAAAAATGTTATAGAATCATAAAACACAATATAATCATAATTCAATAAGAATATTCTATAATCAAAAGATTACGGGTGAGGGCTGGTCCTGGTGGACTTCCCCAGTCCGGAGTTTCAAAAGTTCCTTATGCCAAATGCACCATGTACCTTTTAGCAAATCATATCGATCTGGCAATTCAAGTGGTTTTATAGTATGAAAAGATTCCCATGTGGTCGAAGTGAATTTAAGAATCAAATTCAAATGTTGTCAATCTCACTTTAAATAGTAAAAGGTTTTTTATGCAATGGAATTTAAAGGTTCACCCAAAAAAAAGAAAATTCCTGAAATAGTACTCATTCCCCAGGCATAAAGACTTAGATGAGTTTATTCTTCATCTGAACAGATTTGGAGGAATTTAGCATTTAGCATCTGTTCTGATGAAGAAATAAACTCTACATCTAGAATGGCCCGAGGATGAGTACATTTTTAGCAAAATTTCATTTTTTGGTGAACTATTCCTTTAAAATTATATTACCTATTCGTATAATAACAATAATGTTTTTCATTAAAAAAAGTAATTAAAAATACTGAGAAGTGCAAAGATAAGTTCACTGCAAGTTGCAACTGCCATAACATTTTATTTCAGCAAAGTTGTTAATTTTAGTGTGGCTCAAAATTATTTTAAAAGCAGATAAGCAAACAGTTAAAATATTATATTACTTAAACCTTTAAAAACTTGAAACTTAAAGGATAAGTTCAATTCCAGAATGAAAATTCTGTTATCAATTACTCACCCTCCTTGTTCCAAACTGTATGAGTTTCTTTCTTCTGTTGACCATTGACTTCCATAGTAGGGGGAAAAAATACTACGGAAGTCAACGGTGCCCATTAACTGTTCGGATACTAAAATTTTTCAAAATATATTATTTTGTGTCTGTCAGAAAAAAGAAAGTCATATAGGTTTGAAAAGGCATGAGGGTGAGTAAATGATGACAAAAAAATTCATTTCTGGAAGTGAACTTATCATTTAAAAATATTGTAGTAGATTAAATCCTAAGTGCTGCTCACGTACACTGCATGTGTACAGTAGTTATTTGTAAGAAAATAAAATCGGAATGCGTTTGCCTCCAAAAATGATATGGCGGATACTTGTAGTTTATTGCCAGCTATTCACAACAAATAACATCTCAATAGTATTGTTCACTACAGCACAAAAAACCCATAACGTTTAGGTTCCTGTAAGTCAAAGAGTAGGGTTTCCCCAGGCCAGGCATGAACTGTTCAAATGTATACGCAGATGCACTATAATTCACATCGAATAGAAGCATCTGCCAAATGCATAAATGTAAAGTTAAAACACTTAACACAAAACAACATACAGAATATACTATAAGACAATATAATATAATATAATCAACAGTAATGACAATACAGTCAAAGTATAGAAGTATTAAACTATGTCACACACCCTTTGGTGTTTTCATTCATCTAATTTAATATTACAGCTATTTATGTCATAGCATTCTTTAGCAAATTTTTGGTTCTGAATTTTTCCTTTGTTCTAATGACCTTCAATTTGTACCTAAGGCCTCCTGGAGTTTCCAACATTGTTTCTATTAATTTACCAGTAGGAAACAATTCAAATATGTTGATGGTTCACTCTCTCTTTCAGGGAAGTAAACATTAAAACTCTGTGCTTTCCCTCAAGCTTACTTTTCCTCTGTATTCTTCCTTGTTGCACCTGTTTGACTGACAGGTCAGATAAGATCTCACTGTGGCTAAATTTGTTTGGTTTGTACATATGTACTTCTGTTTACGTATGCATGGAAAACCCTGACTCGGGTGTTTCCATGTCCACCCTATAAAAAAAGCTAGAGTCTCATTGCACGCTCTCACAATTGGCACATTTCTTTTCTGACTCTGAGAATCTCACACACACAGACACACAGACGATGACTCGAATTTCAGCTACCGTGATCGTACTTATGGTTGCAGCTCTTAGTGTACTACGTACAGATGCCTCTGCTTTGTGTAAGTACATTTCTTTATTTCTTTCCAATACTGTTTTGATAATAAAGCTATTTGCACATTCATTGATGAATTTTTAGCTTTCTTTCCATTACTGTAATAAGTGTTTTGTTTCTCAGAGACACTGTTATGTGGAAAATGTTTTTAAAATCTGAGGTTCATAATGTGAAGATATTTTTCTAATGTCTAAATAAAGTTACAAAAAAAACTAAACTTTAATTGTGCTTACAGCATGTTGCAGGAAATATACCAAAGGAATAATATCAATGGCATTTATCAAAGGATATTCCATTCAGACCATGACAAGAAACTGCCACATTGATGCTGTCATGTAAGAATAAGATGCCTTCTACATATATGGTGCATTATGTATTGATTGACTATATGTGTTATGATTGATTCCTGGAGAGAAAAGAAACTAACCAAAACTTACCTTACAGATTCCACACATACAGAGGCAAGAACATTTGCACAGACCCCACCAAAGCCTGGGTGATGGAAAATATCCGTAAGCTGAGGTAAGCTTGCAGATATGTGATTGCTGTGGATAAATAAAAACAAATGAACACAGATGAACTGAACGGCCTTGAAATGAAAGCTAATGACTCTGTTATCTCTTTTCTGTTCTTTAGGGAGAAAGTGCAAGTAATCAGCAGAAAACATTCAAGGGTCTAATTGTACAACTACTGTGCCTAAACAGATGTTACTACAAGAATAATTCTTCATGGAGGAGGATCTATTTCTTTATGAAATTTGCATATTTAATCTGCATATTTGTATATGCATGTTATTTTATACGGTTTGTTTGTTTGCTTTTTTAATTCAATGCATTAAAATAAATTTCATGTGAAGAGAAAAAAAAACTTGCCTTTTGTACTAAAATTATGTTCGTATACCTCAAACTTAATTCAATTAATAAAATTTAATAATAATAACAATAATAGTGTGTACATACACACGACACACACACTACCTATACATTAGCCACATATATCATTAAATATTATAATATATATATATATATAGATATTATATACTACACCACAGCACACACACACACATACATGACAATATACAGATGTACAGGGGGACAAAAAGTATTTAGTCAGCACCCAATTGTGCAATTTCTCCCACTTAAAAATATGAGAGAGGACTGTAATTTTCATCATAGATATACCTAAACTATGAGAGACAAAATGAAAAAAAAAAATAAGTTATTTGGTCACCTACAAACACGCAAGATTTCTGGCTCTCACAGACCTATAACAACTTCTTTAAGAGGCTCCTCTATCCTCCACTCGTTACCTGTATTAATTAATCTGTTTGAACTTGTTATCAGTATAAAAGACACCTGTACCAGGCTGGGAAGACTGAATCTGCAATAGGGTAGCAGCTTGGTGTGTGAAGAAATCCACTGTGGGAGCAATTATTAGAAAATGGAAGAAATACAAGACCACTGATAATCTACCTCGATCTGGAGCTCCACGCAAGATCTCACACCGTGGGGTCAAAATAATCACAAGAACTGTGAGCAAAAATCACAGAACCACACAGGGGGACCTAGTGAAAGACCTGCAGAGAGCTGGGACCAAAGTAAAAAAGGCTACCATCAGTAACACACTGCAACGCCAGGGACTCAAATCCTGCAGTGCAAGACGTGTCCCCCTGCTTAAGCCAGTAAATGTCCAGGCCCATCTGAAGTTTGCTAAAGAGCATTTGGATGATCCAGAAGAGGATTGGAGAATATCATATGGTCAGATGAAACCAAAATAGAACCTTTTGGTAAAAACTCAACTTGTCGTTTTTGCAGGAGAAAGAATGCTGAGTTGCATCCAAAAAACACCATACCTACTGTAAAGCATGGGGGTGGAAACATCACGCTTGGGCTTTTTCTGCAAAGGGACCAGGACGACTGATCTGTGTAAACTAAAGAATGAATGGGGCCATGTATCTTGAGATTTTGAGTGAAAACCTCCTTCCCTCAGCAAGGGCATTGAAGATGAAAGTGGCTGGGTCCGCTGACATGATCCAAACACTGGGAGGGCAGCCAGTCTCCCGATCTCAACCCCAAGAAAATCTTGGAGGGAGTTGAAAAACGTTGTTGCCCGCGGTACAGCCCAAAAACTACTGCTCTAGGGAGCTCTGCCTGGCTGAATGCCACACTCCCCTCACAAGTTTGTGAAACCCATCGATGCAGCCTTCTCAACAACGTCTGACCTTGTCATGCCACCCAAAGGGTAATACACAAATTCTGATATTACCATTGTTATTGACCTACCATCTAGCCTACATCACGCCCTGTCCAAGAGAGACACTCATACGAGTCTCTGCCGAGAGGAGCCCCCTAGCCTAGTGTAGAGCGGACCACTGCCCACACCCCCCCCCGTCACAGAAGACGCTTGAGCTTTTTTCTTTTTTTTCCTTTTTTTCAGTAAAGTGATACCATGATTCCCTTACCGGCTCTGCGGTGGGGCATTGTTGCCGACGGACGGACGACGACCCGGTCGTCGGGCGACGACCACAGTTATTGCTTGGAGGACAGCCCGCAGGTTGGAGAGGCCCAACATTACGTATGATTCAAGGAGACAGACAGCCGTGCTCCAGCCCGAGTTTTTGGACCATTAAAGACGATAAAACTGAAAGCCGTAACGTTTAATCAGAAATTAGGTGTACCAAACATGGAGCCACGCCATCGATAATCGACACCAGAGGGTGGAGAATTAGAAGCACAAATACGCCAGGTGTTTCAAAACAATATTCAGTAAAAATAACTGCACTATTAGAAGAGTAGGCACGAGCTTTAATTGAGGTAAAAGTTGGCTAATGATTAACTATTACCGTCTTGTAGTGTACACATTAACGTGATAGATGAAAGAACAGAGACATTTTCGGTGATAGAAATATTTAAAATGAGGTTGAGTGAAATACTTCTAAATAGTGAGATTGGTCAGAGAAACGTGGAGCCAGAGCTTCATAAGCAATTGACCAGTGAAAGGTTTACGACAGACAAGCACCCCAGTAGGGATTTTACTTGCGTCAGCTCTGGGAAAATAAGGCTTTACGATGCCACTGCTCTACTCAGATGGCAGAGCAGCTAGCAGTGGAATGACAGTAATAACAGTTACTGTAGTGGTGTGTTAAGGGATAAGACAGACAATTAGAGGAAGTGACGAATAGGAGAGAAGACGTCTGTCAAATACTCCGCATGACACATGCTTTCTTCTCAGGTGAGCACGCTTACCAATATTATCTGCAGAGCATCATGGTGCGCACAGCGGCTGTCAGGAGGCAGCAGCATCAGGCCACGCTCTCAGGACGGAGGGTAGGGAAAAGAAAGGCATACAGCCTTTTCATACAGACACTCATTCGGCGATATCGTTGACATAATTGCAAAGATATTATTTAAACTGAGCTGGATGTTGACATCCCTGAATCCAATGATGAACTGTCTTTAACTGAAAAAAAAATTTGTGTTTACTATTGTCATTATGCATTATTGACACACTATATTCCTAATTAATGCTGTTCAGTTGCTTTGACACCATCTGTATGTTAAAGCGCTATACAAATAAAGGGTGACTTGACTTGACTTGACTTGACTTTTTAAGAAGAGGTCAAGTGCTGGGTTGGGGTTAGGCATTCATTATGGTGGAGTTTATAGTTTTAGTGAAGTAAAAAAAAAAGATGAAATACCCCTAAGATCCACATGGTGTCACCCTCCTCTATATTTCATTGACCTAAACCAGCGACTGTAGCCTCATCCTTAGCATATGAGAGATCAATAAAAACAACAAATCTATAATAAACACAGTTGTTACTTTAATATACTCTCTCTATAACTGCAAAGTTTATTAGGTATTTCTTACTTACTTTCTCAATATGAATGGCTCCTGAGTATACAAATAGATGCAAGGTGCTCAAAAAAACCAATGAAGCACTAAATAAACAGATACGATAAAAGCAAGATCGGATTATGAGGGGAAGTCTAGCGAATTTGACTCTACTGTAAAAAAAAAGAAAAAAAAAAGAAAAGAACGGGAAGAAGACATACTTCCCGGCAAATTGACCGGACCGGAGTAAATCATACTGTTTGTGTTTAGAAACAACAACAGGTGCAGCCAAAATATAAATGTTAGCCTTAAAAGGGATAGTTCACCCACAAATACAAATTTTGTCATCATTTATACTCACCCTCGTGATGATCTAAACCCTTATGCTTGTATTTCTTCTGTGGAACATAAACGAAGAAAACTGGAAGATTACACTGAATGGCTACTGAAGCTTTCAAACATACAAATGAACACAAAAGTATAATTTTTTAATCCCTTTCAGAAGGAGAACACCCAACACTCATTGAGAAGACAGTTTCATATAGTATTAAAAACATCTTGAAGTTGTATTCTGATGTCTGATGTAGGACTTGCAAACAGCCGAAGCATTTCAATTATTTTAATGGAATAATTTTCCGAATACAGATAGAGAAAAACTACAAAATTCTTTTAATTTCCCACTTTTTCATAAGTATCTCTTTGGCATTTCAGAGCACTGAACACAGTAAAGATGAAGAACACATTATTTACTCTTTTTAGGGACCACTCTCTATTTTACAGCATCCCCCAAATGAATTTTTGGCTGCTTCTAGGGACAATTTTTAAGCCATTTTGTCCCCAAAATTACAACCACACACTTCCTGCAGCTGAGTGGTTTAATTACTAGCCATGCTCTCCAGTCAAGCCATGCCTGGCAATGACACCATTGCCTCGGTCCTCTCTGCACTGCTGCACACACAGAGGACTTCCTGCTGAATAATGGAGAAATACACATTCCTAAACACCCACACACACAAACAGGAACTCGGCAACAAAACAGCTCCACTGCCCAGCTCTAATCTTTCCTTTTATGCAATCACACGCTGAACGGCAAACTTCCCCCGGCACATGAACTCATACACGTATGAATGTCTGATTGCTGTTCATATTAGCCAAAAGTCTTTAGATAATGAGCTAAGATCACAATTTCAGAGTTTCAGTGTTGAAATCTTGGGTCACGCACTGTGACTAAAGCATATTGCTTATTTAAAAAAAAAAAAAGGGATTGGCCTAAGCAATGCAATGTGTCCTGCCTTCCTGAAATAAATAAATAAAGCTGCCCTTGTCAAGCTATTTAATGGGACCTTTAAAGAATACACTAGCACTGAGAATAACTCAGACAGACAGTGTCGTTCTGCATTATGTTTGATTATTTCATCTACAGCTCCAGGCTAGGAGGTTTGATCCCAGAGCTGTGGATCTGACGACCGTGTTCTCACAGACCTGTGCAAGAAACGGACTATTTTAGGGTTCGAAAAGAACCGTAAAATCCTAATAGCTGAGTTTATTGAGCTGACTCATGACAAGAGTTATTACAGCATAGGTGTCGATACAACTTTATCTTCACAGCATTGTGAATTTCATTGTGCTCTGTGGGTTATAAACTAATAAAATTACAAAACCAAACCGGAGCTATATTTCTCAGGGAATTCCTTGTGTTCACTCAGCTTATTTTAAGAATGGGCCACTTTGCTCTCATAGATGTACACAAAGGGAATATTGCTGCTCATCCTAAAAGGTCAGCCAATCATTGCCCTCAGTTTTTAGGGGTAAGGTTCAGATTGGGGCCTAAAACAAACATTATTTTCAACCAAAACCATAGTACTTACAGTAATGAATAATCATTAAGATCGCATAATGTGGTATATTTGCATGGTACTTAATACATTAACACTTCTATGATGAATGTCTAACAATCAATGAGAGTATCATATCCAAAACATGATAGTACCATATTTTACATTTAATATAAGGGTTTATTTAAGATGATGAATAACAACCATTATATTTTCCTCAATAAGGAAAAAAACTACATCTACAAATAGATTTTTTGCAGATACATGGGCAATGTCATTTTTAACCGGGAATTCTGCAGTTAAACATGATTATTTTAAGAATAAGTTGAATTAATGTGGGCCGTTGCTTCAACAAAATCATATATCACCGATTAATAATATCGGTGCTCAAAGTATGTATGTTTTTTGAAAGTTTAAGTTATCATTAAAAATCAATTCCCCTATGGAGAAAATGTATGGGATTTCCACTTCCAGAAAACACCCGCCCGTGCATTCCCTTGGATGCATTGTCACTATGAAATATTATGCGTCAAGTCATGAGTTTAGAATGCATTAACCTCACCCACTTTTCAGAGTTAGATGTATGCTTGGTTGATATGATGGTTCTTGGTGTTGACAGAAATGTTGTACTTTGACAAAATCATATTTCGCATGCTGCTCCATGCTGTTAGTTGTGTTTAAGCACTGTTTTTAAAAAGAGAATCTTCTCCATAACAAGACGAGACAACAAACACTGAAAATCAGGACAGAGACACAGTGCACCACTGAGATTTTATTATTCAGACATTTTATTCAGCTCATGTTCCACTGAGAACATGGAAGAATGAAAGGTAGTCAAAGAAAGAGACAGAAGGAGGCAGAAAGACAGACGGGATTAGACAATGACTGTGTCGTTGTGTTTCGGTATCTGGAGATTTTAAAACCGAAGCTTCTTTCTTTGATGTCTTCGATGGAGACGCATATATATGCTACGTCTCACGTACATAAACTACAAAGTTGCACAAACACAAACTCACACCACATACACTTGCAAGCGCACACCAAACAGACACACAGCTGACAGAGAGGACAGTATTCAGCAGCAAGTGCCATTTTAGGCTCATTTCAGGCTGCAGTGAACACAGTATGTAATTTGAGAGACAAAACAGCCAAATGAGAAGAACATCTAAATGATTATACATTCATCCTCCATTTCCTTCTGTCCGCTCCACACACACACGTAGGCTATACACAACCACCAATTAGATGCAGGAGGAAGCAGTCAGTGCGGCTGCTTCTATTTGCGTCTTCCTTGAAGAACTCCAGATCCGTGAGGATGAGCGCAGGAGAAGAAAGGAAAAGAAAAGCTGATCTCTGCTGTACTGGCGCAGAGTGTGATGTATGCTGGCATGACAGGCTGGAATCTGGGCCATAGTTACATTCATTGTTCAGAGAGCTGTTACACAATTAACCCACCGACAGCAATGAATGTTGATTATGACCTTTGAAGAAATGAAGTCATCTATAGAGGTGGGCGTGTCTGGGCTGAAGAGGGCGTGGCCTCAGGGCCCACTCAACGGTCGATGGTTTTTCTATGTCAAAAACTCACCGACAGCGTTGAATGTTCAACAAGACCAGCAAGAGGGTGGGAAAGACCAAAATATTTCATTCAAACCATGGGCTTCTGTATCCACAGAACCTTCAAGAAGAACCTTCACCATGCTGAGCCGAGTGTCTGCTAGAAGATAAAATGAGAATATGAGCAAGGAATTCAAAATAAGAAAAACTAGAATATAATAAAATAAAATGTTCAAAAGTTTGGGAACAGTAACATTTTTTAAAGAAATTGATATTTGTATTTAGCTAAGGATGCAAAAGTTTAAAAGTGACAGTGGCATTTATAATGTAGCAAAAGATTTCTGTTTCAAATAAACGCTGTTCCTTCACACTTATTCATCAAAGAATCCTGGGGGAAAAGTATCACAGTTTCTACAAAAATATTACGCTGTACAACTTGTTAACATTGATAATAAGAATTGTTATTTGAGCCAAATCAGCAAATGAATAATTCTAATACTATTGATTTCTGAAGGATCATGTGACATTAAAAAAAACGGGAGTAATGGCTTCAAATTCAATTTTGCCATCACAAAAATAAATGACATTTTAAAATGCTGTATATTAAAATATAAAACCGTTACTAAATTGTAATAATATTTCACAGTATTACAGACAATATTACAGACTATTTATTTATCGATCTTGAACAACCATAATTAAAGCCATGGCTAAAAACTGGACAAGATTAAGCTCCTGTCAAAAAATAATAAACAGAATAAAAATGTGCAATCATATTAAAATGGATCTTAAATCCTAATAAAGCTCCAGAAGAACTGTTGTAGAGGACCTTCCTACACAAAACCAAAATCTATTGAGATAATGCTCTGCAAGTCAAATAAAATCTCATCATAAAAGAATAAAAAGTGATGTTCTGGAAAGCATGTCATTGCAGAGGGTATTTTAAAAATAATTTCAGATAATTGTCTTTATTTCAAACAAATATTAAAGTGTACCTCTCTCACACACATTCTTTATTTTCAGACAAAAGGCGGTCATCTGATTTGCACTAAATCCAAACTCTTCAACCAAATCGCTCTACCATTTCAAACACAATGGACAATGAATTCACACACACACAACGCACCACCTCTTCAGACGACCATGGGGGGCGAAAGGGTTTCCTATGGCAACAGCAGTGTGAGGGAGGGATGTGATAATCCAGGGGGATTGTGGGTAAAGTGGATGTAAATAGGGGGGTCCCCTGTGAACCCAGATACATTATCACTAGACAGAACACAGACACAGACTTTATACTACCCGAAATGAAAGGGAAGTCTAGTTTTTATTGCATCCCCAAAACGTTGCTCTGGTGGTGTTCTCATGCAAATTTAGGATATTATCAGTTATTTATCAGGATATTTGTATGAATTTCATACATTTGTGTGATCAGTGTGTACCCAGAATTACAGAATATACAGTAGCATGCAAACACATATAATGCAACCCATGCCATTAAAATACTCCATACAACATTTATCGTCTTTCATACACCTGAATAAACCTGGTCAGTATAACAAATTTGCTTACATTTGTTTACAAGTTATGTTAACCTTACAAGTTATGTTCACACAGGCAGAAAATGTTATTTTGTTTAGATCAATTCATTTGAGTGAACCAATTAGCTTATTCTGTTTTAAGAAAAATGATTCACTAGTAATTATGTAGTGCTGGATGTCTGATTGATTTTAGTGAATCGATTAGTGAACCAAAGTTATGTTCCTACAGACAGAAAAATCTAATTTTTTGGCCTATCCAACTCAAAAGTATTTAGTTTTTAACAATTTATGAAAGATATTGTGGTGGGGTAGATCAATTCAGGAAATCAACTGGCTTGTTCTGTTAAAAAAACATTTACTGATTCCTAAATAGTGATAAGTTTGCCTGATTCATTTAAGTGAATGGATTAGCAAAATAGACAGAGATCCTAAATAGATAGCGTTTTCGGCTTATCTATTTAGTTTTTTTTTTTAAATATTGTGCTCAGCTCATTTTTGTGAATCAATTAGCTTGTGCTGTTTTAATTATTCACTGATTAATATGTAGTGCTGGAACACCTGATTAATTTTAATGAATCGATTAGTGACCCAAGTTCACACAAGCAGAAAAATCCCATCCAATTGAAATCTATTTCGTTTTTAACTATTTTAATAGGAAAAAATACAAGAAATCTAATTTGTACAAGTCTGATCCGAACCACCTTCCAGAGATCTGAAATATGTCAGAATCTTACATTTTATATAATTTTTAATTGTTCAAAATCCCCCCAAAAATTCTGTTACGTCAAGTTTAAAAAAAAAAAAGGGAAATGTGGTTTCAGAATTTTGGACCCCACTGTATTTGCACAACACACTATGATTAAAAATACACACTCACTGGCAAACGCCCCTTAAGTCCCTAGCAGTTTGTCCTTTAGTGTTGAATCAACACTTTGCACAAAAACACCAGAGCTTGTTTTAGTGTAGCTTTCAAATTTCTTATTGTCTAAGAGTACTTAAGGTGGTTTGAAGTATCCAAAAATTCAAAAAAGAGAGGAGGGAGAGAAAGGAATGTGACTTCTATATACGCATTTGTGTTGATATATAGTCATAAATGGGGCTTCAGACGTGGTGCGTTGATCTTAAAACGTGGACTGTGGAGGTGCTTTTTCAGTTGGCGTCTCTTTGGGTCTTCCACAAAATTTGGGGTGGTGGGGGGGCGTAGGGGGTTGGGAGGGGGCCCCTGTTTTAGCTCTTAAAATACCCTGCATCAAGCCGTGGTCGGGCAGCTTGTCTATCAGCGCTGATTACACATCGCTGCCGCTGCAGACAGGAGGCAATCAGGAACACGTTCACCCCTGATGTGTCTCACAACGCTTCCGTCCTCTACAGCCACCTGTGGTTTCCACCTCTGTGGACGTGTCTTTACTGTGAGAGAGGAAAACTAGATGATGTCCTAGGATTTCCTCTTTTTCATGCCAGAGCTGAGGAGAACTAATCAAACTAATAAAACTGAAATGAAGAGTAATTAAATGGAAATGAATAGAAATAGAAACTAAAGAGAAATGAAGGGAAACTAAATTTTCAGTAGTGGGAGAGGAGTTCAACTGTTTTCAACACAGTGAATCTTTTCACAATAACAAGCTACTTTTTCTAACTCTCTCATATGAATCGGTTCTTTCGGTTAAAACAATGGTTTACTGGGAAGTCTGATTCATTTTAGTGAATCACTTTGTTGTTCTGTTTTAAAACATGATTCACTGATTGATACGTAGTACTGGGAAGTCCAGTTCCTTTTTTAACAAATTGATTTGTTTTTTTGTTACATTCAAACAAATAATTCATTGATAGGTTTTGTGCAAGGCAGATCAATTCATTCTACTGAATCAATTTGTTCTGTTTTAAAAAATGATCCACTGATTGATAAGTAGTTCTGGGATGTCTGATTCATTTTAATGAACTGATTTGTTTGTTCAGTTCAAGAAAATGATTCACTGATAGATGTTGTGATAGAACTCAATTTGTTTGTTCTATTTTTTATAAAAAATTCACTGATTGATAAGTAGTGCTGGGAAGTCTGATACATTTTAACAAAACGATTGGTTGGTTCAGTTGTTCAAACGAGTTATCGTTTGTTCTAATTGGTTTGTTCAAATGAGTCACTGATTTTATTAGCTTTTTGGTGGCATTTAGTGTACATTTACCTTTTCAAGGTTACCCCATCATCAGTCATTATACAAAAATATTTTACTACAGAATGTCGTGACCGACCAATCAGAATCAAGTATTCCATTGTGATGGCGTCTCTCTTGCCTTTGCTGTGCTGTGAAAGATCACTGAAGACAAGGCGCTCTTTTGAAGCTGTGCAGCTGTTTCAGTGAGATGCGCCGCTGGACAGTGACGGCATGCCAGACAGTCTGATGAGATGAAAGTGAAGCTTCCCTGATTCTCCACAGCTATATGTTCTCACAGTGCCGCAGGTGCCATGAGGTTCAACTTGTAAGTTGGAAATGAAGTAGGGGGCTGGAAAACCAGTTAACCCAATCAGCCCTCGCTAGGAAACAATGCAAAGAGAAGCTCAAACGAAGAGAATTAGCTCAATGAATGGCTGTGCTTCTTGGAAACGAAGACTGAAAATAATTCTATATCCTATAAGTAATATGCTGATTTGTCAATCAAGGCACCGAGCAGTCAAATATTTTTGTATAACGACCGCTAGTCTATATATTTCAGTTTAGCAGTCATTATCCCACAATTAATCCTTTCAGCCTAATACAAAAACATTTTGCTTTAGGATCTTGATAGCCATTTTGAGGTGTATTATGAGATTCATTTTCAGTTGAATTTTCACCAGCCATTTCTCCAGTCTTCAGGGTCACATCGATCTTCAGAAATCATTCTAATATGCTGATCTGGTGTTTTCAACTGTTGACACTTTTGAATGGTAGTGTAACCGTTTGAGGGGCTTCTAACCACAGTTGTGCCAGTTAAACAGTAAAATGTGTCATATTGTCAAATTCTAGGCATTTAACCTAGAGGAAAACAGTTCAAGTGCTCAGGCTATCTGAGTTCACTGCCTCTGAAACTTGTTTTAGTTTTTAGCTCAAAAAGGTAAACCCCAGATAAACCTTTAGGAATGCAGCCCCGAGTCGCTGGTTGCATAGTTCCAATAACCCCCATAGGAGAGAGTGTGTATGCATGCATTAGTGCAGGGGTTTTCAACCTGTGGGGCACGCCAGCACCTGTCAAGTGGGGCGCGAGCATCAGTTAATTCAGAGACATTCCCTTGAGGATTTATGAATATGAGTTAGCAAATCTTCAGCCATCCATTAGGGGGCAATCTGACTCCCACTGCTAGTCGACAGTTAGAGCAGAGTTGGCTCGAATATCAGTCACGCTTATTGACGGTGTAAGATGATTTACGATTAGCCGTGTAGGAAAAACAACCACGGATTGGCATGTTGTTATCTCAGAAACAGGCTCAGCCATCACATTGAATCAGGTAAACTGGTTATATATTTATGTTTCAGTATAATTACGCACGCTATACCAGGGGCGGTTCTAAACACTTTTTAGGTGGGTTTCAGCCCCCCATCTGTCACCTTAGCCCCCCCCCCCCCAAAAAACATTTAACGATAAGGCCAGTGCTCTGCTTCTCAAGAAAGTGGTCAGTTTAAACATTAAAGTGATTTTAAGCCATTTAAGCCCAAGACATCTCAGTGCGGTACGCACGCGCTTTGATAAAGCGTTTCTTCTCAGATAGCAGATGAATACCAATGGCTGTCTTGACAAGAATCCTTGTAAGCACAGTCGGTTGTTTTAAGTGTACATAAACAGTAAAGAAAATATCAGATGTACATCAGTATAACGGATCCGTGCATTTCTTATATAAATGTAAATCAAAAAGAGCAAAAGAAAAATCATTCGCTGCTTTAATAGCTTTAATGGATATTTGCGTTATGTTGATGTTAATAATGTAATTCGGATAGTGAATCAGTAATGGGGGGGGGGGGGGTTGGGGGGGGCTGCGAGGAAACTTAGGGGACAAAACTTGGGGGATGGGCGCATGTCCAAAAAAGGTTTGGAAAAAACCTGCATAGGTGGGTGCCTGTTACAAGTGGCATTTAGAGTTGCTGTCGGGATTTGAATGAGTTGGCTTTCTATTCAGCCCGAAGCCTTTCGACGGGTAACATTGATACAGGAACATGAACTCAGAGGACCGTCTGAGACTGTTGAAAACCCCAGCACCCATTAAGCCCGCACACACCCAATTGCTTGATTTAAACGCACACAGCTGTGTTCTACACTGCCGGACAAAAGTATGTTGTCAGACCATGCATATCACATGTTGCATTGAAAAAAAATTCAGGGCTGGACACACAACCCATTCAATCTCATGGAAATCACCACTCGGGGACCTCTCAGTTCCTGTTAATCACACAGGAGTTCATTCAAAACCACTCCACACAGCAAAACACAACGAGGCAGGAGAGAAGAGAGAGAGAGAGGCCGAACTATGGACTAGTTACATTTCCAAAATACCAACGTAAACTTACCAGGAACTAATGTAAAAGGCCTTTTTGGAAGGTCACTGGATAAAAAACATCTGCTACTTAAAGGTAGGGTAGGATATTTCGGAAAGGCTAGCAATAGCAAGCTAGTTCTAAAAGCACAAGATCCCACCCTCCCTGCAAATCACCCTCCAAAGCCACGCCTCCTCCAAAACAAAGAATACGCACCGACAGAACAGCGGTAAAACCAGTGGACACCCGATAGAGATGGACTGGTGGGAAGGCAACGGCCGTAACGATTTCTCATGTCTCTTCAACAGGTGACGAAAAATTATACAGTAAAAAAGAACATATTTACAATAAATATGCATCCAAAATCTCAGTCTGCAATAGTGTAGGAATGCGCGATGGAACCCCATATATGTCTGCGCGACAGTGTGCCACGAGGGTATGCAAAATACATTAATTGACAGGCAGAGGACAGCCCTATCGTGTAGTCATCATCGGCCGTAGGAATACGATTGGACGACCATTTTATGGTCCTAAGCTTTTCCCAGATGATTAAAAAAATATAATAAATACATTTTAGCCCACTTAAACTTACGTGATTTGCTATAGGGATGTGAAGAGCGATTTAACCAAGCATAACAAAGAGTGTTCCAACCAAAACTTCAGCTACCTGCTTTAATTAATGTAACTAGCCAAAGAGTGATTGGACGAGTGGGGGGGGGGGGGGGCCCTTATCAAGCTAACCCTCATTAACTGCCAGTTTTGGAAAAGTATAAAGGTTGGGAGGGAAGGTTATGACATCCACGAAAAGAGCAGATTGCTTTACGGCAACGACGAATGCACGTGTACAGCTATCCACTGTAATACTGTATATTTATGACAGTAAAATTGACTCTGTAGGGGGCTCCAAAGTTGCAAAAAAAACAAAAAAAAAACACATACATTAGCTTTAAAGTCAGACAGCAATCAAACAGCGCCACTGCTGGTAGCCACCAGAACTACATAATTCTACATGAAAAAATATATATATATTTTTTTCGATAATGGGTAATAAAAACTCAGTGTAAAACGTTCTAATAATTATTTAAAGAAGCATTCCATATATAGTACATGTTAAGGTGAGTGGAAGCTTCAAATAGTGTAATATGGACCGTTTTTCTTCTTCTAGGCCCCAAAACTGAGGAAATGATAGCAGGAATGACAATTAACGGTTACACAACCAACCCAAAAGTCGGGCTCAGTAAGAATTTTTTTTTTTAAGTTTTTTAAAGTGGAAAGGTCTCACAAGATGAATTTGGTTTGACCAAAAAAATAACAGTAAAAAAACAGTAATCTTGTGGAATACTATTGCAAATTTACACGCTTTCAATTTTTTCGATTTAGAAAAAGTTTTCTCATTAATAAACGCCAGGCTCACTGTCAACGATCATTCTGAAATCATTCTAATTGCGATTTCTGCTCAAGAAACATTGTATATTATCGCAATGTCACAAGCAGTCGTTCTGCTTTAAATTTGTGGCAAACCATGATTAATTTGTTCCAGTATTCTTTGATGAAATAGGAAAGTTCAAAAGAACCACATTATTAAAAGAAAACTTTTAAACATTATAAATGTCTTTCTGTCACACGGTATGTCCATTAATGCATCTTAAGCCTGTGTTATTTTTTTGGCTGAGCAATCCGGACGTGTAAACGGGAAGGCGCGGGCGGGCTACTTGTATATACTACTGAAAGAAAATGGATGCGGGGTCACTCCACGGGAAGTGTTCCTAACCTGTAGTGATTGGCTGACAGTAAACAAAACATGTTGTAGAAGAAAACAATTCCCCCAGTTATTTGCACATTCTGGGCTGTCTTTATCTGTGTTACTCGAACAGGCTGGAAACACAGGGTTCAAGTAGCAAGGGGTTCTTTCACCCGTCTGGCTTTATGGAGCAGAGTTGGTGCTGTGTAGTGATCCATAACAAAAAAAAAATTACTCGCGCAATTCGCGAAAGTATAGAAACGGCGTTATCAATAAAGAACCGTAGGTATTAAACTTCTTTATACAAAACACATACAAAAAATTTAGCTGCTATGAAGATAAAACACAATTGAAAGAAACAAGAGAAAACTCATCAAACCAACCAATGACAACCACAAACCAGTTAAGCAACCCCACTATAAAACTAACTACCAATCTGAAAGCAATAATTAAACAGCCCCACATTAAAACATCGATCAATCAAACAGCCCAAACATAAAACCGTTATCCTGAAGATGCATCAAAACACTGCCCCTTCCTTTCATCCTGAACGCCCCATTTTCTAAAGCCTGTAGGAGTGGCGGGATTCCAGAGTACAGTGAGACTGTTTATGCCACGGATCACAGCAGACAGACATAAAGCTTTCACCCTGCCTCCCTCACAGAGCGGCAACTACATTAAAAGGACATAAATCTGTGGGAATGGACATGCAAGAATGTGTATGAGCATATTAAAGAAAATAAACCTGATGTCAGTCAGAGAAACCAATGCCCTGCAGGTGTGATGATGTCTCCGTGTGTGTTGAGAGAACAGATTCTACCTTGCTTTTTTGGTCAAGAAAAGGTTTTCATCATTTCCTCTTCTCTCATTTTTGATTCACGGCTTATTAGAGGCTGTTCGACTGACGTAACTTATACATGGAAAGTCATTATATAGTCATTTTTAAATACAGTTATGGTCAGGGTTTGCATGAGGATGTATGGAGCCCTTATATGCAACATAGCTTCATTTTTCTTGGAACACGCAAACTCCAATAAATCCCTTATATGAAGTTGCCTGGAGCCAAAACCCAAACAATCATTTATGTCAAATATATCTACAGCGGGTCAGATTTTGGAAAGCTCATCATTTTACTGTTTTTCTTATTAAACACTGTAGTATCTTATCCTCACAGCTCTTACTTGGAGGTCCAATTAGGACAAGATGTGCGTGTGTTGGAGTTCTTGAAGGCCGACAGTTTATTTCTGTTCCTGCGTCGCGACACGTTTTTGCCAACTCAGTGAAACCCCTGCAGATAGGGAGAGCGCGAACCCACAGTCAAAACTTCAACAGCTTCTACTGTCCTGCACAGCCTCTGAAAAACACACAAAAGTCACACTCTTACATGATCATGCTCGAACTTCTTGGCCCCCCGAGCAGCTGAAACACAGTAAAAGGAAAATCACATGGCATCCCCGCCAGACAATATGGTCATTAAAGAGAAAGTGCACAGCTATGGTTGGCTTAAACAAAAGGACGGGGACAGACCGTCGGGCACCAGAGCAACATCCACAAAAGATGAAGCCCTGGATTACAGAGCACTGCAGAAAACCATATGACTGATACAAGACAGCCTGGCCTGAAAGAACCTCGTAAAACATGCACTCATAATTAGGGCTGTGCAATAAAAAAAAAATGATATTCAATATATATCTCTGTATAATTATGAATTTGTTGTTTGTGATTTTTTTTAACCCTATAAGCCAATAACTTTTAAGCAGAAAGAAAAAACAGAGCTGTTCAATAAATGGAAAAAAAAATATATATTTTTAACTTTTATCAGTGTTATGTAAACTATATATTAGTGTAATAGTACCATATAATAATAATTTTAGATACTCATATTTTATATTTTTAAGTCTTTCTTTTATTTAAGATTGTACTTTTATTTTAACTTTTAGTATTTTTTGTGCCTTTGTCCTTTTTTATTTCAGTTTTAGCTTTTAGTTCTATTAGATTAAACATATTTTTTATTAACAAGTTTGATCATCTGAATATTATTATTTTATTTGTATTAAATTATTATATCTCAGTCGTTTTAACAATAACCGGAATTGAATTATATGCCACCAGTATAATGTAAATAGTGAACAGCAATATTTACCTATGTATATTTTTACAAAAACATTTAAATATATGAAAAACATCTGGTGGGACCATCATGAAAATCTTTGATTCACAGATTCATTGAACTGATTTGCAGAGATGAATCAAACTTTAAACCAGAGAAATTATGTTAAGATGTAGAATTTGATGTAATCAGCAAAAACATTGTGAATATAGCCATAATTATCTTTTCTCTGTAAATACAATGCATATTTTTCTCCTTATGGGACACTTAAAGGAAATTTAAAGGAATATATGCACCATAAGTCTCTCTGTAAAACATGAATATTCAATAAACAACCTCATGCCAGGACATGTCTCACACAGCCTCAGGTGAACTTGCAAAAAGGCAGCAGAAGGTGGAAGCAGGGCTGTCGCAAAAATTCACAAAGCCTATGACAAATGGCAACCTCACACACTGGCCAAACAATCACATGTCTTGCTGACAGGAAGTGCAGAACTGCAGGGATGTATGTGGCAACACAAAGAGCTTTCATCTTCCTTACAAAAGAAGGAAACATGGCGTGTGATTTACAAGCCAACACCACTACACGAGGATTCATCAAATCACAGCAGAGACCCTTGAGTGTAACGGGGCCCATTAAGTTTAACACTACAATCTTTATTTCCTCTGCTTCTGTTCTTTTCCCTCTTCACCTATTTTCTCTCTTCTCAACGCCTCTGCAGGAAGTGCACACTGGAGTTTATTTCTGAATAGGACAAAAGGAATGCATGCCATTTCCTGTTCATGCCGTCTCCATATGAACATATGAAGAAATGCACATGTCTAATAGAAGGGTTTTCCATGAGGCTCCCATTACAAGCTCCAAAATTATCTCCTCAGACTCAGACTGTAAGCATCCAAACAAAAGGGCTTTCTTTCTATCTGGCAATAACTGAGAATCGGATCGGGAAACTCAAATTAAAGAGTCCACATAAAAAAATGTATGAATTTTATTGGCCTTTTCAGACGATGGGAAAATGCAGGACTAGAAAAAGGAATTACATATTAAACAATCAGCACACAAAGAATGTATTCGTTCAGGCCAGACTTAAAAAACATTTGAAGAGCAAAGTACTATAGTTCAAAAGGTAAAGCTACCCCAATATTACTTGGATACTGTCCTAAGTCATGTACAAATGGCCTGGTCCTTCTCAAAAGTCCACACTTTGATGCGGTAGTAGTCGACATGGCTACATGGGGCAAAAGGGGAAGCGCTCATGAAGCTTCGGACCATTAAAATGACCCAAACAGGAAAAACTGCTACACAAAATGTAAACTATATAGAAGCAAGTCTGCATCAAGTGCACCATTTGGGCTTTTCCCCAATGGAAACATCAGTTATTATGACTCCAGAAAACACAAGGCTGATCAAATTGAAACCATTTTGAGAAAAAATTTTAAAAAAAATTTCCGCCGAAGGGCGTTCAAACCAAAAGAACGATAACTCCATTAAGCATCGACACAACACAGACGAATAACGGTTCTGTTATTCTAAACACAAGCTACAGCTTGTCACATCTGTCACTTTTACTGCTTTCGCTAATGCTGTTACATGTTCTGCTTGACTGTATCAATGAATTTATATAGTTTCATTATTGGCAAAAAAATTGAAGTGATTCCAAACAAATAAGTTCCTGTCGGTGCTAGTTAAGCGTGATGAGAATCACTTCGGTCTGAACGGCCCCTTTAGGGCTGAAAACTAATTTTAAAAAATAACCACTTAACATAAATTAACGTCAGGATACACAAGTAATCATTAAATGTAACTACACATTTTTGATCCTTTCAAACTAAGAGAAAGAAGTCGGGAGGTTGGGATGTGTGCTCCACTGTAAGAGCCCACAAATTTTGAGTATGATGTAGTTGTTTGTGCTAAAAGCAGGATCTGCGGTGGCGTCTGCTGAACAGACAAATTTGGGATCTACTGAAGACAAATGAGAAGTCTATAAAAAGAGCAGGCTTAATGAGGAAAAAAAATAGAAATAACAAAGGAAAATTACAACTGTATCGCAAAAAAGATCCTGTGTTGAGAATTGAGATCGCAGCCCTGGAGGTTTTTATATGTGACTTCATTAGTGACATCACAGACTTGAGTCTCAACATCTCTCAACTTTGCATATCCCTTAGCTATAATTATATATATAAACACAAATACATTCGATACCAATACAGTGAACATGTTATCTCCATCAAAGGGTTGGCATTTGAAACAATGCTGGTTTTTATGTGGGAAAAGGATTGTAGATATGGTTGTTCTCTTTACTAAGTGGGGAACATATTTTGAAAAAGTAAAAAAAAAAAGGCAAAACCACAACCACAATCATTAACATATAAAAAAAAAAATATGGAAAACTAAAGTTTTTCAGTACGTCATTTTGGTCTCCAAAGCAGATTAAATGAACAAAACAGCCTCTTTTTCTATTTCCTTGGCATAACTCTCTAACAGTCCTCACTCATTTTTCACACAGAGAGGGGTAACAAGTAAAAAAAAGAGATGGAGAGAAAGAAGAGGAAAACAAAATAAGAGAAATGAACGGCTCATTGCTTGTGCATCCTACAGTAGTAGGGTCCCACACTGCGCCTAGTGGGGTTTACAGCATTATGGGTAATGAGAGGGGGGGAAATGAAATGTTCTAATGGTTTAGACTAGCTGGGTGGTTGTCTTTTGGAAGTGAGAAAAAAAAAGAGGAATCGTCGCTTTCTGTTTATGCCATAGACACTCAGTAGAACACAGTGTTCTTTAACTGCATGCGTATGTGGTTGCTCTTCAAAAGGTTACAACTTATTGAGTCTGCAGTTCACACAAATACTAGATTGGCCACACGCACAACAAAAAGGTTTCATGCAAACAGACATAAAAAAAGAAATCTTGCAGTTTCATTTTTAGCCATTTGGATGTCGTTGTTTTTATAATCTATTGCATTTCTTTGCTGACATTTATGTTTTTTCTTAATTGGGAAACTGCTGTGTAAGATGTCTGTGGTTAAATGCTCAGTCATAAACACATGGCACATTTTACAGTCAGCACCTTCAGAAAATGTTCTCAAGACAATGGCTACGTTTACATGCACAATATTTGGTTCAATCAGACTGAATTCATTCAGATTAATGAATCTGAATGTAATGTTACATGCACTCTCAAGTATTAGAAAAGGAAAAACCGCCCCCTCAATACGATCGAAATTTCATTCCGATCGAGCTCAATCAGATCGTTTAAGGTGTTTACATGAAGGTTTTTCAGTCTGATTGAGCCATCAATCCGATTACAAACATGTTATTTGGTTGCATGTAAACGTAGCCAGTGTTTGCAATGGCCTTTAATCGCTTTACAATGAAAATCGTAGGTTAAAATCAATATCACATGTTTCTTCAATTCAGCTCATAGGAGAAATCTGGGTGTATAAATTCACATTGTATCAAAATTGGTATCTGATTAAACACATTTTTCCCATGGGTTTTGGGGAAAAGAACTATCAAAGATAAATTATGCATAATTAAGTCTTTAAAAACATGCCTTAAAAATTGCACATTATTTCATCACAATTATGATGTAACTGTCAAAGAAGCTGTTCACCAGTCAAATGAATGTCTTTAAGACTGATTGTGGACGTTTTTGAGACAATTCAAGATCTTTAGAGCTAATTTGTGAATGCACACTTACAATTACGCCTACATTTTCCCAAACTAAAAGACCTTGCGCAGTATATCTCCAGCCACCATGTGCG
>JADLZN010011173.1:0-28770 GCA_018155175.1 Sinocyclocheilus anophthalmus | reverse complement strand
GAAAGCAGAGCGTCACTTGTCAGTAGAAGTGTCACTGAATTTTCAACACTACACTAGAAAAAACCTGGGAATGGTGAAAAGCTGAAATGATGACGTTAACAACTGACAACTTTTAAACTGCCTAGAATAAAAAAAAAAAGCACTAACTACACCAAAACTGGAACTGAGCAGATTGGCTGAGTTTTTTTATTAACTTTGATTTTATATCAATTTTCACATTTGGTTTTCTTTCTAAGCATAGTCAAACCAAACCCATCTGTCACAGTCAATCATAGTCTAAGAGACCTGACTTCAGTCATATCTCAACTGACAAAATGTGTTGTTATTTTGCCCTTGTAGGGCATGGAGTGCTTTTCTATACAGTCTAAAAAATAAAGATTCCAAAAGGAGGGTTTTGCTTTGAATGCCATAAAAGAACCATTTTGGCTCCCCAATGAACTTCTCAGTGAACCAAGTGTGAAGAACCTTTTAATCTAAATATTTTTTTTCTTACTATAAAGAACCTTTTATGCAATAGAAAGTTTCCATGGATGTTTAAGGTTCTTCATAGAACCATTGATGCCAACAAAGAACCTTTATTTTTTAGAGCGTACTCAGATTACAACCTAGAACTGATATATTTCATTCTTATTCACAGTCTTAAACACCCCAGTCTAGCTCTTTCTACAAGTCTTTCAAAGGCAGCAAGTTAGGTTCGGATACGTTCCACTCAAATTCCATGATGGCTACTTTAATTCCAATTAAAGCGACTGTTTGTAATTTCTACACCACTAGTGACACTAAAAGGAATTGCAACAATGACGGTTTGCATTCATGGAAAGTCTCCTCCCATCTGCCATTGTTAAAAAAAACAGTAGCAGTCCCACCTTAAACTCGTGCCATTGAGTCAATGTTGTTACTCAAAAAGTCTTTTGAAAGCACACAGAGACACCGGGTATTTACAGTTTTCAAGGAAATCAACCTACAAACAGCTTACTTATAGTTGTCTCTGAACATTAAGCTGGTATAAGAGATGGTATTTTAACACCAAATTAATAAAAAAAAAATACTTAAAGTATACAATCACACACAATGACTGAGCAGTAGGTAGTGGAAATTGTACATAAAATCCCATATTTTAACTGTACATAAATGTGTCACTGCAGCCGAAACCATGCCGTTTTAGTGCGATTTTTACCAAACAACCACAGTCATGCTCCAGGGAGCCTGAGCTTGTGTTGTAAGTTTTCAGTGAAGAGTAGAAAGATCGTTAGCATAAATAATTTGCTACGTTAAGGGTTGTTGGTGATGTAGATGCAGAAACGCTGGTAACACATTGCCCCACACCACCCAAAAGCTCCAGATGGGGACAAAGTTTATGCAGATTGGCTCATTAACCTCACTGTGCTGATCTCTCCACGGTAATGACACACGCAGCACGCTGGGGCTTCAATAATCCATCTCAACATCCTCTCCACTGAAAAGATTACAGTGTGGATGCCACATCCCCGGCCCTGGAAATAGCGAAGCCTCTAGATGGAGGCTACATATGTGAGCGCACACGCTCAAGTGCACCCAGAAAAAGCGTTAGAGCAAAAAGCAAAAAGGCATCTTAGCAGCTGGTGTCATATTCCCCCTGAGGTGTTCCTGTTCATTTTAGTTCCTCAGACAGAATGGATGAACATCTCTTTGAAGTGCAGCCCATCTGGAAGATTTTTCCCAAAAACACCACAAAAACCATTGAGGTATGTTATCTGTATGTGGTGTGTGTGTGTGTGTGTGGATGGATTTTGTTGAGACTTGGAATGGGCGTGGCTTCCTTCAAGACACCCCAAGCATTCTGCAGATTTTTCTGTGTGTGTGAAAATATTGTTGAATGGTGACTTCTTTTCACTGTTCGCGATGAATGCCCACATTTATGCTGCTGAATACCACACACCTCAGAACAAAACTACTTCTTTCATTTTTTATCAATGTGCTTGCCTCCTGCAAGGGGTCTTGGATTTCTGAGAAATTTTAAAAGAGCTGCGCTCAAACTATTTTATAACATTGGTAAAAGTAAAATGTTCACACTCCCAAAAAATTATCCTCTGGACAGTACAAAACTGTCACTCGTTATTGTAGTGTCCTTTGTTGTGTGCTTTTTTGCTCTATGGAGATACTGTTTTGTGAGACATCTAGCACTATACACAAAAATAGGCTCAAACTAGAATACACTTGTACACATGTTCAAACATTTGGGGTCGGTGAGATTTTTTAAAGTTTTTGAAACACTTAATTCTTGAAAGTTGCTGAATAGAAGTATTGATTTCTTTCAAAAAACAAACGTTTTAATGATATTGTATGCATTTGAGATGCACTTTTATCTTGTATGTCTTGTGCAAGACATATTTGCAGCCAATTTATAGAAATGTTAAGACTTGTAGGTCAACACAAAGCAGTATGTAGGAGCCACTAAACATAAAAAACAAAACAAAAATATGCTTCCCTTTTTTTTTCACTTGATGTGGAGAGAGCAAAAGGTAACAGCAACAGTGGTGGAGTCTGAGAACGGTATAATGTCAGGAAAACTGAAAGTGTTTAGATCAAACATTGTATTTATGTAAGGTAACTGATGAAATAATGAGAAGACAAGAAATTCAAAGTAGGGGACAAAGGCTGTCATTACATTAGGGTTTGTTAAAAAATGAACACTCACAATTCTTAAAAAAAAAAAAAAAAAACTAAATGACTCCATATGATGTTTTCTAGGATATTTTCACAGCATTAGACATTGGGCCCATTTGCAACCAAAGAGGTCCTCAGAACTAATTTTCAGAAATATTTTCGCAATTGCTTTTAACATCTCACAACCATAAACTCTAATGTCCAAATATTTTTGTCTTAGATTTAAACAGTATTTATTCTTTACCAATCTAAAACTCAAACAACATCTCTTTGTGAAATGTATTGCTTGCATAAGTGTGCTTTATAAGCTGTGTTATTTAAATATATTAATTAAAATAACAGTGCTTGGCATTTTTTATTATTTTGTTTTTAATTCAATGACATTCATACAATGTCATAATTAAATGTTCAAATACTTTCTGAGGCCAGTGCATCTTATCCTGGAGATATACCGGACATTAAAAACATCGGATTTGTGTCTCTTATCACACTGTGTGTCCCCTATTCAGAATGAATAGAAGCCCTTTAACTCTGTTTGTGTGTCTGTGTGTGTGAGAGAGAGAGAGCGAGAGAGACAGAGACAGAGAGGAGGGGTGTTCAGACGCCCGTTGCTGTTGTTCGTTATGTCTGTGTTCAGGTGTCTCTGAGGGTGGCAGTAGGTGGAGATAAACCCGGGAGACAGACAAAGAAGGTGGAGATTGTGTGTGAGTGTGTGTGTGTGTGTGTGTGTGTGTGGAGGGGGGTTCACTTTCCGGTACAGATATAATCACACAGCCTGTAATATATTTAACAGTCGTCTTTCTCGTTCTGTTGCAGCTTTCCGTGACCTTACTTTATCTCTCTGCAGACCGGAACGGCAACAAACAGATTTCATATATTGCAATTAGACACATCTGGATCCTGTCAACAACACCAGATGGATTTGAGGGATCAACTTGATTCAGTTTTTTTCAGCACATCTACTTTTTCTTTACTCGTCTACACAAAACACATCAACTGCTGTAGTTAATAACTAACATTTACTGTAGAGAACAACGAAACTGAAACCCAGATTAAAGGTAATCATGCACATTTAACTTGTCACTAAGCTAAGTTTATCTTCAGCCCACGTACAAGCATCAGTTTACTGATTTAATCTAATGATGCAGCGGTGATGATGAGAGTCTGGGCGCTGAGATGACTCACACCACAGTCTGTGATCAGACCCACAATGGAAAGAAGTCAAACACAAGAAGTGAAATCCAGGTAATCTGGAGCGAGCTTTTCATCTACACATTTAGAAAACTAGAAATTTCATCTCTGAGCAGACGAGAAGGGTTGTAACCCTTTCCCGTTTACATCTATTAGAGCCACAAAGATTGCTCAAAATGGGACAGTGTATACACCTATATTTGTTTCCCACTGTATTTGCGTTTTTAAATAAAAATGGTTTTAATATGCTGCTTACCACCGTTTAAAATTAAGAAATTTGACTACCACAATAAATGAATGCACATAATTTAAAATGTCTGTGCTTTTAATTGGAGCCCACTCTGAGGACAACTTTAACAGTTGCAATCTTTGTATTTGACATTAAATTACATAGTTAGAGGTAAACTATGTACATTTCTAAACTGATGTTGCAGTTTTGTTAATGTTGCAACTAATTTGTTGCAAACACATTTAGGAATACTATATTAACGTTTGACATACACAGCACAAAAAACATGTTGAAACAAAATGTGTAACAACAATTGCCAGTGTCTCCTTAAAAAAAAATTGGTGTAGAAACAGTTTTCACTCAGAAATTGCTAGCAAATTTCACAAATAATTTCAAAGAAATGGCAAGTAACACACAAAGTTTGAAATTTTGAAGTAGAAAGACTGAACAATCTAATAATCTTTGTATTATTTCCAATGAAAAATCTTTTTTTTAATAATGTACTTTTTATCATGCACATTTAACCCTTCTATGAATTGCATGAATTATTAAAAACTTCCGATCTTTCTTATTTCAAAACCTATGAATATATATATATATAGATATATTTCCAATTTTATCTTTTTTAGACGTGAGAGATTACCTTATTGCAATCAATATAAATATTATAATATTTATAAACATAAATAGTCACTAGTTTTGGTGTAATAAATAATAATAATAAACATATAAAGAGAACAGGCATTTATAATTAAGGAAGGGTCAAGGATAACCACCCATAGTTGTTTGGATGTTACACCCTGAGAGGCAAAAAGTGCTTTTAAAGATCTTTGTATCTGTATATAATATTTCAACATTAGACAAACAGAAGCTTATTGACTATCGGATATATTTAACTTTTACTAGCCTATATATACATTTCTAATACAGTTAAATTTACTCTGACAAATGAATGCAATACACGAAGCATCTAAATACACTGCAATATATTTAATTCTGGCTCAAATTAATCGATCATCCTGCAGAATAAGTTATCGGTGACACAGTTCCTATTTCATGAGCAGCTGCCACCAGCTTTTGCACTGATTTTATGATCTAAATCTGTAACCTTTGCATTGTGAGAGCAAAGTGAAGGCTTACATACCTTCTTTGAAATCTTAAGAAGAAATAAAGGAAGCCAGTCCACGTAAGGAGCATTCGTATCGCTTCAGATATCTCTCCGGATCCTCCAGCTGCTTGGTTCTGCGCCGGTCACCGCTGAATCGCTGTAGTTCCACTCGCGTTCTCAATGATTCCACAAATGGGGCGGAGCTTTGTGTCACATGAAAGTCTGTAGAACATACGATTGGCCACTGAGATTTAGGTTGCCAACTGCTGTTGCTTGTGATTGGTTTAGTGGTGGAAGCTATTTACGTTGAGTCCAGCCGTGTTTGACAATTTTGTGAAGGGGGGGGGAATAGTGTGGGTGGTGGTCCTTAGGAAAAAAAACGCAGCCCATATTTTCTGCGAGTCTGTCATTGGGAGATTTCCTCTTAAAGATGCGTTAAAAACTAATCCAATATAAAAGTGAGCTATAGATTAATGATTTAGTTATTTTTGTGAGTGCAAAAGACATGACTAATAATCATTCAGCGTTTCAAAGAACAAATAAATGATTTTACAAAAATAAAAGGATTTTACAATATTTAAATTAAAATCCAAATATATGTTTGTCCAAGAATATTCATATGAAATAAAAAAATATATATACGTTTTATTAACATTAGACAGCTAGTGTCTGGATCGACATACTGAATGTAGAGCAAGCACATTTGACATTTAGTTTGATCTCTGACTGCTTTGTTTTTTTGCAGTGTGTTTTTAGTGTGCGTACCATAGGAATGTATTACCGATTAGCTTTTTTTCTGAGCCTGTACACTTCCTGTTTACCCCACTAGCCACAAATCTGAATGAATTTGCTTGGCTTAGAGGACTAAGAGGAGAAAGAGTATTGCTACTGGGACACTTTTAAATCGAATCATTTGTCTTCCTTCTGGTCAGAACCCCAGAAGGAAGCATTAAAGCATCCTTAAACAGTATCATTGAGGTACGGTTTTGACCTTCATCTGGAACAGATTACATTTTAATTGACAATTGGTTCCCCAAGATCTATAAAACAACAAAGAGGAATGAAAAACATTAAGAGTGCTTCTTCTCTGCGCTGTTTCTCCCGAACCGCAGAGCTCTGAGACACATTTCGGTGAATTATTCACGAAAGAATACTCAGAATAGGATTCAGTCCTCCTTTTCTGAGCAATGAGAGTCACCATCATGTTGTTTCCAACATGCATGACTTTCTTTCTTCCATGGAAAACACAAGGAGGTAAGAAGTCACGTTGAACATATTTATCAACTGCCTGGAAATGAGTGTTCATTTTTCAAAATGTCTCCTTTTGTGTTCCATAGAAGAAAGTCATGTGTGTGAGTTTACCATATCAAATTATCTTCAAATTAGCTACAGTATTTGATTGTTGATCATGGGTTGTATATTCATTTTGGTACGGAAAAAAAGACAGATTCATTCTTAAATTATAGATCATCTAACATTCTGTCCCGATAGCCTCATAGAGTTATGCATACTGCACACATTTCTGTCTATGTTGTCTGTTGAAACCACAATTTATAAGGATGTGGTAGACAGTGTGAAAGAAAATTAATCTCTCTCCTCTTCACAAACACACACATTCATGTGCTCAGAAGTTATTTGCAGGGTTGATAAATTCGCTCCTGCTAAAGGATAATCCGTAATGAAAGAGTTGCAGGTTTGTGCAGTAGAGGCTGGTTTCTGTCGTCTCCATGGTGATTTGACATAGATGTTCACATGTGGGTAAAAACATTTCACTGGGATGGTATTCAGCGCTGGAATTTATTGCTAAATTTAGGCAGGACATTTTCACAGTTATCTGCCTGACACCGCAGTCTAGAGACCACATCATGAATTGTGTTTGACAGAGTGTTATGAGAGAAAATCACGCATACCCATGATTACCATCAATTCCAAAAGCCATTTCGAAAATCTGTTCTCATGTCTTATTGATGGTGAATCATTTTTAGTCTTGTTTCACATCATGTAAATGTGCTAAATATATTCTTACCAGCAGATTTGGTAAATTACTATATGATCAATTCTGGTGCTGCTTTGTAAATCAATTTAAATTGGGACGACACGTAATTTTATAACCGTGTTTATGCAAAAACACTGTTTGTGTGTGATCAGAATGATTGTTCCACCTTTTGTCACTGTCATCACGTGTGGAAATCTGATCTGCTACACTTGATTGCCATGGCTACCTACCGAAGCCAGGGATTTAGTAGTAGCCTATCGGTGCCAAACACTAGGAAGAGTGCAGATTTCTATGTGCGCATTAACAAAGACCTATCAGTTAGCTTTAACTATAGTGAATAATACACACAATCAGTAAACATATTTAGAAATGAAAAAATTAAACAGAATGACAACAGACTCTGTATCCACCTTAATTTGCAATCTGAAAGTGAGCTATTTTTATTGATAAAACACTGCTGCTTTAGCCTTTTCTATGTGACTGAGAGGATGGAGCGGCTCCCGTGTCGGATCTTAGAATTGCTGGTTGATTGCTGACATGCCTTGAGTGAGGACAGATGTTTTTTAATCGGAGTGGTTAGGTCTTAATGAGGGGAGAGGTCCTTAAACCAGGCACCCACTGTTTTCGCCAATGACACATTCTCATGTCAGCTGCTGTAATGAGGCTTACCAAATTCCCCATGACTATAAACAAAGATATCAAGAATCAGGATTCTGTTGGATTCTTTTTTGCTCTCCTCTTCATAGTTTAAAACGGGAAACATTTGGTTAGTGGTGTGTGAGTGTGTAATTTCAAATACATGCTGTTCTTTTGAACCTTCTAATCATCAAAGAATCCTGAAAACGTAGCATGGTTCCAGACAAATTACACACATTATTAAACTGTTGATTAACCTGATAATAATTAGAAATGTTTCTTGGGCAGCAAATAAGCCTATAATTGCTTTGATCACAGAAGAATTACATTTTAATCTGTTTATTCAAAAGTTATTTTAATTGTAATATTATTTTACAATATTACTCTTTTTGTTGTTTTTTGATCAAATAATTGCAGCCTTGTTGAGCATTAGAGACTTCTTTCAAAACATTAAAAAGGTTGTTGACCCCATATTATTAAATGATAGTGTGTGAATGTTTAGTTGAGTATATGTTCCTATACAGTGCACGTAAGTGAGGACTCGGGTGTGTGTGTGTGTGTGTGTGTTTGACATCCTACAGCTCATCCTCAAACCACAGGGTGTGACATGAGTGACAGAATGATGAACCGCGTCTGACACAGTGACACATGTTTGCTTTTCTGTCATTGTGGGGATTTTCCATTGACTTTTATTATTTTATACTAAGCTAATTATTTTTTAAAAATTCTTAATTACAAACACATTTTTGTAATATTTCTATTTTAATTAAATCATTATACTTACCATGTTTATTAGGCTTTTTGGTCCATTTTGGTCCCTACTGTGCATTTGATTATACTATGCTTGTGGGGACATTTTTGTATTGAACAATATTTTTTATCGGTTCTTGTATTCCCTGGGATTGAATGTCTTTGGCACTGTAGCACATACTCTACTTGAGCTAATAAACAGCTGTATATGTTTCGGTCTGTCCCTGTAAAAATGATTGTAATTTTTCCTGTAACAGGGACTGTAAAATACGGTAAAACCTGGTTAATGAAATTTCAATCTAGAATTACATTAAAATACTGTAAACTGACATTCCCAGAATTCACTGGGTGACAATTCACATTTAATGGTATTTTGTTTAAATAATTGTTTCTTATTTGTTTTTTGTTATCAGTTATAAATATGAGGGTTTTACTCTTTTAAATTTAGAAATATTTAATGTTTAATGCATTATTTTAGTATCATGTGTGTTAATGATGGTGTTTTGTTTTTTAATTAATCAGCAAAAAAAAAAACCTGCATTTACCAGATTACCATGTACTTTACTTTTATATATATACTTATATATATATATATTATATATATATCTATATATATATATATATAAATTACGTTTTAAACAATATATTTACCAGATTTTTTTTGCATCTTTCTACAATAATTAAAAGCCTCCGTCTCTGCTGTAGTGAAGGCCCATAACTGGCTTTTTCTTTGATTCTAACATGTCAATTCTAAAAACTTACCCTGGCTTATCTTTATGGAATTCAACAGGCTTAATATTTACCCTACTTGTAGTCCAGCACCTGTGACTCTTACTGTCGTCTCTGTGGTCCTGAACCCTCTGAATGTCAGCTGATCTGGTGCCATCCTGACCTAGGTTGAACAGTGGTCTGTTGTAAGGACAGTGTGTCTGATACAGAGGGAGATGCTGAGTAACATGTTTGGGTTTCGGGGTGACTGATGGTTACTTATGAAGCCGTTATGCAACTGTTCGCTTGGAGCATAAATTGAGGAAGGACATTCTGACCCACCAAGAGGAAGTGACCGTGAAACTGTATCAGGGCCCCAAACAATCTTTCTTCCTCTGATCCTGAATCAGAGTATCTGCCTTGGTTTGATATTACACTTGTGTCCGGATAGAACCAGATTTAGCCACAGAACAGCATATTAACATTTGGGAACCACCACAATTTCCATTTATAACATTCATTTCACTCTCACATGCTCAGCGGCTAAGGATTATGGCTAGACACTGTGGCTAATTACCAAATATAGTTGTGTCTGGTTGATATTATACTGATAACTTCAACCAACTATCTATCTCTATCTTGAAAAAAATTTATTAAGCTGCAGTTTTCCACAAAGAAGTTTTCAACATAATAATAAGAAATGTTTGTTGAGTTCAACGCAGCATATCATAATGATTTCTTCCGCAGGAATAATAAACCCTTGTTTTCCTTGTAATAAATTTCAATTCAGCCTCAGGCTGTTTTCTTAAGCCCATGCTGCCACTTAAAAAGGTGCTGATAGCAGAATTAGGCAGTGAGCATTATGATATTCTCTGTGGCACCGGGCCTGTCGTACTGATGTGAAAGCGCAGCGCGACATGTAGACAAGATGCAGGCAGTTGGACGGCTGGAGGTCTGCTGTGGGGGTTATTCTGCATTGTTGTTGGCTTGGCCTACATGCTCAGCCAAGCATATACTGCAGACACACATCTAACATCACTGATGCATCTCTCTGTGCATCATCCTCCTTCTCTGATTCTTTTCACTCTCGTTCGAATCAACGTCTCATGATTAAGGATGCTGCCAAAAGGCATTATAATGATTATCACGCTCTGGCTAATGCCATGTTGTTGATGCATAATTTAAGCCTATTTTAAAAATAAATGGCAGTATTGTGCTGAAAGCTCTACCCTGGTCTCAAATGTGCATATTAAGTACAGCAAAAATGTTTTTAACATCAGCACTTATCTGAAGTTTTTTTTTTTTTTCACCATTAGCATTTTATTTATATTGGATGTATATCAGGACAGTCATTGTATGCAGCATGATGTGGCCAAAAATATGACAAGCACTTATTTGGCTGCATTTTACTCTAGTCTGTCCCTATTCCTCACCACTCCAGATGGACACATGAATTGTTTATCATGAACATATTAACAGATCCTCGTCTTTGCATATTCTTGTTTCGCATATATTTAAACATTTGTCAGTTTTAGAACTTTGGCTTTCATTTTTAGGACGCGTACCTGTCATGACAGCATTAAAAGTATTTTTAACATCAGTTTTTCCTGGTACTGAGCCGAGATGTGCAAGCAGCTGAAATGAATTTAATCTTAAAGTTCAAAAGGTCATAGAGCAGGTATTTAGAAGCACACAACTCAAAAGCAGCTTTAAACAGAGGTTGTGTTTGATTGACAGGGGTTTAGCCAATCAGAATTGAGTGGAGTGATGTTGATTGGATGTGACTAATAAGTCTTGACAGCAAAAAAGATGGTAACCGACTCTGCAATTCTCAGACCTTCAATGATATTATATATCTCAGAAATAACCCGCTTATTTAAACTTTATCTTTTCTGCATCTATTTGCATTAATGATCTGTTTTCAAATTGCCATTTGCATTGATTTTCTACTTTCTAATCAGACTTAGACTTTGTTCCTCAAGACATAAGTATTAAAAAAAAAGACTTATCACTTATCATCTATTCTCATCAGTATTTAATGGAAGCTTTTTTTTAAAATGTAGTTGAACTTTTTTTATCTTTATAGCTCACAATTCTGAATTTTTATCTCATAATTCTGATTTTATATCTCATAATTCTGACTTTATTTTTTTATAACTGCCTCTTTTTTGTAAATTCTGAATTGTGAGATATAAACTCAGAATAAAAAGTTGCAATACCTTTTTTATTTCCTATTTCTCTAGAAAAAAAGAACGCAAGATAACACTCAGAATTTTGAGACAAAGAAATGAATTGTGAGATATAAACTTAGAATTGTGATATAAACTCAGAATTGCGAGAAACAAAGTCTGTGACACTGGTAATATAAATGTTGTGCGTTCAGTTCCCAAGGAAAACACAGTTAACTTTGTATAAAAGTGTCTGCAAAAGTAAAGTAAATCAATAAACATGCTATTGCTTTATAAATCCGTATTTACAGTATTTCATAGGAAAGTGAATTCAAACTTCTGTTGAAAATATCTTCACAGAGTCAGTTGCTCACACAAAATCTGTGTTATGATAGTAGTAGATAGAGTTTAGACAGTACAACCTGCTATGAATAACAAGAAATGTGAATCAGTTTGCTTGGGTCTGTAAATCACATGGCCTTTGGGTCTCTGTGTTTTATTCCACAGATTTATGGGATATGATTCACATGTCAAAGTTCACGATGTAAACACTACTAAAAAAGGACAGCTTGTCAAGTCAAAGTCTTGTGTCAGATTTTAAAAAGCCTTAAGTCCATAACAGACAGACATAGATGGAGTTTGAAAGCTCTAGGACTTAGAATCAAGAATTTTAGTCTCAGAAGAATAATAACAAGCTTAAATGAATCATCAGTATGTCGAAACACCATAATTATTGACATGTAGTACTGTTGTTGTGCTAAGGTTTAGGTTTGCAAATACCCTGTGAAGACTTTATACAGATTCAGAGAAAGGATTATTTGATCAGATTTAAATGAGATTTAGAGTATTGTTTTAAATAATGTTTTGTTTCCTTTTTTCCAAGCGTCCCTGGCAGATTTCCAGTGAAACAGCCTTCCAGATGTTACTTACACAAGATATAAAGATGCAGATTGAAACATTTTTAATCAGGCACCCTAAGATATACTCGATTGCTGGGATTTTTATTTTTATTTTTTTTAAACAAAAAGGCATAATGCAATTTAAATCCAATCCTAAATGCCAGGTGGCCAGTGCAGCAAAGCCAGAATCCTTTCTTACTGGCCCCTGTTAGGATACAAGCTGTGATACTTTGTGCAGTATATAATTTGTGTTTTTGGTCACACATAAAAAAAGAAAAAGAAAGAAAAGAAAAAGAAAAAAGTGTATTGCAGTAGCAAAATAATGTTTGCCATATGTCTTTTAACATTACTAGCATACAGTGGTTCTGAGCATGAAAATGGAAACCAAAATTACATTTATTATATATATCATATCAAGGTACAAGGGATTTGTCACTCCTGGCAAATTCAACAATAATTTTTTAAAGGATGGCAAAACATTAGACAACAACATGATATAAAATAATATTAAATATTATTACCATTTTAATATTTATTTTCAAAACGTAATTAAATAATGCATTTTGTAGTGGTTTCTTGACTATTCCATTGTCATTGGCAGAACGCTGAATTACTGCTAGTAATAATATAATATATATTGTTTGTTTGTTATTGCAAGGCCTAATGTGTGCACAAAATATAAATAATAAATGTAAAAAAAAATGTATTTGACTCTTTATTTCATGTGATTGGAATTACCAATACAAAAACACTTGCATTTTTAAAGTAATAGCAATAAAAGTACTTTCAAGGGCAAAGTTCACACAAAGGAAGTGTTCAAATGTGCACATGGTAATTTAATTTACTCTATTTAATGTTCCCGTGAAATATTTTTTTTACTATAATATAGTCATATAAATATAATGTATTGACTTTTATGTGTTCAATTATGTGCATTTAGAGTAAGGATGATTATAAACCCTGGAAAACGTTAACCAATAGTTAATCTGTGATTTCTGCTTACTGATTGGCTGAAGGCACCAAAAGATGCTATTGATGCCATGCTGGAAAATGAATCTTTTATGAAAACGTGTGTCACTTGTTCCAATCCTTGCTTCATTCCTGAAGAAAAAAAATAGTAATAAAGTAAAAATATTGACCCAACTTATTTATTATATTTCAAAACTTGAATGTGAGTTCACATTTTGTAAGGTCAGAAACTCAATCTAACACTAAAGTCTGATATAACCTGAATTCAACTGATTACTGAACATGTAGTTTATCAAATGCTCAGATGCTGGAAAATCAATATAATTTCTCTGGTAATGAGATGAACTCTGCAGTAATGCTGCATTGTGTGTGTTGTTTACTCCAGGAACTGTGAAGCCCATGGGGGAGGCTGAGAGGTGGGCAAACAGGAAGTGACACGCTTGTGTGCGTGAGCTGTGCCTGTGTGGACTGACCCTAATCACAGCGGACAGTTTGCACTTATATAAGCGGCTCAAAACAGCCAGCAGGCCTGAAGACCATCCTGGAGCAACATATGTGACTTTGTATGTAAGTATGTGCGTTTATGTGCACGTATGCATCTGTGTCCACTTTCTTTAATGAATGCACACACAAGTGTCTCCTGCCCTGCTGATGCAAGCAACACTGTCTTTCTTACTGGTTTGATAAACACATTATTCCCACCATCTCAATTTCTCTAATCTCTGTACTTAACAGCACCTCACAAAGCATCTCGCAGTTAAAATGTTGATCTCGAATCAGATTTTTCCCTTTTCCTGACACAATCTCAGGCATATAAACAGATTCTGGCTCAGCACTCCTACACATCCGACTATTCAAGGCAAAAATGCACGAAGAATAATGCTGAGGATGAGAGGAGGTAAGCACAACCAGCAGCTTTATCAGTAGTGAAAACCCACACACGCAAGCATGCAGAAGGATGAGGATTTGCTTTGGTTTTTTCTGAATGCTTGGGTTAACTCTTTTCAGTGGGATATAAGTGAGCATACTGTATGTGTTGGTGTTTGCTGCTGACGGTGGCTTTGCATTGAGAGCAGATCTGCCTGCTGGCTTCAGCGTTTTACACAAGTCATTTCATAGCGGACAAACTAAAGTCACACACCTGAAGCTGGCGTGAAGTGTTAACAATACAGTCTCATAAACAGCATCTTAGCACTATTGTTAATAGTCTCATGCCTAAATGAAGCGAGATAAATATATAATTGGACTCTGTGTCATGTGCAGCAGTTAGTGAGATGTTGTTGAGAGTAAATGGTGACATTTGCTTAGATCACTTACTTTTCCTTTAAATATAAATATGAAGATAAAGTTTATATTTCACTTAATCATAACTGAGACCTCCATGAAACGGAGCAGCCTTTGAGCAGTAAGATTCTCCTCTGCCACTTCATTTTAGTTATAAAAAACAGTGTCATCCTTGAGTTTCACAGATTATTATTTAGTTTGAGTAAAATATATGAGTGAGGGGAAATGGGACGGAACTGATGTTGAACGAATCTCTAGTCAGTGTACAGGGTGAGGAAAGAGCTGATATTAGATGTCATTTACAGTAGATCAGTTCGTCTTCATGGTTGTGGGTCTCTTTATTATATGATCATTGTGGTTTTCTTAGATTTTGTCGCAATATGATGCAGTTCCAGTGTGATAGTGAGAATTTACACAAAGCTGCTCATCATTCTCCTTTAAAGGGGTCATATGACGTTGCTAAAAAAAACATTATTTTGTGTATTTGGTGTAATGAAATGTTTATGCGGTTTAAGGTTAAAAAAACACATTATTTTCCACATACTGTACATTATTGTTTCTCCTCTATGCCCCGCCTTTCTGAAACTCATCGATTTTTACAGAGCTCATGGGTCTGAAAAGCGAGGTGTGCTCTGATTGGCCAGCTATCCAGTGCATTGTGATTGGCCGAATACCTCAAGCGTGTGACAAATGTTACACCCCTACCATACTGTGATGCCGTGTCCCGGAACGACGAGACAACACCAATAAAACCCATTATAAACGAGGCATTTGTTGCATCCAGTGGGGACATAATTACTGATTATAATGACTTATACTGTCTTTTTATGCGTTGCGTTGCGTTGTGCCGCGTAAACATAAAAACCATGTCTGCATTTGTGATCGGAGAAATGACAAACAACAAGTGCTACTCTACACTGCTCAAAACTCGCGTTGGAATCATCAGTGGCAAATTCTTTAAATATGAAAACGTACTTACAGACTGTGAGTCAGAACAGCCGGCATTGTAGTCTACTCTACCAGGATCAGGAAACAGTCCTCCATAAAATGCGCTGGACACATTTGAATATTTGTTCAGTTGTATTTGTGTTGTAAATACAACTTAACCACTGCTTTCTAATCGTGTCCTCTTTTGGAAGGCCAAACAAAGTATTTTCGCTTTCACAACGAAACACACAGCCTCTCAAAAAAGTTGGCAGCAACAATAAAGTTAAGCCTTCTTTCTTTGCGTGAACATTTGGGCGGTGTTATGCAAATCTTCCCACACAGTGACGTAGACATGTCGGGCGTGTTTAAACTAGGCGTTTTATGAGGGTGTGGACCAGTCTTAACTTCTATAAAGAATATATCTTTGGGTTTGAGACTATAGTCTTTGCATCTTTAGGGATGTTATCTATTCACGAACAGCTTGTAACACTCCAAAGAGAAAGGAAAACTTGAAATCGCATCCTTCGACCCCTTTTAACAAGCTTTCTGCCGTGCAGGCATAAGACCAAACTCTGCGTCCTGACTCAACCGATCTAACAATAAAATCAATGCCTGTTTATGTGTGAGTAAACAATTTTATTTAACTCAAGTGGCACTTAAATGCACAGTAGACTCAATCGTTAGGAATGATAATGAATGTTTCCTAAACATGTCCTAAACAATTGCAAAAAACTGAGGCCATACCCACTTCCTGTATGCAGTTTAAATGGGACGCATATGTAACATGAAAAGTAAAACGCTTCCACTGATGATTTACAAAGCATACAGGGGCCATATCATGTGTGGTTTTTTTAATCATTTTATTTATTTATTATTTTCTCTGAGATCCAAATGCCTTCTTTTTGTCTGAAGCGAGTAACAATGCTTAGTTATAGGTTGTGGGTTGTCTGTCTGGTCCAGTTTAGTTGGCAGTACCCCACGCTTCAAAAACAATATGTCTCTTTGCAAAGCCTGCATTACATTCATACGGCACAGATTCATAAGACAATATGTTTATAGAAACATCACCCAAAATGAAAATTTGGTGAAAATTGACTATCCCTCAGACCATCAAAGATGTTGTTGAGTTTGTTTCATCATCTGAACAAATTTGGAGAAATTTAGCATCACATCACTTGCCCACCAATGGATCCTCTGCAGTGAATGGGTGCCATCAGAATGAGAATTCAAACAGCTAATAAAAACATCACAACAATCCACATAATAATCCACACGGCTCCAGTCTATCAGTTTTGTGAAGTGAAAAGCTGTGTGTTTGTAAGAAACAAATCCATCATTAAGATCTGAAATCCTAATTTATGAGTCTTAATATTACTTTCTCCACTGAAAAGTAATCTTGTCTGAGAAATATGCACAGATCAAGTCCAAAACTTTCTAAACAAATATGTCAGTGGATTTTGATGTGAGAGGATAACAGAGGATGAACTTTTTTTTTTTTTCACTGGAGAAAGTGTTATTATGAATTATGGACAGTTTAAAATAAAACATTTTTTGATGGATTTGTTTCTTACAAACACACAGCTTTTCACTTCACACTATGTTGAGTTGTGTGGATTACTTGTGGATTATTTTGATATTTTTATTAGCTGTTTGGACTCTCCTTCTGACGGCACCCATTCACTGCAGAGGATCCAGTGGTGAACAAGTAATGTAATGCTAAATTTCCCCAAATCTGTTCCTCTTGATAACGAAATACTCTCTCTTTGAATGGCCTGGGATTAATAACAGCAAATTTTTTTTTGGGTGAACTATTCCTTTAAGGTCAAGGCTGCTTGTTTCTATACTGAGAGTCGAGAGCAGCACAATATTTGGTGGACTTTGCCTCTTACTCTTATCATTAAATACCAGCTGGGAAAATAATTTTGTCTTATGGTCTTTAGGGATAATTGTATCTATTCTACTTCCTCTTAATTACTTCACAGTGATTAGGTGGGCCAAGTTGCTCAATACCACATATGTGTTGTAGCTGAGTAAATGTGAGTGGTCATGTGGTAATATATTTATCTTTGTGTGTCACAGATTTCTCAATGTTTTTGACTTGATTCACACTGCACCCAATTCTGATTAGTTTTTCAGATACAGTATTTAGGAATGATGCACTGCTGGTTGTAGTAAATATCAGTTTCCAAATTAAGGACTTGAGCACAATGCCAAAAGACTTACTTTTACAGCAACTGAGAGAAATTTGAATTTCAGTTGATCCAAAGGCATTTGAGCCAGATATGACTAAATAAATGAATATTTTTTGCTGCTTGTGAAGTGTTTGCTGTTTAGTTTAAATTGATGCTCTTTTTGGACTAGGGAAGGAATACATCAAACCTCTTGATTTCAGAAGATCAATGGAAATGTGATTGCTCAATATGTGATCATTTAAAGCACATTTATCAACAATCAGTCAGTCAATATTGGAACTGAGGGCCCGTCACCATCATCGTTTCAGAAAATAGTTTGTTCCTTTGTCACACCAGCTGTCATTTCATGGAGTTTATGAAAAAAGCTAAGAGATATTCAGGGAAAATGTAGGCCGCATGAAAATGTGTAAGCAGAACTGGAGCAGCACAAATGAAAATAAACACAACAGAACTTTTAATTAGCAAGTACATTTATACATGTACATAAATACATCTACTGTTCGCGCATGCAGAAAAAGACTCGACAGAAATCTTAAGGGAAGTTTCCTCTCTCTTTCTCTTGCAATCCGTGCACTCTAAAAAATGCTGGGTTAAATACAACCCAGCACTGGGTAAAATATGGACAAACCCAGCGATTGGGTCGTTTTGACCCAGTGGTTGGGTTACTACCCAGAAGGTTGGGTTAAATATTTAACCCAAGAGTTGGTTGAAAACAACCCAATCACTGGGTTTGTCCATATTTAACCCAGCATTATTTAGTGTGTCATTCTTTCTCTTTCTCTTTCACTCTGCATCTCTCTTCATAATCTAATTTGTCTTTACTTTAGCTCATTTATTTTTGAAATTGCTGAGAATTTTAGTGTTAAAGCACAAACAGTCCCCAGTAAAAGTGTTCAATAAATGAACAACACAGTTTGCATTGTTTTTTGTTGTTGAATTTATGTTGTATATGTCTTGACTGGACTTAAAATCTGTTATCATTATACCAATGACCTTTTTAGATTAAGTTGACATTAGAAGATTCGGTAACACTTGTTATTTGTTTCATAACAAATCCACAAAACAAGCCAGATCCAGTCTGGTTTCTGTGTCACTGCTGCAAAGTCACAACGTTTAAGAGAAGATAAACTTAGGGCATATGGTCCAGACTCCCCTCTGGATTCTATTCAGATAAATACAGGTTTGCGCTGCCAGTGGAGGAAGCACAGGCCAGCGTGACCCCACCCTCTAACTACAGCCTTGAGGTCTGTGAGCGTTAAAAATACCCCACAGTGACCCAAGCACAAGAGTGATCCCGTCTGCCATGCTCACTCCGTCTCCTCCCTTTACTTTCTGCACAAAACTGCATGTGGACCTAGTTTGTCTACCATGGTTATATCTCCATTTTAATATTAATGAATGCTGTAATATTAAAGTAAATATAAAACACCTTTTATTAAATGCAGATCAAAATATTAAAACATTTAAACATTTTTTTTTTAAATCTCTATCTTTTGGAACATTATTTATTTATTTATTCATTCATTCATGCATTGATATAATTTTTGATGACAATTAAGCATCTTTCCCTCTGAATTCTCATTACTTTAATACGTTTAAATGATAAAATACTTTTATTCAGCAAGGATGGATTCAATTGATCAAAGGTGACAGTAAAGACATTCATAATCATAATGTTACAAAAATATATATATTTAAAATACAGTAGTAGAGTGTTCTTTTGAATTTTCTGTACATCAAAGAAAAATGTATCACTGTTTCAACAAAAAATATTAAGCAGCACAACTGTTTTCATCATTTATAATGAAATATTTAGCTTTTCCATCACAGGAAAAAAAATTAAATTGCAAATATTTTAGAAATATTATAAATGCAAAAATACAAATAAAACATACAAAAATCTTACCAATCACAATCTTTTGAACGGTAATGTATTATTTTATTTTTTTATGTTACATTAATAAGAATTGAGAAAAAATTATCTTCCAAGTGGTTTTTAAAAACGGGATTAATGCAAAATTCTTACTTTTGGTTTTGTGGTAAAATATGACCCAGACATGTCCTTGCCAGAGTTTGTGAAATTCAAGTGCTTGTATATATCAGTATGTAAATGTATGACACAAAACAAGTGAAAGAGAATGTCTTGTGCACTTCGATAGCAGCCTCCCTAAAATGTTTACTAATGAAACAGTTCTCTGTTGTGAATGTTAACAGGGTTTATAGAAATGTACAGCTACATGGGCAAACAGAGGGGGTTTCTGCGATAACAGGGAAGGGCACTGACGTCAGCTGGGTCATATCTGGAAGAAGTTTTGCAGCTTAGAGCAAAGAGCACACAGTGAACTGCATACATAGACATGAGCAACAGCCTGAACTGTCCTTTTGTGAGCTGCTTCATGACGGATGGGGCTCATCTGTGTATGGGAGGGTGTAGGGCCTGTCACTGTCGGGGTGGGGGTCAGTGAATAGACGCAGTGGAAAACACACAGCCGGTGCTGTGTTTGTGTGAAGGCATCTTTGTATGAAATACGCAGCACATTATGTGTGTGTGTGGTTTTGGGGGGGCTGGATGAGGATGGTAGCATTTAGCATGATAATGGCACACACTTTGAATTGAACGTCATGTGAATAATCAAAGGTTCTGATGTTCGCAATCATAACACATTCCTGAATGTTTATGAGGGACTGGCTCTCTTTACTCATGTGCTCCACCATCATTTATATACAATAAGGGAAGAAATGGAGAGACTTGATAGAGCCATGAAATCCAGAAGAAGAAGAAAAAACAATTAAATGCAAACAAATCCTCATTATTCGTATTTCACTTATTCCCTATATGTCTTATAATATCAGATGGCTGGATGATTTGGTTTTCTTCCGATAATTCACACAAAACTATTGTTAAACCCATGTAATTACAATTAATATGTCAATATACATTTTTTAAATAGATTAGTCAATATCAGTTTTAACAAAGTATCTTCAAATGGTATCGCTCTCTCTCTGTATATATATATGGCGTCAAGTATATTTTTATAATCTAAAAAGAATTATGAATGTAAAGAAAAAGGAGAATAAATGAGAAATTAATGCTGCCATCTTGTGGTAGAAATACAACAACGCAGCTCAACCTCCAGCTGTTGTCTTGTAAAGCAATGTAAGAAATGTAAGACAATGTAAATCTAATCTTAAGGTTTATTTATTTAATTATTTAGCATGTGTTTATTGCTATGCATTAAATTCTCAATTGTTTTTGTTTTTTTTTTAATGTAGCTTTTTTTTTTTTTTTCTTTGGCTTGGGTTAATGACCTATTTATTCTTTTTATCATCATCATCATCATCATACATGCCAACTTTAAATATGTTTTTTTTAATTTTATTTTTTTATTCCAAGTTCAAGAAATGTCTGCCACTTATGAACAGCCAAAGCACGTTATTCCTATTGATGTCTGGACCTTTAGCATGAGTTATTACATCAGTTTTCATTCGTGATTTTATTAATTTATTTTTTATTAACTTTAAAATACTCTGAAAGGTACAAAGCTGTAACTAGGGCGGTACCCTAAGCCTAACGTACAAAAGCTAAAGGTACATCTTTTTTACCTTATTTACCCCTAAACGGTACATATTAAACCCCCCCTTTTTTTAAGATCCTCTAACTAAACGAGGCTCCTAAGGTTTTACAGTCCTGTAAAAAATGCGGTACACCGCTCCCCAAGCCCTTCCAATGAAGCTTGTGCAGGTTGCGCAGGTGGGTGTGGGTCCCGCTAGAGGGCGACATTACTCTGTGTGCACAGTTGGCACAGATTTCTGCAGCCCCCTGATCCCTAAACCCACCCTTCTCCACCCCTAAACCTACCAATCTCCACCCCCTAGATGTGGATCCAACCATGCCCCCTGAATCTTGTGTTCTGCAGCTAGGGGCTACTGCAAACTGGTGGGCATGAGTATAGGGAGATTAATTTATTAATTGACATTTAACTTTTTTTAAGTTCAGTGGTTCTTCACCATCTGATTTGATTCACAGAATGACTTCAGACTTCCTGGTGTGATCCAGGGTCAGAAGCTTTAACAGCCAGTAACAGAAGCCAGCTGCCTAAAAAATTAATCAGGATATGATGTCATTCAATCTTGTAGGAACTCTCCTCTCTCTCTCTCTCCTCTCTCTCTCCCTCTCGTTTCTTTTCTCTCGTCTCTTTCTCTCTCTCCCTCTCTCTTCTCCTCGCTCTCTGCTCTCTCATATTTGTTGGAGTTCAGTAGGCTAAAATGCTTCCATTTGTGCTTGAGAACTGGAGCCGGGCGCCTCGCCCCCGTTCTCACATGAAGCTAGTGTGTGTGTGTGTGGTGTGTGGGTGTGTGTGTGTGGTTTGAATGAGGGTTTTTGTTTGTATGTGGGTAGAGGGCAGTACTTCCAGCTATTCTACCAGAGTGGTAGAGTCTCGGCCGCAGCAGTGGGCACACCACCCCTTCCGTCTGACAGATCTGAATCCCCTGACTCTCCCGCTGATTAAACAACCTGGAAGACTCCACTGATCTGCCTCACACCTCACAGTTTAAGACTTCCACTTGCCCTATTAACTGTTTAAAACATCAGAGGTTTACCCCACTTCAGTAGTTTTTATGCCAATTTATTATTTTTAATTGATTGAACCTGCGAACATTTTTAGTGAATTTTTTTATGAATAGATTAAATCTGATTTAGATAGAGATTGATTTATCACACACACTCCCGACACACAACACACCACAATATATATATATAATATTAATAAATATATAATATATTATGCTGTCAACGATTAATTGTTAATTAACGCATCCAAAATAAAGTTTTTTATTTTTACATAAATATCCTTGTACCTGTACTGGTATTATTTTATGTTAATAGAACAATACACCACACAGCATTTATCTAGTTAAGAAAAAAAATGTCTTTTATATATAACATTTATTTTATATATAATATATATATAGTTATTTATAATATAAATACTTTTATATATTAATATATTTTATATTTATATACAATGTTTTTGGTGTATTATATATGTAATAAATACACAGTACAGTAAATTGGTTTACTAATATTTTTTCTAATTATAATAGATATTCCGTATATTACAATTTCTTCATTATATCTTTAATGTCTGTGTTTCTATTAAATCCGTTTCCAATAATATATATATACACTACATGAACATCTTCCTTCCTGCCCTTATTTTTTTTACAATATATTTTAATAAGATATGTTTAATATGATAATATATTTATAATTCTGATCTCATTGGAAGGGTTGGTGAGGGGCACATAGATATTTTTTGTTTAAAGAAATAATCAAAAACGAAATTGGAAACATTGAATCCCGATATTTTAAGGAGGAAAATTCTATTTTTATATAAAATTTATATTTTTATTTGTAAAAAAAAAAAAAAGGTCTGTATGTGGTAAGAATGAGGGTTAAATGTCAGTAACCTTCAGGGTGAATTCCGGTAAATTAATTGACCTTGAATCACTCGTTGAACATTTAACACAAGTTTTAAGCAAATTTACAGTCAGAGTTCGATTGTTTTTTACACAGCGTAGCCTACAAACACTGTAGCGTATTTGGAGAACTGAAAGGACAGATGGTTAAAATATAACGTAGTGTAGATAAGTAAAACATATGAGGTGTGTAAAATGTCTTATTATTTGAGGCTCCGTCAATCTGCCTCCGCCAGCGGCGGTGCTTGTCTGCGTCTGGGCGTTTCGCGCATGCGCAGTCATCTCTCTCCTTTTTCCAGGCCAGTGCGGCAGGCGGACCACAGGGAGAGGGAGAGATTTTAGGAAGGACAGTTACAAAAGTTAAAGAAGAGGAGAAATCATGACACAAAACAGTGAACTCATCGATCGCCTGTCCTCGCGATTGAATTTGACATCCCTCATCATGGCGCTCGTGTCACCTATGAAATATTGATTTTTGTCATGTACGCCAACTTGAGGATATACTGCCGGGAAACGGATGAGAACTACCGCAGTCGCCTGGAATTGCTTGCTGGATATTGAATCCGGCGCTCGGGGATGCAGTTGGGATTGATTTCGTGTATATAATCAATAAATGCGAGGAGGGTTCTTGGACTACACGAGAGCTCGGGCCGATCCGTTATATTTCACATCACATCTAAGCATGGGAATGTGGTCCAGCGCTCTGATCTCATAGTCACTCCCGCGGGACGTGATGCAGCCACGCGGAGATGTCAAGATGGGAGATGCCGCAGAGAGCAAGGAGAGCAAGAGGACGTTCATCGTGCCGACGATCAAATCTGTTGATCACTATGATTTCACCAGGGCCAAGATATCGTGCAGTTTGACGTGGCTCATCGCCAAAGCCTTTGGATCTGGTAGGCGGCGCTTACGGATTGAAAAATCGTGTTATAGTGATGGGGGAAGTTATCTCAAGGGCTATACACGATCTCAGTGGTTTAATATAGAATTTTTCAAACGGGGGTCCGGGGACCACATGGGGCCGCAAGGGAATGCTAGGGGGTCAGTGGAAATGATATGAGAAACGAGAGTCTAAAAAAACACTCTCATATGTATGTATGTGTGTGTGTATGTGTTTGTGTTGTGTGTGTGTGTAATGTAATAAATACAATAAAATATATATATATATATATATATTATAATCTATATTATATAATAACTTATGTATGTAATCAACTAGATTTATTTTCAATAATATAAACAAATAAGTAATAATAATTAATCAAAAATTAGGTTTAAGTGGATAACAAAAAATAATAATTTTGGTTAAAAAATAAGTAGACAAATGATAATAAATACATAGAAACAATCACATTCACTATAATGGTTATATTAAAAGAATAATAGGTCATGTTAATCAAATATATAATGTCACCTAAGAAAAGCAAATATTGTCAAAATATGTTTTAGACATTTTTTATAATATTTTTTTTTTTCACTGTTAATAAAATTTGGTTTTATACAAACTCTGAGATTCCCTTTTCCATGTTAGGATGGGGTCCTTTTGCATGGGGATGATCACATTTGGGGGTCCGTGGCATTTAAAAGATTGAAAACGCTGGTTTTAATAGACCTTTTTTCATGATTTGTTTTTGTCTCATACTGTTTCTGTTTTAGCATTTTAAGCTGAAACTGTTTAATGGCAAGTTTTTTTCCATTGTGACAACTTACCCCATAGTGTGACACCTTGCTGTTGCTCACCATATATTTCAATCGACTGTATATTTTTTCCTAGGCAGTGACAGGGGACATGTTCAGTTGCTTTTTTTGTTGTTGACAAGACTTCAAAGCATGTGTTTATATTGAAAATAGACCTACTTTGAGAAATGTGGACTGGAGTAAAAGTGTGTCAACATGCCTATTTTCCCCTACCAGTATTTAGAAATGCAGTGGGCATATTTTTAAATTTAGCATCATGAGTGTTTATTGGAGGGATTTTGTTAGTGGGATATATTAATTAGTTCAATTTTGAGAAGAAAATTAATTTGTTCTTCTCTTAGGAATTAAGAGAAATGTAAAGGTATTTTATGTGCATATGTGTCTCATGAGAAGCAGTATAAGAGGTTAAAAACAGTGAATTTCACAAAAAATCTAGATGGTGGTAACTGTTGCCATGTCTGCAGAAATCATTAGCCTAGATCCCTACATAGACTCATTAAGGGCCGCTGTCTGGCTTATGGCTCAGTGTCCGTCCCCACAGTCCATAATGAATGCTCAAAGCAGATTCCCCACTTCTGCACACAGTAATAGGATTTAATTTTCCAGAATAAGTCCCATGGAGGATGCCGGAAAAAACATAAACACAAAATATCAAACTTGCATGGCCTTAGCATAGTGCTGGGCGGTATACCGGTTCATACCGAATACCGGTGTTTATTTTTGTTATGATATTAATTTTTTAAAATATCCGCAAAGTAACCGTGTATGTCCGTTAAAAAAACAAAACGTTCGGGGAAGCGGACACTGTTTGACAGGGGTCCCTTTTCACTGTTGCACTGAGGTGAGGGAACAGCTGTATGTGTTACGAAGCGTGAACGTTCCGAAACTGAAGCTGTAGAACTAATAGGAAAACATGGATAACACCTGGTCATGCATTGAAAAAAAAAAAACATTACTGTCATGTAACGTGGAAAAAAAAAAACACCGGGTGATAATAAAAAAAAAAAAAAATACAATTTACCGTGATATAAAATTTTTTTGGTCATTACCGGCCCCAGCACTTAACCTTAAGCCAGTATGGGCTTTTAGAGCGGCCGCCACAACAGAAACGCTGTGGAGTGCAAAACAAACAGGGGCCCAAGATTAAAAGGGGAACTGCTCCTAGGCAGGAAGTGTGTGTAAAAAAATAAAGGATGCTTTTTCTAAAATTGGAGTGGCTGGTGTCATGAAACTCTAATGATAAACTTGGTTTCATCTAAATTTGATAAAAAAGCAGGGAATTACTAAATCTATATTGGGCGGATGGTCTCTTGAAATACTAAATTTTGGAGGTCAATTTATGATAGTGGGGACAGTAACAAAAAAAACTACTATTGTACTTGTTTTGGACATGAAACCTCTTGGGAAAAGAAGGTGGCTTAATTGTAATTGGAATGTATAGAAAGTTTATTTAAAAAAAAAACTGTACTGCAGGGATCATTTAAATTTCCACCTTAGTGGGAGGAGTATGAAATTTGCGTGGGGGACTGTGTCCAAGTAAAGTCATTAAGTACTGTTTAATAAGTTTGATGTGATTCTAAGGGGGTAGAATTTAATTACGAAACTTGTTGTGTTATTCAATATTTAAATTAAAAAGGGGTCCATTTAAATTGGACATTAAAAGTTTCCAGAATGACAATAAAAGTAATAATTAGTTACCAAGAATTGGCGTCAGTACAATTTGGCAGTAAAACCGTTTATTTTCAAAGGGGACAAATTATGAAATAACATGTTTAACTTTTTACTGTAAGTTCCTACTGTAGTGACACAGAAAACCCCCAATTCTTAAGTTCAACTAATTGCACTTAATATAATTTAATAATACATCTTAATTCAATTGCAAACAACATTCAATTAACATTACATTCATTTGCCCTTCAGTCAATTCTTTTAACTTATATTAATTCCATAAAAAAGACTTGTTTTAAAAGTATGCTTAAGTGTACTTCTTTTTCACAAGGGTGTGAAATGTGTACATACAGTAACATGTTTATTTTTGTCTCCTGTGTTTTTCTCAAAAACATATGCATGGTTTAGTATGTAACGAACCAGGTGGCATGAATATGGTTCCGCATGTAGGTAATGTTAGCAAGTACATGGTAGTTTTTTTTTTTTTTAGGGGTGGATAAAATATCTTCCCCCCTCCGTCAATGCTCTTCCACGCAAGAATGAAAAACTGCTGAATCAGCATAGAAAAACAAACACAGGAAGGGAAGGGGACGAGCCGAAAACCAGTGCAAAGCATCCTTAGAATGGGAAAACCCAGGAGTGTCTGGGGGATGGTCTGTTTTCAATCCCAGATAACTTTTCCGGAAAATGAAAATAAACAAGCACAAACAGCTGTTTTGCGTGACAGTAGGCCCTTATAACGGACGTGTTCATGGTCCTGTTCTTTTCACTCCAGGCCTAAAAACATCTTGGGGACATGCTGCAAATTACCCAAAACAGACGGATTCGTTTCTGTAACATCACGGAAAAGGGCCTTGGCGGAGCGCTGGGAGTGTGTGGGGGGGGGGGACGGTTTTTTCACATGTGGGGGGGGGACTCTGTGCCTGGTATTCCTGCAGTGCTGGAAGGATGAAGTGTACCTTTTATCAAACCTTTTAGCGTTTGTTGAAAACTGTATTTCTGAGACCAGGTAAGAATCATGCAGTTTACCAGATCATTTCCGAAGTATATTTAACTGGTATGATCAACATGCATACACCGATAGATGGTGTATAATTTTGTTGGGGTGCGAGTTGCTTAAGTAATCGTTACTTAAGAATTTGCTGCTAGAAATGGTCGCATGCACACGAAGTAAAAAACCACTGTAGAGTGGGGAATTAAGCATTTAATATTTCAGGTTCTCTTATAGCCAGATAGTATGTGAGACTATTTTGCTATGCGACGTGGGCGGTATTCCCAAAATAACAACAAGTGGAACTGGATGATAGCATCAGCACATTTTTATATGAGTATGAGACCGATTGAATGAACCAGTTTGCAATTAGCAAACAACAACAATCCAGTTAGTTAATGATGGACAAAATCAAGTCCTGTTCAAATTCTGTCGATTTGAACGTTTGAAAGGCTTTTGTGAGTCGTGGTGACTCGCTGCCTCAGACTTTTCTCTCTCTGACCCCTCACTTCCTCTCTGTGTTTGTCGTGCCTTCGAGAGCCGCTTCCTGCCGCTGTCCTCCATCTAGCTGGGATGAAACGTGGGGATAAAACCTTTCCGTAACCAGGCATTTGCTGTCTTTTAGAGTAACCACTTTACGCGGGTCTATTGCAGCTAGGTCATAGTATTACTAAGAGCAAGAACTAGCACAGTCAATTAGTCGGGGTGGATGTGTTTTGCTGAGCTTTTTTGGGCTCAGCGAGATCTGCCACTCGTGTACAACTCTGGACAGAGCTGATTGTATCTTAGGGAAAGGGGTGTTTCACTGACGCAGGCAGCTTGTTCGTAAGGTTAGGGGAAGGTTTTTAACGAGTTTTATATCCTTTTTGTAAATTATTTAAAAAATGGCATAAAAAAAGGGGGACAGCCATTTATAAGTTAATGTTTGGGAATTTTAAGTGTTTTTTACCAAATGGGACATGTGGGTTCAACTAACTAATGCAACAAAAACAAAATGGCTGTTTTTTTCTCATTTTAATTTATTTCATTGTTATAATTCAAAAACTTGTAAAAAAAAAAAGGAAAAAACTATAAAAAAAAAAGTTATTTCAATCTTATTTTTAAATTTGTAAATTTTTTTCTGGTCAAATTAAAAAAACCGTCTTTCATGTTTTATTTGATTAATTTAATTGTAAATTAATTTTGTAAAATTTTCTTTTTTAAATATTATTTTTTTAAGTATTATTTTT
>JADLZN010011172.1:0-162630 GCA_018155175.1 Sinocyclocheilus anophthalmus | reverse complement strand
ATACAAAATACAACGTCAAACTCACTTTATCGTATATATAAAACATAGAACTTTTATTAACAAAATGAATAAAAATACACCATGCTAAAGGGCAGGCTATGCCTAATATAAAATAACAAATAACTTACATAAAGTTTAAATAGGTATACAAAACTGAAAATAAGTAAACATGTATAATATATAACCAAATAAATAAGAAACGTATTAGAAAGTTTATTAGCCCCCCCCCCCCCCCCCCCCAACGAAATACCTGACCGTGAGTTGGAGGCCATGTCATACCCTGATGTCAAATAAAATAAATGAATTACACAAAGTTTAAATAAAGAAAATCAGCAAACACTGTGGAACCAATTAAATAAGAAACAAATGTTTAAAAAACTTCCAAAATCACCTTAGATAAACGGCAAAAGTCAACAGGATTTCAAGATCCAAAATATTGCCAAACAGGTGTTTTTGCATCTCGTTTCGAAACTAAATCATCCGCGATCGTCTTGTCTGTCTCACCCCACTCTTCTTGTCAGTCAGCTCGACTCACTCTCCTCACTGGAGAAATGAAATCTGATCTGTGATGCGACTCTCGTTCAGCACGCTGCATTGAGCAGCCGCGTTCAGTTTTTAATTGTAGTGTCTGTTCTTTTACTGAACTAAATGATTATTATTACTATAAAAAAAATTTAAAACGACGGTGGGGGTCAGTGGGAGGCAAGTGACATAAAAAAGGGGCAAAGTGAGCCAAATGTTGTGGGGTAAATTGAGTCAGCATTTTAACTTACCCCACCATAAGGCACTAGTTAAGTTAAATCTCTGAATTATAAACTGGTATTTTAATATGATATTATTGGTTTAGTTTATCATACTGTATATACATATTATTTGTAGTTTATTTAATAGGGACAGTGTACAAGTGCACCAAATCCTTCTCTGATAAGAACCAGAAAATTATTTTCATCACATTATAATCAGATATATCTTTCAACCTGTAGTCCCTAATGGCCAACAAACCCTCTGTTTAACGTGTTTATAGGAAGGCTACAACTTTAGTGGTCAACATATTGTTTCAGAAATGCAAACAATTAAATATTTAAATCTAATTTACATTTGGTTGGTTTTACGTTGTTAAAGTTAACTCCATGAAAATAAATATGACTGTTTGTAAAAGGAAATGATAAATTCGTTTGTTATTATTATTTATTTACAGGGTTTGAACCAGATGTAGTCAATGTAATTTTAGACCCATGAGGGTGCCATCTATCCTCTAACCCAGGGCCAAACTCGAGCCATTGAGGAACCCCTTTTTTATAAGAAGCCATATTTTTAGAACCCTTTAAGACAGATACTATCATTGTACTTCTGCATCATTTTAATTTACTAGATTATTAGAAGATTACTAGTATCAAGACAAGGGATTATAATGCGGAAGGAAATATACTTAATATACAAGAATGAAAGAGTGCTGACAAACTGATAAATATTACTATATGATGATGTACTCTGACTGCTCGGCCTAGGAGCTTTGAATTCGGTTAGCCTGCGTAGTTGACCAAGCTTGAACTGCTTTAGCCAGCCTCGTTCGCCCTACTTCTCTACGTCTTCTTTTTTGTGAAGCGCCTTTTTTTTTTTGTCTCCAAAGTGTTGCCGAACAACAGACCGAATTTTGTGCTTATTATTATTAGATCGTGGTACAATAGATGTGATTAACATTCTAATTCTAAGCAGTGAGAGATTTGACCTTGTTAAAAAAATGACTGAGAGCAAATCGATTACTGACAGAAATACAGAAAACAAACTACCCCAAATTACTAAATCATTCCACAAATGTAATGTGGATTGTAATGCATTACCTGTTATGCCCCCCCAACAACATGCGGAACTGTGCGTCTCCACTCAGAGATGGGCACTCATAGAATGATTGCTGCTTTCTTTTTTTTGAGGGGTGCGCGGGAAAACAACGGAGCGGATAGCGGTATTCGGCGAGATACAGATCGCTTTGAGCTGAGCGTGGATGGGCGGGGTATCGCGAGAGAGATGAGGTTCAACTCAGCCGATGCAGGTGGCAAAGGGCAGTGGCTAAGCACCAGACCACACCCACTGTGCACGGCCCTGAGTGTAAACACACACACACCCGGAGCACGTGGGAAGCCATATTGACTGCGGTCGACCGGGGAGACAGTTGACGGGTGCGTGGCTCTTGCTCCAAGGGTCGCACCTCAGTCGTGTTGGTATTGAGAGGTGCGAATCTGAGAGCCGCCTGGTTATTATTCCACTCCCCCCACTACAATACCCTGCCCGCGACCTGATACTTGAAACCGTGACCTTCGGGGTATACAAGTCCGATTATATCCTTAGGCCACGACCCTGCTGCCAGGTTGTAATCGCGCCTTTTTGTAACTTCAGGACTTAAGCTGCCAGCAAGACATTGCATGCCATGGTAGTTTATTTTGTGTTTGATAGGAACATACAGGCCTACAGGACTCTACTGTAATTCAGCAGTCCCGCGATGTGCAATGCCTGTATTTTCTGCTGATTTTAACCCATGAATTTGTGGAAACGAATTTGCAAAGCTGAAATAAAAAGGATCGAAATTGCTGTAGAATATATTACATCGGTGTATTTAAACAGATATATTTTGCGAAGGTGAATTCTGAGCGGGATCTTGAATGATTGAATTTGTGTAATTATGAAAATGTGGTGGGAAGGGTTCTTGAATGAAATAGTTCAAATTTCACAGCTCTTAACTAAATAGTGCCCTGTAGAGTTGAGACATCGATACGCGATATGTTCATCACAGAGATTTGATTAGACGAGTATGGAATATACAGCTGAGCCCTGTTTCAATATTGTTGGAATTGTGTAAAGCAGTGTGCTGCGACGCCCCGCTTAATTGAAATAAATTTAGAATACAAGAACAACGATTTAAAATGAGTAGAAAAGTGTGAGCCTTTTCCCTAAAAAATAATAGTCATGAATAGAGCAAATATAGTAGGCTACAACAAGTAGCGTTTAATCGAGCCAGAGGAACACAAACTGGTTGCTTGCATATAAAGTGACGTAATCCTGAGCATCAGAGCTTCCCACTGCTCATCGGAAATATCTGCATAAATGTGCACTTATCTTTGTCACATGAGCAACCATGTGCACAACGCTGCTCTCTCCACGGTAGATAAATTGCGACTTGGCCCCTTTCTGAAAACATCCATGGTAACCTTGCAGTTTAGCGGTCTCCACTTCAATATTCTATTCTCAGAGAAAAGTGTAATCATCAGAGTGTCCGATTTAGAGAGAGCAGCGAGAGAGCGTAGAGGAGAACGAGAGAAGTGGGTTGCGAATCTCCGAAGACGAGAGAGAGAGAGGCTGGTTATGATCATGGGAAAGACCATCAACTTCAATCTCAACCTTTACTAAGCAGAACATGCTTGCATCGCGTCCAGAAACCCATGTTTCATCCAAGCCTTGATCTATACAGCTCGCGCCCGCCAATTCAGTCAACCAAACTCCATCCAGAGTCAGCCAGAAAACTAACTAGTTGTGACGCATGCCACCAGTTAAGTTTCGCAGACACATTGACTACAACGGCACCGCCCCCCCCGCCCGCCAGCACTCGGGTCCTGCAGATTTGCCATTTATACAACATTTAGACCCTTCCTGCTCAGAGCATAAAGCCACACGAACTTCTTGAACCAGCTCTTGTCTCTCCAGAATGGACTATGTAATGACTCTCTTGGCGGTGCCTTCGCGGCATATTTGCCACTATCAAGCGCCTCTGCAACTGATCAGACATGCAGCAGCCAAAGAGCTGGTCTTCAATTGTAGCCAAAAAAAGCCTCACATTACTCCTGCTCCTCCACCCCCCCCCCCATCATGGTTACACTGGCCAGTGGCTAACCATGTAGCCGCTCGCCATCAATTCAAAAAGTAGATGCGGCCTCAAGACAACCCCTGGCGACGGCTGCCCACAATCATACCTAAACTCGCTAGCTTCAACGCTTATGCGCGCTCTCCTAGAAGCCGTGTCCCCTTCTGCCAAGTGAACAGCGCCTTGTGGTGCATTACCATTCCCAACCAAAGAGGAACAAAATACTCACCACGCGACCTCTTGCCTGAGATACTGTAGCCCGCCTCGTGGAAGGACCCTCCCCCGTGGATCTCTAATTCGAAACAGAGTCTATTAGCCATTGCAAAAAACTATCTAAGGACCTAGAGTGGCGGCTCGTGGCTAAGATTTTTAAATCAGCGGCCACACTAATTGTATGGTCTGGATCCCTGCCGATCCGTATTATTATTATATTTGCATTAACCACTTTAAAAGGATGTTTTGGTTGCTTTTAGTCAGCAAAAGTAAGAAAACACATACATACAGCAAGATAATATACTTTCACCCTACCCTCGGCCAATCACCTGAGCAACCATCATCCTTCTAAAAGTATGTGTAAAGAGAGCCGAACCTGCCCTTTGTTGTGACTATTTAATTAAGCCGACTGCCTGAAGTTAGTTAGCCTATATCCAGCTTAGGCCCTGTTATTCCCTAAATTTGTTATATATACTGTTGAATGACAGCTGGACTGGATAATCTGTTAGGCGATCCTCAAACTAATATCTGCTACTCATCATAGTACTTGATACATTAGCAGCGCAGCGCGCCAGCCGTTTCAAAACTAGATACGTAATTTAAGATCTATCATGATTGATTGGTTGATATCAGAATGGGAGCGCTAGCCTCCATTACGAGGTTTCTTTTCTCAACACTCATCTCAGCGCTGAAAACGGTGAACAGTCGATGGTGCATGCGCTAATTTTTTTTCCCAAGGAGGCACGAGAGCTCCGTTATCGCAGAAGCTCTCCCCCAGCCTCCCCCTACCCTTGTCTATCATTAGCGGTTATAATTACATCAGCAGAATCAGCACATTCACGATAGAAAAGTGGGGCTTTCACTTTATGGTATTACAACAATTACAAAAAAAAAAAACACATTCTGAGACATGAACTGAAATGAATTGTGAATTTTATTAACATTAAATCGTCTTCCTCCCATTTTCACCTCAAAATTATTGGGAAGCTGTGCCTCCCCTGCCTCCCCAGACGAGCCTAAAGACACATCTTTTCGCCCATGCACTGACCCAACTATAGCTAGTATCTACCTAAATTCTAGTCTTGTAGTCCCTGCTATTATAAAAAATCTAAACAAAAAGCTAGCTTACGTGTAGCTACTGTGCCCCTAGACTAACTGCGACTTGTCATATGCACTTGTTCTCTCGTGGCGTCTGATTGCCCTTTATTGTTAATTTGTAAGAATAGACTTTGGATCAAAGAAGTCAGACTACAATGATGAAATGCTAAATGTATGTATGAATTACCAACGTTTTGGCGTGTTTTTCTATTAACAGTGAAGCTGTGGCTTTAAGTCCTTTAGAACAATGATGTTACCAGCTCATTGTTGAGAAAGATAATGTAGCTCTTGAACGATTAAGCTATTTAGTTGATAAACTTGCGGGGCAGCGCTAAAAAGTTTGTTACTGAACATGCGTGAGTGCGGCAGCAATCTGATCTGTGTGATTGCGGCATGAGCTTTGATGTGCCAGCCGTTAGATATACATGTGAGCACAGAACATTAGTAGAAACTCTTCCTATTTTAATCTTTTTTAACGTAGAGAGTGATGATTAATTGATGCAATGATTATTACCAGCCATATAAATGATTTTTTTGATTAGAATGTGAGTAACTTCTACAATATAAATTTTATTAAGAACGAGGGACATATAATCTATAGCGCTTAAAAACAAGATGCAAGCAATCAGAACATTGTACCTGGTTGGGAGTGCACAATGTAAACATGAAACATATGCCATTACCTATGTTGTACTGTGGTGCATTTATGGAGGCCCTTCATAATGCAGAGGTCAACTGCCTGCTCTACCAATAGTTAGAAATGGCACTATACTATGCAGTGTATAATAAACAGCTGTTTTACTCAATTCTGCTGAGGTGAAATTCAGTGCAGTCCTGTATCGTGATATGTATCGTGGCCTCTGTATCGTGATACGTATCGTATTGTGACTTTGCTGGTGATACGCAGCCCTATAAATAAACAACTATGTTAAATTTCAGCCCCTAAAAATGCAAGCCCTGAAAATACAAGGCATTAAAATGCAAACACTGTTAATACCATGCATATTTTTTCAGTTCAGTTTTGCAATTCAACATGCTGTTTTGTTTTAAAGACATTTGTCATATATTGTCCATATTTGTTCACATATACGAGCTGAACCACTCTGAGAGCATTTGCAGATGCAGTGACAGGCGAATATGAATGGCTAAGCCGCATATCTGTCTTCACCATGCTGGAGTCAAATAACTCAGCACTAACAGTAGCTGTCTAGCTGATGTTCAGTATGCATACTGCTGCTCTCCTTTCTAGTCACCATTAAACTCTTCCCTCTCTTGATTAAAGCTGCAGGTGAAGGGTTGCCAGTTATCACAAAGAGAGCAAAACAAACCCCTTAAAAACGCAGTATAATAAGCAGATACCAGGAAACAAATTTAAACAAAATAAAGTATTAATATAGGCAATCTTACAAAATTAAAAGGAAGTACATGTAATGTATTATGAATATTTCAATATAAATGATTTAGATATTATAAACTGTTTGAAGTGAAACAATAACATGAGATTTAAAAATATTTTAGAAACACTAGTTATAGTTTAATTTTACCTACAAATTGCATTTAAACCCAATCATTTGGAGGCAGTTAATCTAGGCTATAAATTGTAAGTTGAGTTTTTACTAAATAAATAATTTACCAAATAAAAGAAAAGGAAAAATGAAACGAGGTGAAGTACTTTTAATTTCTAAAGTATTTGAGTTATTATATAAAGTCCTTTTTGTTGATATTTAGAATAACTACATACAGTCATGGCCAAAAGTTTTTGGCAGTGACAAAAATTTTGTGTTTTGCAAAATTTGCTGCTTAAGCTGTTGTGGTGTTCATTCACATTGTTTCTAGATTATAGTGTAGAGTGATCAGATGCATTTTAAATATTTGCTAAAAGCTTCATTGGCCAATTTAGCATCCCCAATGTCTTGAGATCATGTTCAGCGAGTTTGGTGGCATCGGTTGGAAATCCTCAGAGGAGTATATCAAATTCCAGAGATTTTTACACAGCCCTGAATAGCCAACTTCCTGTTGGGCGGAGGCTATGCCATGCAGTGCAAAAGTTGTTCGGCTCAATGAGATCTATATGTGTACAGAGTTTTATATGAATACGTGCAAGTATGTGTGAGCTATACATCAAGTTTTCAGACTGTTCCAGGGGGCACCATAGAGCTCCAGTGCCACGCTCAGGTCCCAGCCTCAGCGGCGTCCTAATGACCACAGAGTCCAACGTGTGTGCCGATTTTTAAGAGTTTTTGAGCATGTTAAGACCCCAAAAAGCACCGGATAGTTGATTAAAAAAAAATCCTTAGGAAATCAATAGGGCCCTGTGCCTTAGTGGCTTGGGCCCTAATTCTGAAGAAGGCAAGTACAGAGGACGCATGAAAGTCCTGGATGTGTCTTGATATCGAGGGATGCATCGAGCCTACTGCAGACTTCGGCTGCCCGCTTCCACTCCACTTTAGACATCTGTACCGACTCGGAACTTCCCTAAGCACTTCCCCTTGGGGGAATCCCTGCTGCCATTTTGCAAAGCCGCATCACTTCGCTGACCCTCACGTGATACGAGGACGTTTATGCGACAGACCCTCGCACCCCCCATTGTTAGACCGACGGGAGCGAAGTACTGCCTTCATATGCACACTCAGGCCGCTCCATAGACCACAATGCAACACGACCCCCCCATATGACCCAGTCCCCATCGCAGACGCCCCCGCCCTCCCGCTCTATTAATCCCACCACCCAAAACATAGTCTATAATATTAATATAATATTTTTTTTACTTTCTAATAACATGCCCCTAGCACGCATACCACCCCCCCTCCCCCCCACCCCCCCCCCACCCCCCCCCCCTTTAAACTTTTTCACCCCAAAAAAATTTTTTTGTTTTTCAGCCCCATCAAAAAAATTCATAAAGGTGTACAACATTGTAAACAATAAACCAACTCCATAGCGAATTCTAAGTGATCAAGGTCTTAGGATGTTCCAATTCAGCCCATTCCAAAGGTTCCGCCAGAAGTGGACACTCATGCAACGCAATCAATGACATACATCCGAGTAAACGAGACAGAAGGAAGTTTGCGACCGTGTCCGTGAAGTGAGCATTAAAAAAAACGAGACTGGAACGCCAACATCGAGAGAATGAGCCGCTTAGAAATCCAGAAAGACGTGAAGGCGCAGCGTACGACAAAGGTGTACGAGTAAGGACAAAGCACAAGCTTGTGAGTTAAACTCGCTTCTAATAAGACAACAAGAACCACAAAACAACACTAACCTGAGCAAACCTAAGCAGGATAAGCACAGCGGGAACTCTGAAAGTAAACATTTATCGGTTTTGTTTGCCCTATTTGTAATATAGTAAAGTATAAGACCCGGAGGGAAAAGAAGTCGGCAGTATTGTTATTGGCATATTAAATATTAATCTTTAACATCATATGTCATAGTTAAACATTGTTAAAAAAGGTTATATTTTTTTTTATGTTTTTAAACATTTTTTTATATTTTTTATTTTTAAGTCGCTGTAAAATAAAACGATATACAATTATATGTAAATAATATCTATAATAGAATGAAATGTTTTAATAAATTATGACATTTGTTTGTAATGTTATGCTATGTTATGTTATATTTATGGTTCATTATGCTGTGACTATGCAGTCAGGTAAGCAAGAACGCAGCACATCTCAATTCTCATAAGGGTGCGTCCTTCTGAGTTTGTTCTTCCAAGGAAGCTTGGCAAGAAAGGTCTCCACGAGAATGCAAGTTCATGCTTTGCATTCTTGGAATTGAGAAACAGCCACTGACTTTACAGATTAGAGATTAGCCCTTTTGCTCAGAAGGCGGGGCTTCATTCAATAGAGCGGCCATATTAAGCGTTGCATTTTTCACCATTCAAAACTATACAAGTGACATGTCTTGGGTATTCTATAGTCTTTGCGGCAATCTGCGTCAGAGAGAGGTGAATTTGCATATTTCTTTTCGCCTGCTGCGGTTTTTTTTTGTGCAGATGTTTTATGTAGCAAGATTCAAAAGACAGTGTTTCCCTAGGTTTACGGCTTTGAGGGGGGAATTCCGTTTTTTTTTTTTTTCTGAGCTCCTTTTAATGCCGATTAAATTACATTTTATAATCTAAAAAGCCATGTCTATTATATAAAGATCTTGAAACTTAAACAATTTAACATCAATTTATCAAACGCTTAAAAAAAATTACATGTTTAGGGCCCTATGAATTTTTTTATTTTTTCCAACCTTATGTTTTATTGTTTTCATTTATTCTTACAATAGCCTTATGATTTTCTTTCCTCAGAAATTCTGTGTTGTGTATTTACATTTTTAAGGCATAAAACATTCATTTAATTGATCTTTTAATTAATGAAAATTAAACAAATTTTATTTTTTGGAAAATAAAGGGGATTTAATATTACAATTAAAACAATGAAGAAATATTGTATGATTATTCCTTAAAAATAAGGTTTTAATAATTTTAGTAGTAGTAGTAGCCTATTCTACTGAACAATAGTAGCACTAATATATTTATTAAGCAAGTATAAACAGCAAACTTTATTTTACAGGTTTTGCTTGTAGAAAAACCTTTAGTTGTACTCAATGCAAGTGGTCAAATAGCTCATGAAGGACCTTAATAGAGCAGTTTCGAGATGCTTTGTTCATGCTAGCCCTATTTGGTCGCATGAGTGAGACTGCAGCACGGTAATTTCCGCAAGCGCCTACGCCGCACTTAAGTATGAGTAGTAAACAAAACCGCGTGTCTGACGTCATTCATGCAACACAGAGACACGCAGAATTCATATGTAAAAATTAGTCGTTTATGTACCTACGGCTCCTTATTTACAAATACTAGTGAGGAGGTGTGCACTCACGGCGCAACGGGGCGGAACTCTAGCTGTGATAGCGCGATACAGATGAGAGCGCAACCATGTAACGTTAGAGACAGAATGACACTGCCCGTAGTTGTAAATAAGATATAACATAAGGCATTAGTTGCTTTAAAAAAAATTATATAACATGGTATAGACATGTTCTTTATAGCCAAAAGGTAATCTTTAAATGACATCTGTTGTGATCTGCGCGCGTATAGCAGGAAATAATATTAAAGAAAAGTAACGAGGTCATAAGATGCCTGAATAAGAAAGAACAGTATTTTGATGTTTTGGAGTTGTTTGCTAATAGAAATGCCTGATTTATGCGGGTTTAGGTTCAAAGGAACGAATTATTTTCCACTATACTGCTACATTTTTGTTTCCTTCTATGCCCCCGCCTTTCTGAAACGCCATGATTTTGCCCCCCCCCAAAGCTCATTGGTTTGAAAAGCGAGGTGTACTCTGATTGGCCAACTATCCAGTCCGTTGTGATTGGCCGAATACCTCAAGAAACGTGGCTGTGACAGAAATGTTTGTGCCCCCCGTACCATATTGTGATGCCCCTGATCCCGCGCCGTGTAGTGACGAACAAAAACGTTAAAACCCATTATAAATGAGGCATTTGTTGCATCCATTGGGGACATAATTACGGATTATAATGGCCTATACTGTCTTTTTACGCATTGCGTTGCAAATCTTCCCACATCGTGACGTAAACATGTGGGGGCGTGTTAGAACGAGCCATTTTAGGACAGACTATACTTGTGCGTTAGAGCTAACTTTTATAAAGAATATCTACTTCAGATTGAGACTATTCAGTCTTTGCAAATTTTACAGATCTTCTTAATGCCCACCAGAGCCTGAAATACTCCAAAATAGAGAAAGGAAAAAATGACAGGTAATCGCCATAATATATTATAGACCCCTTTTAACTGACCTCAAGGGGGGGAGGAGCTCGACCCCCTCTAATAAAATGCAGGACTCGGAAAACACTGCAAGCTAAAGTCATAACTTTCTGTTTTTGCTTCAGATTTTGAAATAATACATTCTAATTTACATCTGAAACTGCTCAAGTAAGCAGGATCTTTCAATTTTCATATCGTCCTATCGTCAGCCTGCGAGATCGCCGATACACGATATTATACGTCATTCAATGCCAGTCATTTTGTATATTATTTACTCGTTTCATCCTGAGGAAAGTGCCAACGACTCCGCGAAAGGCTAAAGCAGCCTAATGTTGCTTACTATGACTGAATTCTGGATTAGTTAACATAACAAAGTAATAGAAACATCGGAGGCCTTAGTACTAATTATTTAATGCTTATCATGTTCCCATGTTATTCAAAAAGCAAGCCAGCTAGAAAACGAGCAAAGAACATAACCAAGAGAACATCATCACAAGCTCTAGTCTAGCCGCCGAGTTTATGCATATGCGTTTATGCACTTAGAAACACTCCCGTTAAATCAGGTGAATATACCACTGTATGATGAATAAATTATCTTATACTTACATTGCCCGTACATCTGCCACACTTTGTGGTTTATGAGAGCGAGAATTCAGCAGGTCAGAATTCAGTCGCCCCCGCATCCTGAGTCAAACAACAGAACTACCGCTGTTCAGTGCAGGACTCCATCTGAACGCCCTCTGATGGCCCAGATGACATTATAAGCCTCAGGCATAATCATGTGTGATTGGTTAGAACGAGCAATACTGTAAAAACGCGAAAAAAGAAATAGGCATAATGCCAACAAATAAGCTAATATTAATTAGATCAGTCTCTACATAGCCCCTATGCATAATAACAATAATAATAATCATCTTGCTATCGTCAAAGGCATCAGCCACAGGCAATATTGGTCGCTATCGTGATACCTGATACTATCGGTCTATCGGACACAACCTAGTTTAGTTTGCGATCATGATTACCAAATGATTATTTTATAATTATTTATTTGCTCTATTACAGCCTGTAATAGAGCAAATAAACATCGTTCATGTACTCATATTTAAATTTTTTCTTGTCTCTTGCTTTAAAATATAAAGAAAATAAATATTTAAAAACTTTGCAAGCAGAATTAGCTTACTAGCATGGAATTGGCCATGAAAGACTGATGCATCACTAACAAGAAATGCCTGGCCAAGTGTATGGTAAATAATTCAGGATCAGGTTCAACTGTTAAAGCTTTTAAACATCAGGATATTACCAGCCCTTCCACTCAATTTGCAGTTAATATTCAGTGGGCGTTCCTAAATTTTTTGTTGGTGCTCCTAACTTCTTGAATTTGAGAGCACCAGTGCTACGAAGCATAAAAAAAATTAATTCCCGCGGGAGTACAGCGGGACCCAACGCAACAGGGAGCGGGACAACTTTTGATGGGCGAGTGAGGTTTGGGGAGGTAGTCGCGCGGGAACTGCGGGAGGACGAGACTCAGCTGGTGTGTGTGTGCAGGATTGGTGGGAGCTATAAATGATTCGCGGGGCTCCCGCAAAATAGAATTATCTAAATATAAAGTGTATAATAACATAATAAATTGTTATTTATACTGTTTGCTAAAACCAAAAAGAACAACTAATATTACATTAAAATAATTGATATGCGCAAGCTAGCGCATATAGTTCCACTTTTAACACGTTTAAAGGGTAGCGCAATGTAGCAAATCATAGACTCAGCTGAACGGTTACGAGGTTTGTTCTAGAACACAATGGCCAATCAGAGGTCAAGTTAGAATCTACTAACCACTGTGCTGAAATGGCGTGCTCACGAATCCTCTCATTTTAACACATGAAGTGTAGACATTGTGAAAGATTCATTGTGCATACATTTGTGTTATAACTTTATGAGATAGAGATTAACTGAGATGTCAGCTTTTAGTGATAATAAAGGGAGCGCTGTTTGCTGGCATTCTGCCATGCCAAACTATGCACGCAGCAGCCCATGCTTGCTTTTCTGTTAAAAATAACAGTGGTTTGTTAATGTTGATGCTTAGCCTAAATAACAAATATTTTATCGGGAGTGTTTATGCTGGGATGTTGTGGAGCTTAGGAGATGTTACAGAACCATTTCATGTAAATTTCTTCGATGTACTGAAAAAGTCTATATAGATTACTTTTATGCGGGCTTTTGCGGGCGGGAGCGGGACAAAACATAAGATCAAGAGCGGGACCAAATAAGATTTCTGCGGGTTGGCGACGGAAGCTGCGTGGCAGGACAGAATCTTGCGGTGACAAGCAGATGAAAAAATCCGCTCTCGCGCCCCAGGCGTTCTCTCAGACTGAGTTCCATCAGTTCAAATTTCTCATGTCAGCCGGGTATTAAGAAGGAAGTTTAGCAGTGAGAAAATAATTGAGAGAAATGTTTCTCAGCATTAACAGGATTTGATATGACTCAGCTGTGTTTCTGAAGTCATAGACTGTGACAGACTATGTGCCAGCACTGGACAAGCAGGCAACATATGCGTTTACGGTCTAACTGCCTAAGCAGCATATTGTGAGATAAGAAAACATGCAGCCCACAAAACGCCTACATACAATCATGTAAGAGACCAGAAGATATTTCTGCCAACACTCCAATTCACAAGTATAGCAGTGATGCTCACTATGAGACACAAGCTCAGCTTTCTGCTTTTTTATGCCGTCTCTGTGAGTGACCTGCTACTGGATCTATGTCTGCATTCAACCACCGCTTACACATACAGCTTGGAATCCAAGGTCTAGACAGGCAAAATTAGGTCAAGCATGATCTGTGGAATTAATGCATCCTCATCAAGTGCAAATATTTTGGTACTGTACTCAGGAATCTCGTTTGAAACTATACGTAGATTTTACCTTAAAGGTGACATACCATGAGAATCTGACTTTTTCAGGTTTTAAGTGCTATAATCAGGTCCCCGGTGCATCTACCAACCAAGGAAACGTGAAAAATATTAACCCAGTAACTTTGTTTTGGTAAGCCTTTTTCTGCAAGCATCTGAAAAAACGAGCGCGTCTGATTTCGCTCCCTTCGTGACGTGGCAAAGGGATCTCATTATAATATTACCGCTGTAAATTTTCACCCATGCGCCACTCATCATTGAGTTTCCTTGTTTGCAAGCGACAATGGTGTAATGCCATGGCGAAAGCTTGAGCAAAGCATGCTAACTGTTCTGTCTTTGGCTGCACAGACTAGCACAGAATACTATTTAAAGTGCCAGCCTCAGAGGAGACAAGAGAGCAGTGGATTTATTGATTTATTTAGTGTATATTGCTGCTGTATATTTACGCTCAGAAAACGTATATCAGAAGTTTAAACTAATATGTTTAAAAACGCATGATTTCAGTGCGATAAACATGATAATCAGAACCAAAACAGATGTTTTTTATTTTTTTTCATAGCAGGTCTGGAGCCCTGTAATGAGGCAGCGCTATTTACTCTGGAAAGGGGTGAGGCGAGCGGGACAACAGCTAATTTGCCCCATTTAAAGCAGACAGTGCCCGGAAAAACCGTGGGTTTCTGCTTCCACTCATAATAGAGGCATTTCAAAATGCCATATATATAAATGCATCTGTGCGAGTATTTTGCCAGCTGAAACTTCACAGAAACATTCGACTTATTATTCACTTATATTACATATTGTAAAAAGGGGCATAATATGTCTCCTTTAAGAAATACAATTCTTAAGAAATGCAGAGTATGGCAGGTAGGACTGTGGCATTATGGCATTATTACCAGCAAACATGCGTCACATTACCATTTAATAAAAGATATGTGATATTGTGTATGGTCTAAAAATATTGATGTTTTCTTTCTTTGGTTTTCAGGTTTTATCTAAAATTAAACTTGAATTGTAATGACTATTATGTCACCATTACTTAAATAATTGTATGTTGTTCAATGAAAATAAAATATTCAAAGTTTCAATAAATAGACTTGAAATGTAATGACTTGTGACTGCTGCGTATGATGATGATATAATGCTTTTTAATGAATAAAGGTAAAAATAATAATAAATACACCATATATACCAGCCACCCCTCATAACTCTAAAGAAACAAATTGTAATTCCCACCCCATATGATATATATAGTTTATATATATAATATATATAGATATATCTAATATATATTTATATATATATATATATTAATATTAAACAGCCACAACTGTTTCCAAAGATTGATTATAAATAAGCGCATATATGATGTCTAAAAGAATCATGTGACATCTGAAGAATTGAAGTAAGATTCAAGCCTTTGAATCAAGAGCGAAAAACATATTCATTAAAGTAATTAAAACAGAAAACCATTATTTTAAATTGTAATACCAGTAATAATGCGCAATATTACTGTTTTGTTCTGTATTTCTTTTGTCTGTATTTTTTTCAAATAAAGAGGCTGATGAGTCAAAAGATTATAGCAATGTTTAAAACATTTAAAATAGTAATGTTTCCACACTTTGACCAGTACGGTACTTCGGACCTGTGATAACAGAACGCTGGTCTAGCAGAAGAGACATCACAGATAAGCCTAGTTATATACCTCATAAATTGTTCAATGAGGAAATAGTGCTAACTCACTTTAGATTTTTCATTATCTTGATTTTACTGGCTAGTAGCTTGCTATAAACACTTTTTAGGTATTACTAGTAAAAACTTCGAACCACATAGATCAAATATATTTAGAATACAAAACCTAGATGTCGTCTTATTTGCGAGCTCAAATGCCCGCAAGTGTGGCTTCAGAGAGACAAATGTGAGGCGTAATCCCCCTCTTAGGTGACTAGAGCGGGATTGAGGTGGTGTGTGTTGGGGAGGGGGGGTGGGGGGGGGGATTGGGGGGGGAGTCATTTTATGACTTCTGTCTTTAACTATTAATCACACCTAAATGTTTGTTACAGTCTATAGGTTTGTTCAGCAGTGTATAGGTTTTTACAATGGGTATAGCCTAATTTCGTATGCCCAGTAGCATTTACACACAGCACAAGCGAAGTTTTATTCTCAAACAATTTTTTGCTAATATGTCATGTAATTTACATCAATGAACGTACCAAGAGGCCGACATTTTGTGATGTGCCAGATTTAACCTCTACCGCTCGCCATTATGATAGACCTTATAGAAAAAAATATGTGAATCTTTTCTTTTCTACAAGAATGGCTTAACTTGATTAGTGCCCTGTAACACAAAAAAAATTAGAAAAGAAGAATATATATTTAGGCTACTTATGATATGGTGCCATACGGCAGAACAAAAACAGCATACAATAGTGGATCTAATTTAGAATAAGTGTAAGCTTACTTATAAATAATATTTTTCCTCAGAAATGTTTTTTTTTTTTTGCTGAATAATGATTTATAATTGTTTTAATTTCATTAATTTTTCATGAATATTATTTAAACTGAAAATTTATACAGTTAAAACAAATATAATACAGTATATCATGTATCATAAAACATTGACATAAAACCAAAAAACATTGCAGTTCATGAAAATTCAGCACTATGCAATCTCTTGAGAGGAAGACTATGAACATCACCCCCCCCAATAATCCTTGAAAGATCACCTTTTTTATGTATGAAACATCACAAAGCAGTTTTTTCATGTGCAGGAAGAGCAAGTTCTGCCCTTTTCTTCTTTACCTTGCCATAGAATACGGCCGTGCTCACTGATGTAATGTTACCTGTATACATATTTAATCCAAAAGATAAAAATTGCCATTTCAATTTGATTACATCCATAATACAAATGCCATTAACATACGACTAATCAACATTATTTCACTAGTATTATTTTTCTATATTATGTTGTTATTGTTACAGCTTAACAAATTGCAGCTGGCCTTGCTAGCTAGCTAAATTATTGTAATAATGTCATTCCACTATTGCACGGTGTTGCCGCTTGGCAACACATACATTTGACTTTTTCTTGTTTTTTTTTTTTGTATGATTTACAAAAAACGAATTTTATAAACACTTTTTTAAGAGGTGAATGTCATCATAACAGTGATGTTTTCGATTTTTTTTGTAGAAGTGACACGGACTGGTCCTTGTTTGTTACTGATGTTTTAGTTTGCTTTCAGCAACTACCAACAAGAGACCGTAGTCTCAGAAATCTAAAAAACTGCATGTCATGTGACTTAAAGCACATCATTGGCTAAACTAAGGTCTTCTTGCTCTCCACAAAAAACAAACGATAATGTTCTCTTTAAAGAGACGCTGGCCCCCCCCCCCCCCCCCCCCAAGGAAATGAACACAGGTAGTTGAACACATATGGCTACACCACGTCCGAGATGGTGGTCTAGAGGGTTAAGAAATGATCTGTTCATGTTATGGAGGAAAGCACAGTACATGTAGGGGGTGTGGCCTCAATAGCCCTGCAGTAAGCAGTTGTGCTTTGTGTGACAGGTGATGAGCCAGGTGTAGGGCTTAGAATAAACTGACATATGCCCATTAATACAGCGTTGTTCAAACCAAGATTATGCTGCAAGATTTTTTCTCAACTACATTCAAGTCCCCAGGTTCCTGCAATTTTGCAAATTTCCAGTTTATTCCCATCAATTCCCGTTAACTCCCATATATTCTGTTAATTCCCATGGAAAGTTTCCAGTCTTGAAAACTCCTGGAATTTTGCAACCCTACACCCACCTAAACAAAATTAAACAAACTTCATTTACAAAGTCTATACAAAAGTTCTGTATTACTTCAGTATTAATCAATATTGTGCCTAACTGTGCAGACAGAAAGCACTACATGTTCAGAAAGCTGTGGGTTGGTTAATAACATGAAACCTATCAACAAGTCAACTTATGTTGTTTGCTAATTGCTGTGATCAACTAAACATTGTACACAACTTCCATCTACCTGACAGCCCAATGAACCCCAATTCAAACCAAATTCAACTGGATTACGTAAATGATATTGGTCACGTTGTTACAAAACGGTGTCAACATTGAGAATGAGTTGTACAATGTCGCCCCCTGTGGCGGTTTCGTCAGTCTCGGAAAGTAGGTCAGTTTTTAATAAAATTCCTGCTGCGATAAATTGGGTGAAAGGGCGTAAATGTAACTGTCTCTTACCTAGTTCAATCGCCCTGTTGAACTTCAGTATTGCGTTGGATACGTCCTGTTTTTTCCAAAGACCTTCCCCTTCCAACCAGTATCGTCTCACTTTGCTTTCCGAATTAAACCATTTTTCAATCAAGCCACTGAAAATAACATTTACTCTGAGTCCGTCCACAGTAAATTGTCTGGGTGATTTGTTGGGTTTTAAACGGCAGCTTCTGCACTCTTTTGTAAGGTCATCTTCCAGACAGCGCTTACAGAAAATGTGTCCACACACCAAGGACGTCGGTTCCGTCAATAAACACTTGCAAAGACGGCATGAAAACAAGTCTAAATTCTGTTCATCGTCTAACTCGTCGCTTTCAAAACATCTGCTTTCTGAGGTAGAGCCCCCGCTTGTTGTCTTACTGTCACTCTGCTCTTTAGTGCGGATCGTATGTGCTATAACTTCAACTAAAATCTGCAGTTCATCAGGTCTCAGTGCCTGGAGGTTTGCAGCGATGCAATACGAGTCCAGCGCATCGGCTATATGTCCCCCACGGGCTAGAGCGTCAGCTTTCCGCAGGCAGAGGCCACGGTCGGTGTGCTCAAGCTCGGCGAGCTGAGAGGTATAGATCTCCGCAGCCAGATCGAAGTCTCCGGCCCGACAAGCCTCGTCCGCAACCCCGAGCATTTCCACACACAATCCCGGTGCGGTCGGTTTGGAGGGGTCGTGCACATAATGTTCGGTGTGGTTTTGAATCCCAGCATCCATTGTCTGCTACACCGCATAAAATGCAAATGTCCGCTTTACAACGTATAGGGCTCGGGTTTAAAGCTTTGGTGGAATCCAGGCTACAAATAACCAAATATAGTCCTATTTTAGTTACTTCACAAAAACACCATCTTTAATACAACATGATCGGAATGCTGGTGAAAATCAATAACCATGAGACCAAAGGCTAAATGTTTATAAACACTATTAATTTCCCATTCACCATTGCTTGGCCCACCAAAACACCTAACGTTATATGACTGGTTCATTTCCCGGTAAAGCAAAAAAAAATAAAAAATAAATAAATAAATAAATAAAATAAATGTCTCTGACAAAACAATACATAACACATCTAGCAATGTTTTCATGTAAGTTAAGGTTGTAATGTTATAAAAAAAAATTAAAAATAATAAAAAAAATAAAAATGAAAGGGGGACAAAACGTTTAAATGTCTTCAAACCAAACCAGAATGAGTTCGTTGGGGTTTGTTTTAAAATCTCCAAACAAGTGAGCAACCGACGAAAGAAAAAGTTGAAAGCTGATTTTCACACATCGACGTCAGTGCTGATGATGAGTTTCTTGATTTCTGCCGAATGAAGCATATTCATGACCAACGTTTAGATGACCCGTTAGTTTTATGTAAGACTCAATGCCTCCGGCAGCGGCAATTTGCGTAATCCTCCTGTACTCTTTGGCTTAGAATACCCTTTAAAACGGTCCTTCTCCGAATCCCTTTTATTCTGATCATTCTACAGGATGTCCATGTCTTATACGAGCCAGCAGAAACGGTAAATATTAATCAGTTGTTTTAATAAAATGGAGACAGCTGCGACGTTACCATTCGGTCCTCACTGACACAGGAAAGTGTGATACCGTCTGCCTCGCTCTCGTTCACGTAAGAAGCACGTGACGTCAGGATTGCGGCCTCATTGGTGTGTTATATAGCTCACTTATATAATGATAAAACAGTTGTGTAACCCAAAAGGGGCATGCATAGAAAATAGGAGATCATTTCACATAAAAAAAGACATTTTTATATGATGGTTTTAATTCTATGGCACGTGAAAGATATTCAAAAACTGACAAGACATTCATAAATGCCACTTGCTACTTTGCTAGAACATGTCACCTAATGTCACTTTATGTAAGGTGCCATTTAATAGGCTACATTTAGTGTGTAACAATAAGGACTAAACCTTCTGTAAAAAGTTTAGATATTTATGCAACATGCAGTATTTTATATTCATTTAATTTATCACATTATGTACTAAAATTAACATAAGTTTTAGTGTACATGTTAACTTACACAATAAAATACTTTAACCACTTATTCTCTGGGGCGTTTTTGGTATTTTCGCCTAAATTTTTCATACTCAAATTCAAATGTTTACCCTACACACATACAATGGAGGAAATAAAAAAAAATGGTTTCATTGTAAAGAAAACCATTTGAACTACAAAATATGAGTGTAATTCTTTATAAATAACATTATATATTTTTCAAATATTACAATAAACACAAAAAAACATTGGCGCTTTTGGAGTTTTAAAACAAATAATTTTTTTGAAATTCTGTAATTCAGGTTCTTTAGGCCCAACTTTCTGCAATTTACTTTGTTTGATGGGGGGGGCTAATGTGTTTCCTTTTTTGCCATTAGATGCCAAATGTACCAGAAAAAATCTTTCAAATAACAGCTTCTAAACAGGAGTTACTACATTATATCTGAAGCGAGTCGAATTGTCTATTTTTGCATCTAAATGTGTCATGGTGAGTTTCCTTTGCAAAAACAGGCTTTATAAAACACATTAACCCCACAATCCTATTGTACTCTGTGCGATAAGAACTTTAATTGATTATTTATTGAATTATGTTTTTTTTTTATGTTTTTCTAAGTAGTAATATACGAAATGGCACAAGCGAATTGGACCAAATTTCACACATTGTGTATTCTGCAATGTTTAATTATTTCAGGATGCACAATACTGTCTACATTATAAAATATATCTGGTCTATCACAATCTAAAATAGAATCCATATCCTCCAGCTTTATATCATTCCATTTATGTGCATTCTGTATTGGGATACTGATTCAGAGCATCTCTCACCTCATTAGTTGACTCACTCCTGTATCCTGCATCTCTCCATGACAACACTGCATCTCCGTGGTCCAGAGCGGAGCTAATTTGCTAACCGGCAGCTATCTGTAACATTCAGAGCGTCAAACAAACACACATCAATTCATCCACACACCACTGTAACAATCCATGTATATTTACTGTATATTCACTGTATATTCACTGAAATGCATAATGTACTGTACTTTTCGGTCAATACACTGTATCTAATGCTATGCTGTGCTATCAAGGTTTTCCAAACAACATCCTCTTTATTCCACACCGCTTCTGTCCCTTCTCCTGAACGGGCTGATCATTTCCTGCTTTTATGAAGCCCCTCTCTCAGAAATACACGATGGCCTCTGATTGATTAGCTGGCCCAGTGTATTGTGATTGGCTAAACCACCTCTAGCGCGCGTCTAACCGTCCCGCCCCTCAACATAAGCATGCATGTTTTTTGTTTTGTTTTTTTACTTTTAAATATTAATTTTTTTATTTATTATTTATTTTTTTATTTTTTTTTGCTTTATTAATTCAATGCCACAAGAACATGATGTATTACATATTCACATTATCAAATTAACATTATTAGCTGCCAGAGAAAAAAAAGAAAAGAGAAAAAAAAAAGAAAGGAAGAAAATTACATAAATTTCAATGCTTTCAGAGCATTACATGTTTTCAGTGCTTTTTTGTTTTTTGTTTGTTCTAAGAGATTTACATACAATTTAAAGTCATTTATAAAATGTGCAAAATTTGGTTTACATTGAGCCCACTTTTTCTTATGTATATGGAATTTTCCTAACAAAATAAACAAATATGTTGTTCTTTACAATTCAAATTTTTGTTTTCTGTATAAAAAAGTACATCAAATATACTAATTTCTATCTATTTTTCTGTTAATATAGAATTCCAAATCCTTCCAAAATAATCTCGAGTAAATACAATGAAAAAAAAGATGCAAAATAGTTTATTTTTCTTGACCACAAAATTCACAGGTATACGAAATATTAAGCTTAAATCTTTCCAAAACATGCTTAGCAGGATAAATTCGATGAAGTATTTTGTAAGACACTTCCTTAATTTTGTTATTGATACAAAACTTATTTGTCAGTTTCCATGCTTTAACCCAAGAGATATTACCAAATAAAGAAGACCAAAAAATCTTGCTGCAGGTAGGGACACAGAACAAAGAGCATTCCTTATAATCTTATTGCTACACTGTTGTTTTAAAACGTCGACATTTTCAATGAAAATGTTACCACAAGGATTAACCATGCTGATTTCTTCTGAGATACAGTTTTTTAAAAGTAACATCACACTCTTTGGAATTGCGTCAAAAACAATAGCAAATTCTCTTGGTTTAACTGGTAATTGACAACAAGATCAATACGACAACAAGTACCCATGTGAATTAACTAACTGTCTTACTAAAAGAATACCTTCCTTGAACCAAGTATGATCGAATAAAGATTTGTTTTTAAATAATATGTCCTTGTTATTCCATATGAAATAGTTGTGGGGTGAAAAATTGTGCTTATACATCAATTTCCATGCTAACAGGGCTTGTCTGTGAAAACCGGCCAATTTAACAGGAATTTTGTCAACTGAAAAATTACATTTCAACAAAAAGTCTATGCCTCCAAGAGTATTAAGTATATAATTAGGAAATACATTCCAAGGACTTTCTCTATTCTTCATAAACTCTATCAACCATTTAATTTTGAAAGTGTCATTGAGAGTATTATAATCTAAGACCTCCAGTCCCCCTTGCTCTTTAGGATTACAAATTACCTCCTTTTTTAAATAATGCGGTTTTTTTCTGCAAATAAAGTTATAAAGAACCTGATCTAGATCTTTAATAATCTTGGGAGGCACATCTAACGATAATGATGTGTAGACAGATCTAGATATACCTTCCGCCTTTGACAATAATACCCTCCCAAATATTGAGATGTCCCTCATTAACCACAAATTAAATTTCTTTTTAGTTTTCTCAATAATTGGTTCAAAATTTAACTGACTCCTATATTTTTCGTTTTTACAAAGTATTACACCTAAATATGTTAATTTATGTTTAACTGGAATATTCTCTATTTCTGAAGAGGAGCAATCTTTGAGGGGAAATAATACAGATTTATCTAAATTCATTTTAAGGCCTGAAACACCAGTGAATTCCTCAATATATCTAATTATTTTTGGTACTTCAAATTTGTTTTTCAAAAACACTGTAGTGTCATCAGCAAACTGACTAAGTTTAAACTGTACACCTAAAGCTGTGATACCATTAAATTGATTTCTTTTTATATGCGATGCTAGAACCTGAGTGACTAACAAAAATAAAAAAGGAGAGAGAGGGCATCCTTGCTTAATGCCACGATGAATATCAAATCTTTGAGAGGTACCATGAGCAAGTTTGACAGAACTATTACACCCACTATACAACATAGCGGCATGTGCTCCGGTTGTATTGTCAACAACTGCGTCATTAATCTCGCTTATCAGTTTGAGCCCGATTGAGGATATTAGTGAAGAGGATCGCGCAGAACCTGTGCAAGCACTGCTTTTAATGGTAGGCCTATGTTTTTTTTTTTTGTCTCATACTTTTAGATACGCTGTTATTTGTAAATGCTACTGCTTCTGTTAGCTTTTAATATACGCTTTTATTCTGATTAAAGCTTTAATACAGTTCGGCAACCGCACGCGCGTCCATGTATAACGCTTCTCCTAGCTATAGTATGTGAAAATACTGAGCTAGCTATAGTATGTGAAAATACACTGAGCTGATGATCTGAATGGAGAGAGAGAGAGAGAGAGAGAGAGAGGAGATGAGAGAGAGAGAGAAGAGATGGCAAGAGCATGTTGCAGAGCAGGGCGAGGCCAGGAACAGGATGAGAACGCTGCTTTAGAACATTTTGAAACTTGTGAATCCATTAGAATGGTTAGAAGACAGAATCGCAATTCATATATGAATAGATTTTTACATGCGCCCCTAGTTTTCTCTTCCTCTTCTCTAAAGCAGCGCAGCATGGCCTCGCCCCCTTTGCTGCCTGTTCCTGGGGGCGGGGTTTATCTGGGTTCGTGACGTAACGGACCTGGGAAGAAGCTCGTTGTAGTCCCTTACCAGCTGTTTTTGTAGGCATTAAACTGCCAGAATTTTTAAAGACGATATCTCCGTTTGCACTAACTGTTTTTTTTTTTTGTTTTTTTTTTTTTTTTGTTTTTTTTTTTTTTCCACTCGTACGTTGCAGATATTGTTTATGATCACACAGCAACATTACAAACTAACTAACATTAAAAAAGTGAAATCGCAATCAACCACCCCTTTAAAGATAACGACTTTGTGGTGGTGTTCATGTGTGTTCAACTCATAAATACGATCTATCTGACATGACCATAACGCGCTGCGGTAAAGTTAGTTTGACGTTTGACATTCATTAGACATTCGGGTTTTTTGCCAATTAAACTCTTTGCAGCTTTTATGTTTTGAGCCCAAACTAACTCAGATAGACATAAATATATGCCCTTTATGTTGCACAAGGCTTAATTTCTAGGAATTAATTTTTTTTTTAACCATTTAAATTAATTAAACAATTTAACTACGTGGCATTATAATATAAAACCAATACTAAAGTGTTCGGGAAAACATACCTGTTATCGTACAAAGCTCCGTTTTTGGAATTACAATTTAATGTTTTTTATAATAATTTTGCAACTTTTAATGAATGTAATAATATAAATCCATTAAACGACAACACCATTTGATCTAAAGGTATCAAACCAACTGTAAAATATTCAGAATATTATTCCCTATAATGCACAAGTCTTGGTTTTCCAGATTATGCCTTTATTGTTTTTTATATACAGTACTGAATCCATATTTTTCATGTTTATTATTCTGTATCCACTTAAATTAATTAATCTCTGACACAGTTTGAGATAAATGTACCAAACCAACTGTAGAAATCTCTAAATAATATTCCCTATAATGCACAAGGCTTGTATTTTCAGATTATGCCTTTNCACCTTAAATTAATTAAACTCTGACACCGTATGAGAGAAAGGTATCAAACCAACTGTAAAATATTCAGAATATTATTCCCTATAATGCACAAGGCTTGGTTTTTCAGATTATGCCTTTATTGTTTTTATATACAGTACTGAATCCATATTTTTCAAATATTTAATATACTGTACCTACTTAAATTAATTAAACTCTGACACCATTTCAGATAAAGCTATCAAACCAACTGTAAAATATTCAGAATATTATTCCATATAATGCACAGGGCTAATTTATCAAATTATGCCATTAGTATTTGTGTATATTGAAAGCATATGAAAAGTAGAGATGCAAAAGCCCTTAAGTTCCATCTGAAATTTTCTTCTAAAATGAGCATTTGTATCATGCTCCCATGTTTAGGTAAAGCACTTTCACTTTAATGGCAATCAATGTTATTTTCTTTGTGAAATGGCTGAATATAAATGTATAATCTCAGAGAAATAAAGGTACAACGCTGTCACTTTGGATGTACCCTAAGGTACAAAAGTAAAAAATATATTTTTTTTTTTCACATTAACTTGTGCATATTAGTACCTTAAAGGTACAAATTACTACTTTAAAGTTCCCGTGAAACTGGTTTGCAACCGGCTTTGCTTCCAGTGCTTGTGACGTATTTCCAAGTGACACGTAAAAGAGGGCAGGTTGTGTTGTTGCACACCTCCTCTCCATCTCGGGTCATAGCCAGACAACGGTTGGATGTTTTTTTTTTTTTTTTTATCGTTCCCTCACATAAAACATAAAAGGCCAATATAGGCAATCATACAGTTTAAAGCATGAAAACAGAAAACCAAGAAACAAAAAAAATAAAACACAAAAAAAACTTTGAAACAAACTTCTATATTAAAAAAATAACATAATAAACTAAAAAATACCTGTCATTAAAAAAGACTATATAACATTAGACAGTTACCATAAATATTGAAAAGTTTAGGAATTTTTTTTGTTATCTTTTTTTATAAGATTTTATTTTGGGAATCTATAGTAGAAAGAAGTTTCAAAATATATTTAAGGACCAGTGTACAAAAGGTAATATATGTGGTTTATTTTATTTTTATAATTTTTTTACTTGTATATAAAGCACTGTTAAAACCAATTTAAATTCATGACGTTAATTGAGGGCTTTGTTTTTCGTTTATTTTTTAGGTCTATTTTAAAGTCAACCCTAAATGAAATAGAAAATAAGTATCTGCTAACAGTGGCATTTATAGGATGACATAATTATTAAAGTTCTTATGTTACTTTATGATAAAAAAAATATTTATATGGTAATATCCAAATGCTATGCCATGGCATACAAAGAGGTTTAAGTCATATTGATTTACATGTAGGATTGGATCTAACATTAAAGGAGTTTCTTAAAAAAATGTCATTAAAACTGTTTTAAGAAAAAGGGAGACCAATTACAAAAAGTTGGGGATTTTGTAGGTTTGTATTATTAATATTTACATCTAAGAATTGGATTAAAATTATATTCCTTTGGGAATAGCCTTAAATTACGTTAAATTATTTTTCGTTACCAAAAAAAATTTTGTGTATAAAGTTAGGGTAAGCGTATAATCGGCCATTCTTGTCAATAAGCTGGTTTACAATTAATATGTTATGCTGAACCCAATTCTCCATATACAATGACTTGTTATTATGAGTGATATTACCATTGTTCCATATAAAACACCTGCTAGGAGAAAAATTGTTTGTACAAAAGTGACCAGTAAAGCAATGCTTGTTTGTGATAATTGGCAAAAGCAATAGGAAGTTTACCAGTTATATCAGGACACTGCAAGAAAAAAAATTTAGATATATTTATATTATAAGTTTAATATAATTATTTAGATATTTATTATCTTTAAATGTTATAATATTTAGATTTATTTATATTATATTATCTATATATATTTTAATAGAGATTTATTATATCTTTTTAATATTGTTATACAGGTCATCTATAGATATATATTTGTGTGTGTGTGTATGTATGTATATACATATATATACATACATACACACATGAATACATATATGCATGTATGTATGGTGTTCCAGTTTAATGTATTGAAATGGGTTCCAGGACAGTCTAAAAAAAATTTAAAGTTCAGTACTCTATATGAAAAAACATCAGATTAATGATCTGAAAAATATACAGTTGGTGTGATATCTTTATCTTAAATGGTGTTCAAATTTCATGGATCTAAACGGGGGTTCAGTACTGTATATAAAAACAGTAAAGGCATAATCTGGAAAACCAAGCCTTGTGCATTATAAGGAATACTATTCTGAATATTTTACAGTTTGTTTGATACCTTTATCTCAAACTGTGTAAGAGTTTAATTAATTTAAGTGGGTACAGTATATAAAACATGACAAATATGTATTCAGTACTGTATATAAAAACAATAAAGGCATAATCTGAAAAAACAAGCCTTGTGCATTATAGGGAATAATATTCTGAATATTTTACAGTTGGTTTGATACCTTTATCTCAAACGGTGTCAGAGTTTAATAATTTAAGTGGGTACAGCATATAAAACATAAAAAATATGGTTTCAGTACAGTATATAAAAACAATAAAGGCATAATCTGGAAAACCAAGACTTGTGCATTATAGGGAATAATATTCGGAATATTTTACAGTTGGTTTGATACATTTAGATCAAATGGTGTTGTCGTTTAATGAATTTATATTATTGCATACATTAAAAGTCGTAAAATTATTATAAAAAACATAAAATTGTAATTCAAAAAACGGAGCTTTGTGCGATAACAGGTATGTTTTCCCGAACATTTTAGTATTGGTTTTATATTATAATGTCACGTAGTTAAATTGTTTAATTAATTTAAATGGTTACATTTTTTTTTTAATTTTCTAGAAATTAAGCCTTGTGCAACATAAAGGGCACATATTCATGTCTATCTGAGTTAGTTTGAGCTCAAAACATAAAAGCTGCAAAGAGATTAATTGGCAAAAAACCCGAATGTCTAACGAACGTCAAACTAACTTTACCGCCAATAACTATTTTCTGTCGCCATCGCAGCGTTGTGCGCGACTGTGCGTGTCTTTACTGTGTGTGCTTGTTTCTGCCGTGAGAGGAGAAAAGCATGATTTCGGACATAAAAAAAGATTAGACATGGAAATAGTGTAGATGATCACATAGTAGGCCTATAACAAAAATTATTTTATCTCTTCATGGTGTGGGGCCCCCGGATGAGCAAGCATAGGCATGTGCCTAGAACGCCTATGCGTAAATCCGGCCCTGTGTGTGTGTGGTGTCTGTGTCGGTGTTGGTGCGTCTGTTCTTGTTATATGTTGGGTTGCTTGTTGTTTAGCTGTTCTAGAACTTTGAGCCACTGGAATGCTTCACATAATTTGCTAAAAAAAACAAAAAAATGGCAGCCGGCGATGTAAATAGGCGATGAGCGGAATTACACTCAGTGCAGATAGCGATGATTCTATTGACACTTGTTAAAATAGCAGGATTTGCTGCTATTTTATCACGACTTATTGCAATAGTGGCAATGATCTGACATCCTCAAGATTTATGTCATTATAAAACAGTATGCAGTAAAGTAATAACGTATTGAGTGTAAATTATAATTTTAATTCAAATTATTAAAGGGATACCACCTTATTGGGACAATAAAGCCCTCCCTACACTTACCCTAACCCTACCCGATACTTTATTTTCAACTTTTTTATTATTTCCTTCATTTTTATTGAAAATAAATGCCTTTCCGTTGTGATACGAGATTTGAAAAGGGAGGAAAAAAGTTTGGCAAAAGGCGGATTCAAACCTGGGATGATCGTGCCAAAAACAACTACTGCACACACTTTACCATCTACGCCACTGAAGCTGAAGATTGTCAACCGTCTATTATAGTGCTGACCATCCCTATCACATGTTTGTGGGTGGAGCTAGTGTAAATAGCCTCTGCCAACAAGGCAGACTATTTGCACTTAGTGTAAACAGACACTCCGTTTACGAATAGTGTCTTTTTTATTAGTAACATTATTATTAGAATTTTTGAGAAATGACTCATCGTGTAATGTTCAATTTTTGGCAGCAATGAGGGGGTGACCCAAAGTTGTCCACTCTTCCACCTACAGAGCTACTGGTGTGTTCAAGGGATGTCTGAAAGATCAGTAACACTTTATTTTAATAGTACACTTTAGACATTCTACTAACTAAAAGTAACTTTGTAACTACATATCAATTACATTATTTGAGTACTATATTTTTTATTCTACTATCCTAAACTAGCCTACTCACAGTGTACTAATACTCTACTTTGAGTTAGTTGATATGTAGTTGCAAATTTACTTATAGGGACTATTGAAATAAAGTGCAACTGAAAGATCATATCCATACATCATATCTATAGAAAGATATAAGTTGAGGCATGTTAGTGAGAAAACATGGCAGACACAATAGATGCAGTCTCTTTACTGATGGTAAATTTGCTGAAAGTAGTGAGAAAGGTCAGTGAGAAAGGTCACTCTGATTGGCTGTTCATCTTAGCGAACCAGTGCATAAGAAGAAAAGCTAAAGTGATAAAAGCGAAACAAATGACGAAGTCAAGAGGACACACACAGAAGTGCTTTAATTTTTACGTCATCTTATGAGCGTACCAATATGCAAATATTTTCATAACGACGTGACAGTCTAGAATGAAGAAAGTGATTAACATGATTCATATTCAAAATGGTACACAAGCACTGCTTTGCTCAAGGTTTGTATGTCCGCAGTCCTAGTTTAGCTTTCTCTTTTTGAATTGACAAATATGGACTACTACCGCCTGCTGGTATAAAAGTTATTTCCTCTCATGCAGAAACAGAATATATATTAGTGCTGTCAATCGATTTATATATTTTTTACTTAACTAAATTCATTGACAGTTTTTAAGGATTAAGCGCTATTAATCACATATTAATATTTACATGTCATGATTTAAAATTGAGTCTCTAAAATAATGTAGAAACAAAATAAAGATGTTATATTTTAAATATGTGTTTAATCGTGATAAGTAGGCCTATTCTTAATGAAGCCATTATCATTGATAAAATACTGCTGCTGATGCCATATTTAATTGCATAGTCCCTCAATTTTACCTATTAATTATAGCCATTAAACATTACAGTATAATTGGAATCCATTATTTTTTAACATTTAATAGGCTTTGAAAAATATAACAACTTTTAATTTTAAGTGCAATTAAGACAGTCTTCACACAAACTGTAAATTGTATATGCATAAACTATAAATTGAATATAGGTTAATCTTTATTCATGCTTCAAGTGAGTGATTTCTCTTTTTCTTTTGTTCTGTGATTGACATCAATGACAGTAAACTCATTTAAGACTGTGTTTACAAGGTCACTCACCAGAAACGGGTATTTTGACATAATTTTGTGTGCTTTTGTCCGCAAAAGAAAGCTCAGTGTCAGATGCCTGCATTCACAGAGAGCTGTTTCACAGGTAGTTGGCCAAGTAGTACCAAATTTAAGCTTTTTTTTTTTTGCATTAATTATTATTAAGTGATAGCATGTCGTAGACCATGTAAGCTTTCATCCAAGGATGCATGAAAAAAAAATAGATTTTGCATATTGCATAATTTATGTAATAAAAAAATATTTAAGTTAAAAATATTCAATTAAAAAAAATATGTAAAGTTCAAATATTTAGCAAGTAACGCAGCTGTCACGTTTCTGTCAGTTTGGACCTAAGTGGGTTGGTCTTCAATTCAGCTCCCTAGCGCCCGAGCTCGTGGAATCAGTATATTTTGTACACGAATCGGGTTCCCTGGGCTGCAATGCACCTTGGGACAGTGAATTACTCAATTCCCATGACATGACGGACAACATAACGAACGTCACAAGCTTAATTAATCAACAAAAACACTGCCGGACCATCTTTTTTTGATATAAGTTTATACTCTTTAAACATTGTCTTGACATGTTCTTACAACATTTCAGCTGATTATTAATTATAAATGTTAACTAGATGTGATCATTACCCATCTAGCGATATGTGTGTTTATGTTGAAATATATATAAAAAAAATGGTTTGTCTTTTTAAATAATCTATCGCATATCATTATATTTATCGAGTTAGCTCATGTGGTTTATGTCTCGTGCTTCAGAAATGTGACTTAATTTATGGCAAGGGAGCATAGTGAGCACCAATGCTCCCTAGTTTTTGCGGTGCATTGTGGGATTTTTCAGGGAGCAAACGTTCCAGAGCAGTGGAAGGATTTTGCGATTGAGACAGCCCTTAAAATGGTCGACTCCCTGCTCAGTGCCCTGACTACTGAACTAGGGAGCTGATTGATTGCTGATTGTTTGCCCTCAGCCTTGTTAGTTGTCATGGTTTTTGATTTGATTTCATCATTCTGTTCACCTGTGTCTTGTCATTAGTCCCTCATTTGCCTGTGTACTTAAAGGGGTCATATGATGTTGCTAAAAAGAACATTATTTTGTGTATTTGGTGTAATGAAATGTGTTTATGCAGTTTAAGGTTCAAAAACACATTATTTTCCACATACTGTACATTATTGTTTCTACTCTATGCCCCGCCTTTCTGAAACACGTAGATTTTTACAAAGCTCATCGGTCTGAAAAGGTGTGCTCTGATTGGTCATCTATCCAGTGCGTTGTGATTGGCCGAATATCTCAAGCGTGTGACGGAAATGTTACGCCCCTACCATACTGTGATGCCCTGTCCGGCCGGAGCGAAGAGACAAAAACATTAAAACCCATTACAAACAAGGCATTTTTTGCATCCAGTGGGGACATAATTACTGATTATAATGATTATACTGTCTTTTTACGCATTGTATCGCGCCGCGTAAACATAAAACCATTTCTGCATTTGTGATCGGAGAAATGACAATCAACAGGCGCTACTCTACACTGCTCAAAACTCGCGTTTGAATCGTCAGTGGCAAATTCTTTAAATATAAAAAAACTTACAGTCTGAGTCAGAACAGCCAGCATTGTAGTATACTCTACCAGGATCAGGTCCTTGGTGAGCCTTGAGTGAGCGGAGGCCGGTGCTAGAGTGAGCGGAGGCGGCGGATTAGCGAAGGAGCGTCCGGCGGGCTTGCGGCGACCACATGTGACTCTGCTTCGTCCATGGTGAAAGCCGATACGGCGATCCACAGCGTGAAGTTGATGTATTTCTTCAGTGACCAGCACGGATCAGCTCTAGGCATGACGAAGCGGATATCGTCCTCTTTTGGAAGGCCAAACAAAGTAGTTTCGCTTTCACAACGAAACACAACGCCTTCACGCCATGGCGGCAGCAACAATACTACAGTGATAATAAAAGTTATGCCTTCTTTCTTTACATGAACATTTGGATTTGGAACATTTGCATTATGCAAATCTTCCCACATCGTGACGTAGACATGTGGCGTGTTAGAACGAGCCGTTTTAGGTAGGCTTGGTTGACTCTTAACTTTTATAAAGACTATCTCTTTGGATTTGAGACTTTAGTGTTTGCAACTTTACAGATCTTCTTTATGCACCAAGAGCTTGTAACACTTCAAAGAGAAAGGAAAAACTGAAATCGCATCATATGACCCATTTAAGTGCCCTACTCATTTCCAGTCTTGGTCCAGTATTCTTGTTGTTTTGCTGCGTGTTCCCTTTGTATCTATAGATTATCATCTTCTTGGACTCAAATTAAACTCTTGTGTGGATTACCTTCGCCTTTGTGTGCCTTTCATCTACACAAGCGTGACAGCAGCATCTATTTTTCCATATATATATACTGTATATTAGGGTTGTCAAAATTAACATGTTAATTGTGCAATATTTGTTTTTTTATTTACTGCAAAAATGAAAACAAAAGCACACACATCAACCTCAAATGGGTGCTTGACTAAAAAACAAGTCAAAAAAATTTAATATAAAGTCGGCAACACCAAAGCTCCAAAAGTATCAAAAATGTCTTTATTTATTTTTCGCATACACGCTATGCGAAAGTTTTTTTAAATTACATTTTTGATACTTTTGGAGATTTGGTGTTGCCGACTTTATATAGTTTTTTTTTTTTTTATTGCACAATTAACACATTAATTTTGACAGCCGTTATCATACATTACAACTGTAATGTACACTATATACACACATATACATATAAGCTTTCTTTTTTTTTTTGTATCAATGTTAAGCCAAGTAAAGTAGCCAAAAGACTCACCAAGTCTGTTCCACTTGACGGATGGGCCAGTCAAGCCTGCACATGTGAGCTGTGATGTTGTTCGGCTTGTTGAATGCCACCAGTACACTAAACACAGGATAGGGCACCATGATACCCACAGATAGTATCCATGTGGCAGCAATGACCTTGTAGGCATGAGAACGGGTCTGCCATGCCCTGGACTTCAGCGGGTTGCAAATGGCACTGTATCTTTCAATGGCAATGGCCACCAGACTGAAGGTGGAGATGCTGACAGATAAACCTGTGAAGACAATGGATACAAAGAAAGGAAATTAATTTTAAAAATGTATTAGATATATATAGATATATATATGTGTGTTGTGGTGTCACGCTTGGTGTGAGGAGCGCGGAACGAGGAGACCAGGAGTACATCAACGTAGGAGATTTTAATAGGAACCAGGAAAACACACAGAGTACATGGAGACATTCACAGACATCAACGAGTGCACATTCAGTGTATGACATTCAAGAACCGACAACACTAACTGAAAGGACTTGGGTTTTAACACACAGGATAACGAGGGACTAAGGAGACAAACCTGGAATCAAATGAACAATCAACATAAGGGAGAAACTGGGTCACATGGGACAAAACACACACAAAACATGGGACTTAGTCTGACATCACTCCCGGAAGGCACGTCCTCATGCCACACAACATCCAACGGGTGCTTTGGAGGTCCCTCAGGACAGACACGGGATAGTGGGCCTCCAGAGTGAGTGATACCCGTTCGGGGTGCCATGGCGGATCAGGGGACTCGGGATGCCATGGTGGATCAGGAGCCTCGGGAGGCCATGGCAGATCAGGAGACTCGTGAGGCCATGGTGGATCAGGAGACTCGGGAGGCCATAGCGGATCAGGAGACTCGGGAGGCCATAGCGGATCCTCTGTGGCCTTAGCTGACTCGGCCACGGGTACATGCCCTCCCCCCCCTAAATTTGAGGGGCCACTTGGAGGGGTATTCAGGGACTGGGCCATCCTTGGGGCTAACACGGGATCAGGAACCCTCTTTGGGCTTGACTGGGGATCAGGAACCCTCCCTGGGCTTAACGGGGCATCAGAAGCCCTCCCTGGGCTAAACGGGGGATCCGGAGCCCTCCCTGGGCTTAACTGGGGATCAGGAGCCCTCCCGGGGCTTGACTGGGGAACAGGAGCCCTCCCTGGGCAGAACTGGGGATCAGGAGCCCATCCTGGGCTCAAACGGGGAATAAAGAGCCCTTCCTGGGCTAAACGGGGAATCAGGAGACCCCCCCCCCCCCACCCCCCCCCCTCCCTGGGCTTTACAAGGAATAAGGAGCCCGTCCTGGGCTTAACTGGGGAACAGGAGCACTTCCTGGGCTAAACGGGGAATCAGGAGCCGTCCATGGGCTTAACTGGGGATCTGGAGCCCTCGTGGAACTGGGGATCAGGAGCCCTTCCTGGGCTTACCTGGGGATCAGGAGCCCTCCGTGGGCAATCCTCGGGAACAGGAGCCCTTCCTGGGCCTACTGGGGAACAGGAGCCCTCCCTGGGCTTAATTGGGGATCTGGAGCCCTCCCTGGGCTTAATTGGGGATCTGAAGCCCTCCCTGGGCTTAACTGGGGATCTGGAGCCCTTCCTGGGTGGAACTGGGGATCAGGAACACTTCCTGGGCTTAACTGGGGATCAGGAGCCCTCCGTGGGCTATACAAGGAATCAGGAGCCCCTCCTGGGATTAACGGGGAATCAGGAGCCCTTCCTGGGCTTAAACACTGGGGGGGACGGGAGGTCATCCGTGGGCTATACCTCGGGACTGGAGCCCACACCGGGCTGGATTACGGGGACCTGGGAACGCGTTACGAGGAGCTGGCATGGAGGGTGGCTCTGGGGCTGTAGCCGACGAGCGGAACCAGTGAGGAACGAGGAGACCAGGAGTACATCAACGTAGGAGATTTTAATAGGAACCAGGAAAACACACAGAGTACATGGAGACATTCACAGACATCAACGGGTGCACATTCAGTGTACGACATTCAAGAACTGACAACACTAACTGAAAGGACTGGGGTTTTTAAACACAGGATAACAAGGGACTAAGGAGACACACCTGGAATCAAATAAACAATCAACATGAGGGAGAAACTGGGTCACATAGGGCAAAACACACACAAAACATGGAACGGCGTATGACAGTGTGTGTGTGTGTGTGTGACCCTGGACCACAAAAACCAGTCATAAGGGTACATTTTTGAAAATTGAGATTTATACATCACATGAAATCTGAATAAATGAGCTTTCCATTGATGTATGGTTTGTTAGGATGGGACAAAAAAATCTAAATATTGAGAAAATCGCCTTTAAAGTTGTCCAAATGAAGTCCTTAGCAATGCATATTACTAATCAAAAAATAAGTTCTGATATATTTACAGTAGAAAATTTACAAAATATCTTCATGGAACATGATCTTTACTTAATATCCTAATGATTTTTGGCATAAAAGAAATATGGATAATTTTGACCCATACAAAGTATTTTTTGGCTATTGCTACAAATATACACCAGCGACTTAAGACTTATGAATATGTATATATATAATGCAATGCTCACCATGTAAAATAGTTGTATATACTCTCACACACCTCTTAATTATTGTATAAAATCAAGCACCTAGCCATACAGACTGCATTTTCAAACATAAATAAATATATAAATACATACATACATACATACATAAGGTCATTCTGAAGCACTCTGTGAACTCAAGTGTAGTACTGTGATAGGATGTCAAGTAAAGTCAAGTCACCTTTATTTATATAGCACTTTTAACAATACAGATTGTGTCAAAGCAACTACAGCATTTAATTAGGAAAATAGTGTGTCAATAATGCAGAAGGATAATAGTAAACTCAATTTTCAGTTAAAGGCAGTTCGTCAGTGAATTCAGTGATGTCATAGTCCAGATTCAATGATGAACAGTTCAGTTTAAATAGTGTCTGTGCAAACAAGTTGACGATTTATCGCCTGGAAATAAGGTTGGCCCCAAACTAAGAGCAAGCAAGGGTGGTGACGTGGCATGAAACCAGAAAACTCCATCGGTAACAGAATGGAGGAAAAACCTTGGGAGAAACCAGGGTCAGTCGGGCGGCCAGTTCTCCTCTGGCCATACGAAACCAGCATGTTATCAAGGATGACAGCATATCAGGATGTCATCTTTGCAATAAGTCAGTTCATGAAATTTGATCCCTGCTGGATATTGCTTGGCCAACTGGTAGTGGTAGTTGGAGGAGTTTAGGAACAACATCAACTCAGCTGTGAAGCAGAAGACCACGTAAAGTCAGAGAGTGGGGTCATTTTGTACTTTTGTCCATATAGTATATATACGCAACTTGGTAAATAGGGTACCTTTTGGCCCAAGTGACAGCTTTTGTACCTTTCTGAGAGTTTAATTCTAACATCTATAAAATATATAATATTAAAGTCCAAAAATTATTTGAATAATGTCATTGGTGGATAAAATGGTAAGTACGTATTAACCTTCATCAGTTCTACACCTACCAATCTTTTATTGTATCATGTATTTACCATGCATTTCTTGGGGTTGTGTTTATGATTATGTTGCCATGCATAAGAGTTCTTCTTCCAAGCATTCCCGCTTAGGGTGCCATACATCTCGTAATTTTCTTCAGATTCAAATACCAAGGCTTATGGAACCTCCTGGGTTGAGAACTGCAACTAATGGGGTTTGCATACATGAATATGTATATTATGCAGTGTTTGCTACATTCTGCTCTGGCACTCTTTACAAATCATTTTAATGTATTCTCCTATTTAAACACACACATACACAAAACACTCAGATCTCAGATTCACCCCCAAAAAGTATTGTAAACTTCCTTTGATGAAGTATTTTTCACTGAACAAGAATATGTTTTATGCCAATGTGTTGCTGCACTTATTTCATCATATTGTGCTAATGAGAAACCAGGGAGGGCTCCTCTTTTCAATCCCCGCTGCTACTGCAGAAATTATTATTTTTCTCTCTTCTCAAAAGTATATGGTGGAATACTAGCCTCTTGTTCATTGTCTGTGCTCGACCTCTGGATTTAGATCTGCTCCACTTTGTTTCATATATACAGTGGTTGATAAATCCTCTCTGCCTGTATTTGCCAAGGTCGCACATACACTGAGCTTTTCAAAAAGCGACTTTCAGGGAAATATTCAGTGTGCGGCGTGCATGTTTAACCTTTTTTCTGAAAAAAAAAAAAAACGGGGAGCTATGAAGGGGCTCTTCTGTTTCTGTGGTTAAACGTTCAACAGTTCGACTCTATTCAGTCTAAAACTATTACGTTCCACATAGAACTGCTGTTTTTTCCACTTCGGTTAAAGGAATCTATATATATTATCAATATCAATATTATAAATATATTTTTCCCATTAACAAGATATACTGTCTGTGTTCTATGCTCCCAGAAATATTCCAGATCTAATTTCCATCTCAAAAGAATTCACACTGGCTAATTTAAAACTCACTTAAAATGGAGGTGTACACAAATGTTGCAGCCATTGTAACCACATTTGCCAATCGCACAGACAGTGATTTGCTCTGTGAGGTCATTTTCTTCCTTGTGGGTAGACATTAGCAGATATGACCACTGAGGGTAGGAAATCAATGGCTCAGAATGGTTTTATGCATTGATTGCCACTGGCTGACTAAAACCAAGAGCCCAAAGCACTCTCAGATTAATGCAATAAAGTGAGCAAGGTAATAAAAGAGAATGGCACAGAATGCCAGTGGAGCAGTAGAATGTGATGGAATGTTCTCACAGAGGCGGCGTGCTCTTCCTCTGACTCAAGGCCAATGATTTGCAGAGTGAGAATGACTTATTGCTGTCCAGCTCAGTGCCAAGTAAATTCAGAGACAAAATGCTGATTTAGGACCAGGCTGTGCTGCACAGATCCTCAAGACTTATATCTTATACTGCTATATTACACTCATAAATATGTAACACTATGTAAAGGATGATGCACAATGTGTTCGTTTATTTGGGCCTTGTATCATCCTGAAGGGCTTCATTATGTAAAAATTACTTGATTGTACATTTCCCGCTTATTACATGGATACCAAATGAGTAAATAAATGAACATAAATTATTGATCTAAGTTTAAATTATATTAGTATGTGAGAAGAAAAAGACTGCAGAGTGTTGTGAGAGAAACTAGCAGAGTGTAAGAGATTGGTTGCCAGGGACAACAGTATACAGTGTTGTGGATCAGCTACAAAATGCTGCATTTGACCAATCAGATTCAAGCATTCCAGCCAAAGGTGTAATAAACATATGTAATTAAGTGTAGCTGGTAATCACAATTTCACGAAAAAAAAGCCGTCATCAAGAGATTTTATGAATCAGTCAATTTATACCAAAGACAAGCAGAATGAGAATGAAATGAAATTCACTGAAAACGTCTTAGGTTACACATGTAACCATGCTTCCTGAAGGGAACGAGATGCTGCGTAGGAAACGCTTTGGGAACGCCTCTCTGTTAACATGCTCTGAAGCATGTGTGAAATCAGTCCAATAGAATGGCGAGACGTCATAGGCGAGTTGACTTAGCGACCCAGAAGCTTAAAAGCGCATCGGGTGAAATCGCAGAGCAATCGGGGTAAATGCGTAAAGAGGCCACCTCAGCCATATCTGTACCACTGCAAACAGCCCGAGGGGAGATGGATATGTGAGAGAGAACCAGAGAGGACAGTGTGTCATGTCTTGAGAGGAGAACAGATCCATATCCACCTCGTCAAACATCCTCCAGATCTGCTCCACCATCTTGGACTCAGCCCCTGCCTCGACAGGATGTCTTTTCCCTGATTGAGGTGGCCACGGATATAAAATGCTCTCAAGGAGAGTAGTTTTCCCTGGGCCCACAGAAGGACCTGGCATGAATAGGGGGCGCAACCGCAGACCCTCTGGTGGTAAGAGAAGTGAAGTGACGTGTGGCCAAGTATGGTGACCCATACTCGGCATTTGTGCTCTGCATTTAACCCATCCAAGGTGCACACACACGGTAGTGAACACACACACAAGGTGAACACACACCCGGAGCAGTGGGCAGCCATATTGCTGCGGCGCCCAGGGAGCAGTTGGGGGTTTGGTGCCTTGCTCAATTGTTTCACCTCAGTCGTCGTATTGAGGGTGGAAGAGAGCGCTGGTTATTCACTACAATCCCACCTACAATCCCTGCTGGGCCTGAGACTCGAACGCATACTTAGGGTTACACGCTCTGACCATTAGCCACGACTGCCCCAACGACTTGTCGGTACGGACAGCACGTGCGTGATAGCCATAGGTCGTGTGAAAGTGTTTCAGTAGGAACAGGGCCCAGCATCCCAGGCAGTTGATGTGCCAGAACAGATTGTCGGTCCTTGGTAAGCTTCGCGCCCGAAAGCGAACCTCAGGAACTTCCTGTGTTGAGGTAGGATGGATATGTGGAAGTATGCGTCCTTCAGATCTATTGTGACAAACCAGTCCTCAGACCTGATTTGAGCCATTTCAGTCTTTTGATGGAATTGTTCAGCTGACACAGACCTAAAATAGAATACAACCCCCCCATCCTTTAGGAATGATGAAGTTTCCATGCTGCCAGATAGTCAACTTAGGGAATCAGTCTCTCAAGACTGGCCTCTAGTGTACTTTGAGCAGTCGATTCGGTGCCCTGAAGCGGATGACCGTCAGGGAACAACCAAACTGGCTGCTCTAATAAGCTCCTTGGAGGACGCAAGCCTCCCAGTGTCACTACGTTTCCGGGCGGACACTGAAAACTGCACTTGCTGGAGACCGCTGTGCCCTTAAACACCAGTGGTGGCAAGGTTAACAGACTGATCTCCCGAGGGCACTGAGAAGAGATGGGCACCGTATGATGAGGTGTACACCACTCTTACCCAGAGGGGCCCGCCCTCAGAAGTCCAGCACCAGAGGATTCATCTTGGGCCGAAAGGATTCTTAGCCAGAATGACGATCCCCAGATCCGTCTTCTGCTTCAAAGACTTCGACCAGGAGTGCCACTCTGACTCCAAATCTTTTTGCGGGGGAGCTCGAGAGGCGATGCTCCATTTCTGAGCCTCGCGGTATGAGGAGCTGGTAGACGACTGGAGCGGTGATGGAGGAACTTTCTGAGGGTCAAGAAAGAGACAAGCCCATCTCCAACCCATCCACCAGATCCATTAGTGATCCCCATGACCGCAGTCACCATCTTGCCTTGGCAGATGCAGGACCTGAGCCGTGAGGAGGGTGAGAATGTGCTCTGCTCCCAGACAAGCAAAGCATAGATCACATGTATCCCCACCTGTAATGAAGCATGGACAGGGAGGGACACACAATCTAAAGCGCTGCTTGTCAGACTTTTTACCCTCACTTGCCATAATAGAGAATTGTACACTGGCACAACACACACATATTTCTCAGACAAACGGAGACACGAAGCGCTTACTGAAGAAGCAGAAGCTAATGCTGTTTACACCAGATACTCCTTTAAGCTTCCTGTTCGCTACATCATCCCTCCTAGGATGTCTCACCATTCTATTGGACTGATTTCACAAGTGCTTCAGAGCATGGTTACGCAGAGCCGTTCTCAAAGTGTTTCTGACGCATCTCGAATTCCCTGAAGGGGAAATTAAGTTTCTTGTTACAGGCGCAGCATTCTTTGAGAAGAATGCTTAATGATCTTATGCCTTGCCAGTCTGTTTGAATCATTTCTTTTCAATCTGATGCCCCACAGTTTTCAGAACGATGTATATCTCATATGGATTGGCGTGGACATCAAAAGGTGGTTTCCAGAGAGAAAGATACATCACATGAGAAATAGTACAGTTAATGACTAATTAGTGCAACATCTATTAACATAGTCAAGTCAGACTTAAACTTTTGTTGTAAGGTCAAGTCAGACCTTACAACAAATAAACGACAGCTCAAATAGCCATTTAAAATGCTGTGCTGTTGCTATCCACCATTTTGTCCATTTAAAGCTTACTGAACTGTTGGATACATACTGTACAAACCTTCTTTTCTGGTAAATTCCTTTCAGTATAGTAAAAAGGTGTTGTTATGACACATTATTCGGATACTAGGTATACAAAGCGGTTAGTTAATATAGTTTTGTTTGTTCCGTACCTGAAATCAGCCAGTAATCTTGAAAAATGCAAGCATTGACTTGTTCTTTGTGACAGTGACCTTCATTCATGTTAAACTTCCTTGTTCATGTTTCCTTTCCAAACCAACTCACAACATAATTTTGTTTGATGGACATAGATAGAGTATCTATCCCCTGTTGTAAGGTTACATGGAAAGCAATGACATGGTAAAATTGCATAATTGACACCGCCCTCAAACACTGTAGCTTATTTGTGTGGTTAACATCATGTCGAGAAGACACTGTGTCCTACAATGTGAAAGTACATTTATTTTATTTTCGCTTCCAAATGATGAGGCGGCAAAGAATCAGTGGTTGACATTACATTTTTCAACAATACCACAGCAGTACAATCCCAAACTTTTTTTGTGTTCCCGTCATTTTACTGAGGACTGCTTCTCTAATCTCGGGGAATTTAACGCAGGATTCACAAAATGCTTGCTCTTGAAAGATGAATCAGTGCCCAGTTTATTTGGACCAGATTGCTCCTAGAAACTCAACCTGTAAGTGTGATTGAAATGAAATAGGTTTGTAGAGTTATGTGGAATGTTTCTTTAAGTCACGGGGTTCCAAGAAAGTGACGTCAGGGATTCCCAGGTTGAAGGGAGAGTGTGGGTTGTTGAATAAACTAACCAAGCTGGTATCTGTGTCTGTCATCAAAAATCTACATGGTGTCTGAAGTGGGATAAAATGGCCCAGAGACTTCGCCGTATAGATCCGTTGGTTTTTGATGACAACATCGCCGATAACTGGAGGAAGTTTGAAAAAGAATGGCGCATCTACTGCTATGCGGGCCTGTCAGATAAATCAAAGAAAGTACAAGCTTACACACTGTTAAACCTAGCCGGCCCTGAAGCGGTTGATAAAGCTGAAACATTTGTGTATGCGGACGATGAAGATCATGAGGATCCAGAGGTACTTTTAACGAAATTCTCTGAATTGTGTTTACCCGCAAAAAACGTCATCATGGATAGACATGCGTTTAATACCGCTGTCCAAAAACCTGGCGAATATGTACAAGCCTATGTCTCAATGCTGAAAATCCTGGCAAAGAAATGTGAATTCGGATCTCTGCAGGATGATCTCATTAGAGACCGTATAGTTTGCGGTATAGAAAATGACACCGTTCGCAAACAGTTACTCCGTGAAAAAAACCTCACCCTGGACTTGGCAATTAACATATGCTTGCTGCACGAACAGTCAGAGAGGAGCATGAGAGAGCTAAGAAAAGACACAGAGGTATGTGCTCTGCAGAAAACACATTGCTCAAACTGTATTGTCCAACATTCTTCAGAGAAAGTACTGTTTTGCCTACAACAAACGCTGCAACACTGGGTAAACTTAAACCCTTCGCTAGGATGCTGCAGGTCAGCACAAGCACAGCCAACAGCTGCTAAAACTTACTACCAGCCTAGGACCCAGCAAAGGGATAAAATACATGAGCTGGATGCACAACCAGATAACAATTTGCAGGACACTTTCTACTGTGACCCTGTTGATCTCAGCAATCAAAAGGGTGAGATTTTCACAACACTAAAATTGAAAACTGGAAATGGCCAACTGAAAGTAAAAGTTGATACGGGTGCCAAATGTAATGTCGTATTCAAACGAATGCTGAATATTTTGAATCATACCATCCCTATCAACACAGCAGAGAAAGTCAATCTTGTGGCTTTTGGAGGAGAGACAATTGACACTGAAGGAACCACAGTGTTGCAGTGTGTCCGTGGGGAATTTAAATTCCATGTAGTGGATCGGGATGTAAAACCCCTTCTCGGCCTGCAGGACAGCATCGCTATGGGACTCATTCAGCTGGGACCTGATGTGCACATGCTACATCATGAAGCACCAGAGGTATGTGAATACAGGGATCTTTTTGATTGTGATGTCATTGGCAGCTTGCCAGTTGTGTATCATATGAGATTGGATAATACAGTGACCCCTGTGGTCTGTGCACCCCGAAAAATACCAATAGCCATGAAGGAAACAGTCAAAGCAGAACTGGACCGCATGACTGAGCTGGGAGTGATAACACCTGTAACCGAGGCAACAGAGTGGGTATCAGCCATGGTTGCAGCCAAAAAAAAAGATGGCTCAGTGAGGATTTGCATAGATCCAGTTCATCTTAACAAAGCCCTCCTCAGACCACGGCATCCCCTAAAAACAATCGAACAGATCATTGCAGATATGCCTGGTGCCAAGGTGTTTACCATTTTGGATGCTAAATGTGGCTTCTGGCAAATCCCCCTTGATGAAGCTTCATCCAAATTAACCACATTTATGTCCCCATTTGGCCGTTACAGGTTCTTGAGGATGCAATATGGAATCTCAACAGGCAGTGAGGTGTTTCAGCGATCAATGGAGCAACTGTTTGCTGGACTGCCTTGTGAAATTGTAGTTGATGATATTCTCATCTGGGGCCAGACACTCGAGGAACACGACGATCGCTTGCGGCAGGTATTGAACAAAATTTGTGCCATTAACATGAAACTCAATCCTGACAAATGCAAGTTCAGAGTCAATTCGGTCCAATACATTGGTCACCTGCTAACTGCTGATGGTGTCAAACCTGACCCTGAAAAAACTAAAGCTGTTTGTGATATGCCAACACCTCAGGACAAACAAGCACTGCAGCAGTTCTTAGGCATGACAAATTACCTATCAAAATTCATTCCCCAGTACAGTGAGATCACTGGTCCTTTGAGACAGTTGATTCATCAGGATGTGTAGTGGTGCTGGCATGAGACTCATAATGAGGCTTTTGCTAGACTGAAACAAGCTTTGACAAACCCTCCAGTTTTGCAGTATTTTGATATGTCCATACCAGTGGTCCTCTCGGCAGACGCCTCTCAACATGGCCTTGGTGCAGTATGCTTACAGCGAGGACGGCCTGTAGCATTTGCATCACGAGCCCTCACGCCCACTGAATCACGATACGCTCAAATCGAAAAAGAAATGTTGGCACTCGTGTTTGCAACAAAAAAATTCCATAATTTCATCTACGGCTGCCCAGCCACTGTAGAAACTGATCATCAGCCCTTGATAACCATAATCAGGAAGCCACTTCACACGGCCTCACCCCGTTTACAGGGTATGATGATGAAACTGCAGCGTTACCATCTGGATGTTATCTTCAAACGTGGCAAGGAGCTGTTTGTGGCTGATGCTTTGTCTCGAGCCCACCTCTCCACAACTGACCCACAACTCACAGATGACCTACTGGAGGTCATGACTGTCCAAGTACTCTCCTCCCGTCGCATAGATGAACTCAGGGCTGCTGTACAAAAAGATTTCACATGCCAACAGCTTTCTGATATGATTAGGAACGGCTGGCCAGCCACCTCGAAAGAACTTCCGTATTCCTTGCGTTCCTTCTTTTCAATGAGAGATGAGCTGACCATTAAGGATGACTTGCTGCTTCGTGGGGAGAGATTTATTATCCCTCCCGTTTTGCAAAAATGTTATGTAGGCCAGCTACATCAGGGCCATCCTGGCGTTGCACCAACAAAGCGCAGGGCTAAGGAAACAATGTACTGGCCATCGATGTACATTGATATTGACACTGAAATCTCTCGTTGCGCACCCTGCAATGCACTCAAACCTCATCAGGTGAAAGAACCACTGCAGCTGCATGAAATCCCGGATCTTCCCTGGTCTTTCACGGCTGCCGACCTATTTGATTGGCATGGAAAAACACATTTAGTCCTTGTGGATTCCTTCTCTGGCTGGTTCGAGCTGGACTACCTTTCTGACATGCGAAGCAGCACAGTCATTGCGAAGTTGAAAAGACATTTTTCATTACATGGTATTCCGCACACTCTAATGACTGATAATGCTACTCAATTTGTGTGCAAGGATTTTGCAGATTTTGCACACACGTGGGACTTTAAGCATGTTCGCAGCAGCCCTCACTATCCCCAATCCAATGGGCTGGCAGAGCGTGCAGTCAGATCTGCTAAGCACCTTCTGGAAAAATGCTACCGTGACCATACTGACATACGCGCTGCTCTTCTCCATGTTCGCAATCTTTCCCGGGATGGTTTACCGTCCCCTGCAAAATGCCTTTTCTCTAGGCAAACATGGACCTTCCTCCCGGTGACCAAGGCAATGCTTCAGCCTGTTGTCCACACAGACGTGAAAGAAATCATCACAAAACGGAGAATGAGGGGAAAAGACAATTATGACAGAAATGCTCACCAGCTCCCTGCACTCAAGACAGGGCAAACTGTCAGGATGCAGACAGCATGTGGTTTTGACAGACTAGCAATAGTGAATTCCCCTGCTGAGCAACCAAATAGCTATGTCGTTACATCACAAGGTGCCAAGTATATCAGGAACAGGCGACATCTCCTCCCTGTTTCAGAATCCCCTCCAGCTGACTTTGAAGATGATCTCCCAGTAGAGACTCATGCTGGGGCACTCGCAACACCACCCAATTCTGAGGGGTCCATGCAGCAACCACAGTCCCCTAAAATGGACTGTTACAGTGACACAGATGTCAAATGTTCAGTGATGACTCGTTCTGGAAGAGTCAGCCGTCCTAACCAACGTTAAAAGACTATGTTATGAACTGATTGAAATGTGCTATAAATCTCTGTTCCTTTATGCATGTTATTCTTGTTAGGTGATATTGTGCAGTCAGGTGTTCTCCTTTTTTTGCACCTGTTTTATGCTATTCATATGTTATGTTGTTGGTCTGATTTAATTTTGTCTTTTGCACTGTTACTTTGTTTTCCACTAAAAGAGGGGGGATGTAGAGTTATGTGGAATGTTTCTTTAAGTCACGGGGTTTCAAGAAAGTGACGTCAGGGAGTCCCAGGTTGAAGGGAGAGTGTGGGTTGTTGAATAAACTAAATAAGCTGGTATCTGTGTCTGTCATCAAAAATCTACAGGTGTCTAATGCTCAACTAATCCAGAAACTTATAATACTACCTGTCCTACTTCGTGGCAGCAGAGGTTTTCACCTTCGCTTTGGCATTCTGATACAGTGCACCTAAATAAATTATAACAATGACGCTGCAATCACGTCTTATAACTACTGCAAACTAAGTTCACACTTACCACTGAGAAACATCCTGCTCCTGTCATGCTTGTGAATCAATGTCTGGTTGATCAACTAGACGTTTCATCATCAGACTCTGGGTCAAATTTCTAAGGTAAATTTGATTCCATCTTATCTCTCTATACATTCTCTCTGGAGCTAACATTCAGTTATGGCAATGGGCATTTTGTTTCCGACACACGCTGTATGCGGTAGACCAATCACAACAGACTAGGCCATCTGACCAATCAGAACAGAGTAGGCTCACAGAAAGGAGGGGTTTAGAGAGCCTGATTCTTCAAACTGCTTTGTATGAATCATTTACAAATCATTAAAAAATGTGGTGAAATTAAATATATATTATGAGAAAACATATAAGTGTTTTTTAACCTTGCATACATGTAAACCTGTTGTAGGAGCCCCCATTAAGGCACAATGGGTTTTCGGAGGCCTTGGATGTTATTTTCTAAAACAGTACAAGGCAACAAAAACACTAAAACATTTTCCAAAGCACCTAGTTTTTGAACAAAATGTTTTGCATGAGTGAGTTGGAATGCATTAGTTGTGCCATGGTGCACAAAGTTGGCTCATGTTTCAACAGCTTCAAATCACAACAGAGATTAATTTGTGAAATATGCCTGTTGTTGTTAGACAATTCTGGAATAAATGAAAAAATTATAATGAGAAAAGTAATTAAAATGCAGCATTGCAGGATTAATTTAAAATGTTGAGTGTAATGAAAGTTTGCTTTAGCATTATTGAACAATGCTTTGGCATAAAAAAAGAATCAAACATGAATCTTCCACTTGAGAAAGCTTAAATGAACATTGCTCACCCATGAAATAGGCGACTATCTTGCACATCGCAGCTCCAAAGATGAAGTCCTCCAGCAGGCTGGGGATGAGATTAAAGGGCATGCAGAAGATGGCCATCATGAGATCACTAATAGCCAGCGAGAGCAGGAAGGAGTTAGTGACAGTCCGCATTCTCTTGTTTACTATTAGGACCACAATGATCAGCAGGTTCCCAAAAACACTCAGGAGAAAGACAAGTGAGTAAAGGATAATCCTCACAGAGTCCATTTCTGAGGAGAGAGAAAAAGCAATTTTGGTCAAAGGAACCAATACATTCTCACACAACACCCTTTTTATTTATATTTTTAATTTTTAAATTTCCAAAGGGAACTGTGTAAAACATCCTTTAAATTTCCATATATTTTACTGCATAAATTGATGAGCCAAGGTGTATGTAATGTATGATGAGTTATAAGAAGGGGAGTCTGTTTACATGGCATCATCTCCTCATCAGGACAGTAATGATGCAGACAGTCTTGAGAAAAATTACATTTTTGATTTCACATGAGGAATCTGTAAAGTAATCATACTCCCAGCCAGGTGGCTGACTGTGAATTCCTCGCCTCAGGTTTGAACAATCAATTCACCATCAATCACACAGTTCAAAGTATACTCTATGCATTTTTTCACCACCTAGCGTGTAGACATTATTGATAATCATTCTCCCTGTTTCAGTGGTTGATTCTGGCTCATCTTTCACACTCCTGAAGTAAAGCCATATAGTCTATAACACTTTACTCAGACCTTGTGAAGTCAAAGCAACCATAATTTATGAGCACTTTTAAAATCTTCTAAAATGTACATTTGATTTATTGTTTCTGCATTCATAAGAGTGAGCTGTTGTGAGTTAACATGATTTACTTAATGCTCAGCCAGTGCTGTGGTGTTTAGTCTGTCATCTGATAGTTTGCTTTACACATGAGGAAGAAGTTGGAAAAATATTTTATGAAACATTTCAATTTGATTCCCCAGAAACAAAGTAAGTGTACTTTATATCTTAACGTTATAGTGTTGTATGTAAATCTATTTCCACCTCAAGAGTAAAAAATTTAATAATAAAAATAGGTATAAAGGAAATAAATTAATTAATATTAAGTTTTAATATTGTTAATAAATTATTTATTAAATATTAGTGACTTTTACTTATTGCACTCTGTGACTGTTATTCCTGACAATTTCTATTTCTCATAACTGTAACCTTAATTTTAATAATTGCTACTTTTTATGGGAGTTTGCAAATGTATTTCTTATAATTGAGACTTTATCTTGCAATCGTGGCATTTATTTTTTAATTGGTATATAACTTTTATTTATTTTTCTTTCCTTTTCTTTCTTCTTATTTTAAACTTTATCTTACAATCATGTTTTATTTTTTACACTTGAGCAGAAACAAGCTTCCAAAGCTGTCATTATGGAATCTCCATGTCATTGCTCCACTGATCTGTCTTAATACAGCTGAATTCAGGCCGCTCTATGCCTACTCAAAATTCAGAGTTAAGATGCAATGCTGCATTAAAGTCAGACTAAATTATGCCTGTTCTGAGCCAATTCAGCTCCTAGTATCAAAGTATATGGCCACATGGACTTTGTTTGTTTTTACCATTCTTGCCTTTGTTAGTGGTTGTCATGGTTATTGATTTGATTATGGATTATGTTATGATGTTCAGGTGTGTCTTGTTATTATTATCCTTGTTTGGTCTGTGTATTTAAGTTCCTGTTTGTTCAGTTTGAGGTTGTCGTGTCTCGTTAATGTTACATGTGTCGCCAGAATCCCTTGTTTGGATTTACCTATCTGTAGATTTATTAAAGACTGCTTATCTTCATCTCATCTTTGTGTGTTTATCGACACAGTTCTGTGACAGAAGGCCCGACCACAGAAAGAAAGTAGCGGCGTGTCTTTCTTGCATTTTATTTTTCAGTTTATTTTTCATTGTGGTTGTTTTTTTTTGTTCTTCATGGATAACCTTGCCGCTGTCACCCTGCGTTGCCTGGAGCAGGGAAATCGCTCCCTCGAGGAACACCTGGAGGAATTCCTTGGTCTCACCCATCTGACCACCTTCCCGGTTGACTGCCTATAAGTGCAGTCTTGCATGCCGGACTGAACACCGCAAACACATGTGCAGTTGTCCGGGGAGGGTCCTTGAGGGAGCTTCGCAGACTGCGTGGAGTTGGTGCTGGTATCATGTGAATCATCCCTGACCATCGGACCAGTGGACAATGACACCAGCCCCACTCCTAGCCCAGTGTCCAGCCAGTCACCATCCCGCTGTGAGGAGCGACAGCATGAGCCCACCGCAGACCTAGAGCCCGCCTCCGCCGCAATGTTTGAGCCCGCGCCAAGAGAAGCGAACAAGTAGGACATCACCCTGGAGCCTGAGCTAGCCGTGTCTGACCAGGTGTGCGAGCCAGCTGCCCCATCCATCACCATGGGAATTCTTGTGGAATTAGAGGGGATGGAAGCGAGCCCCTCCCACCACTGAGAGTGATTGTTTGCTGGACTTGGACTATGTTTTTCAGTGTGGAGAGGTAGAGACTTTGCTCCCCTTAATCCTGCCTGATTCTCTTCATCAGTCTGATTCGCTGGTCCTGCCCAGCCTCCCTTTCCCAGCTCTTCTTCAAGCTGCATTAAGAGACTTTTAAGTTTTGGTTGTATTTTATGCATTCCTTCATCCTCAGTCTTCAGCCACTAAGGCTGTCCAGTCATCTTTGTCCCCTGTCTGTCCATCTATGTCACCTCCTCTCAGTGGTGGGGCTGTATTTCGGGCCAGCCTGGAGTCTCCGGCTCCTGGACCCATGGAGCCCTACGGCTCCGTCGCGGCCACCTGAATCCTTGGCATCGCTTCACCTCCTCAGCTCTCTGTCTGCACCGTGGGCTCCACCTTAATTGCCATTGTCGCCTCCAGTCTTTACCATAGCGGTGTGTGTTTCTGTCACACCTTGGCTCCTCCCTCCATCAACGCCGCCATGGAGCGCCATTCTGGCTGTGGCCTGGGTACCTGCCATCACGCCCCTGGTCAAGGCTCCTCCCTGGATCTTACCTCCATCGTCACCACCCTGGACTCTGTTTGTCGTCGTCCTCCTCTGGGTTGTCCGTCCTCCTCCGGGTTGTCCGTCCTCCTCCTGAACCTCCACCAGTTTTCTCTACCAGTCGCCTGCCCTTCACCATCCCTTCTCCATCCCTCCACTATCTCCTACCCTCTCTCTCTGCAGCACAAGTTCGCGCCTTCCAGGAGGGAGGAAATCCATCACAACCACATGGACTTTGTTTGTGTTTTCACCGTTCCCGCCTTTTGTTAGTGGTTGTCATGGTTATTGATTTTTATTATATTCAGGTGTGTCTTGTTATCCTTGTTTGGTCTGTGTATTTAGGTTCCTGTCTGTTCAGTTTGAGGTTGTCGGGTCTCAGTGTTACATGTGTCGCCAGCCTTCCCTTGTTTGGATTTACCTATCTGTGGATTTATTAAAGACTGCTTATCTTCATCTCGTCTTCGTGTGTTTATCAACACAGTTCCGTGACAACAGCTGCAATTGCAGCTATTTAATGCAGTGTAAATGCATTTATACCACCTCTAAGCAGCATTACCTTTGCAGTGTAAACAGGGCCGGATTTACACATAGGCATTCTAGGCACGTGCATATGCTTGCTCATCCATGGGGGGCCCAAACACAATGAAGAGATATATAATATTTTTGTTATACTATGGGATATATACAACAGTAAAATAACCAAAAACCCCAGAAGACATTGAGCAAATAAATATAACAAACAATAGGGTAAAAATGACACACTATTTCCATGTTTTCAGCTTTTTTTATGTAGGCTACAGAAATCACGCTTTCTTTCTCCCGTTCTCTCTCACAGACGCACACACAGTACAGACACGCACTCGTGCACACACGCGGAGACGCGGACAGAAACTTGGCAGAGCTGCGGCTGCCCCGCGAATTTATCAATAAAATAGTTTAGCATTTCTCAGTAGCGAGGTTCTTGAAGCAGTTCAACTTAAAGATTCGCTATTAATAGACACTGCTGGGCGCCTGAATTCCTGCTGTGACCGAAGCACAGACATCAAGTATTCAAGATTTCCCTCCTCACATCCTCTTTAATGAACTAGCGATTAGACCTCCTGCCATTTACTACGGGCTTAGCCTGCATACTTCCATTTACTGCTCAACTTCCCTTTGTTATTTACTCGACTCAACCAGTGACAGTTCTGTGACATTTGACATTGCAACAGAAGGTTTGGGATGAGGTGCGTAAAAAAGTAGCTAGTACACCCAAGTCTCATGGAGAGGGGAAAGGAGTTGGAAAAACCGGTCATTGGCGAAAAGGTCATATAGTATTAAGGGCAAGATATTTGCTTCTTATGTCACGCGATGCTTGGAAACCCGTTAGATGTCACTCGGAAGGAGAAAATAATGAGAGGTATCCGGTCGATCGACCTAGTGGGGTGGATTCTTTGAAGACATAAAATAAAATAAATGTTAAAATTGTCTTGTACTAGGAGGCCTTAAACTTTATTTTATTTTGTATATGTTTGTGTGTGTATATATATATTGTATTAAATTAGAAACTGTGAAGTGCGTATGGGTATATGTATAGACGGCCATAGAGTATACATATTTCTTATTTATTTATTTAATTTACCTTTTCTGGCTGATTATATTGTTTGTGATGTCTTTATGTGTTTGTTGTAAGTTTGTGTTCACATAGCATGTTAGTGTTGTTGAATTTTGTTATGTAAATATAAAAACAATAAAAAAAATGTTTAGCTAGTTCAACACATACGAGATTTCAGGACAGAAGCATGTCAAATGTCTTGAAACAAATCATCTGAACAATTGATGTGTGATTGTGACTCCAGGCCTTTAAAATTATTAGAGAAATAATGCACTCCCGAAGTTATTAGCTATTAATGGAAAGGTCTTTCTCAGTTCTCAAACAAATTAAGAACATTCGATTTTTATTGACTGAATGCAAACGTTTATTGCGATAGAAAACACTGTAACTGTTTCCACTGATTAAGAAATATTTTGTTTGCTTGGGTAGTAATATTAGGCCTATTATATTAATAGGGAAGGGGGGCCCAAAAATTAGTTTTGCCTATGCCTATGTCACGAAAAGAGGTAAATCCGGCCCTGAGTGTAAATTTGGCATATTGTGCCTACATATAAGCTTTTCACTTGGATTCTTCAGTATTTCTTACAATTCTTCAGATCCTCAAAAGTATATTAGAAATATTTGCAAAAAATATGCTCATTTAACAGCAGCTAATATAAACATGCTTTCTGTAGCACAGAATCAAGAATATAGCAGAGATTGATTTAAAGTATCCTTCTGTTTTTTACTCCCTGTTTTGGTGCTGTTTCATAACAGAATGAATATACATTGCTCTTTGTCCCTGGGCATAAACAGATGGAATTCTGAGTACAGTGGAAACCTCAAGAAAGCATAAAATTGACATTTGTGAAGTTGTGGCACCTACAGTCACAGTCAGTGTTGTCGGCACCACTACAGTTAATCCAGTGTCATCCCAATGGTATAGTGTATTGCTCATTCTAGTGTTCAGTGTCAGTCTGCATGTAGTGTCATAGCTGTTACTGTTGTGACAGCTCCTCACTTTTCATATTCCCCTGACCTGCCCTGACATTTCTTCTGTTCATTTGTCTTGCTGCTCTGCTGGGAGCAGAACCTGTTTTCACAGGAGCAGTACCTACCAGCTGGCTACTGCTTGCAAGTCAGATCTGGTTAATATCAAATGAAATAGGAACTACCAGGTTACTAAGTCACAGAATACAAATCTATATAAATGCAGTTATTTAGGGTACATTTATTAATCAATGATATTATGTCAGGATCCTGTTCCTTTTTTTTTTGTTAATCTTGTTCTTGAGCACATGATCTGGGTGTTTGTTCCCTGACCATATGCTCTTGTCTAGTCTTGTGTCATTTTTGTTGAGCATGTGGTTTGGGATTGTGTATGACTAGCCACACTCTAAAAACCACTGGGTTAAAAACAACCCAATTTGGGTTGTTTTTAACCAAAGGGCTGGGTAAATATAGGACAGAACACATATGGGGTTCATTTTACCCAGCAAATTGGGTTGTTTATTTAACCCATCATAATGGGGTGATTCATTTTTATTATATAGCTTATTTTTTAGTTTATACATGAAATAATATTTCCAGATTAACTTGAATCCACTAAACTTTTGTAAAATACTCCACACAACCACTGGTTTGCATGATAACTTCCTTTATTTTCCTTTATTTATCATTTACAGCATTGTTTATCGTTTGTATGTATACATGTTGCTTATTTAAACTCGTTTAACAAACATTAAAAGTAAATATTAAACATTAAACAGAAGTAATTCACGTGTAAACGACCAGTCTCTGTTATTCTGTTTCCACCATAACGGCGCTGGCTCTCGTGCCCGAGCTGGAGTCGTGTTCGGCGGGGAACTGCTCACGGCTGAGACCGCCGCCCTGCGTTTCACTCATAGCTGAAAGATGCCGTGACTGACTTCATAACCTGCCCATAAACAAACAGTAAACGGCTCTGAGGACATATTTTAACATCCAAAGTATTTGTATTCTGTATCTTTATGAATAAAATCGTTTATTTTATGCAGAGTATCAGGCTTTTCCATCACGCGATAATACCGACGTTAGGTGATTACACCGCGCACCTGTATGTTGCTCTGCATGAAATTGAACGATATACAGCACAGTAACGATTTTATATATAAAATAAAATGTACACAAACCTGTATTTTACTGAAGAAATGCATCAATTCGATGGCGCTTAGAACTGTTCTCTCCAGAAGAGAAGGCAAAATCCCCGCGATAAATAACTAAACCACTGGGTTACGTCTGACCCAGGTTCTGAGTAATTCAAAAACTACCCAAACATTGGGTTGTTATGTCTGACCCAGGAGCTGGGTAACACAAAAACTACCCAAACACTGAAAAAATAACCCAAAAGGCTTAACCCAGCATTTGGGTTAAAAAAATAACCCAGGATTTGCATTGACATGTTTGGTGTAAGCACATGGCTTCTGTCATGTATGTTTCTAAGTGTGATTGACTTAGACACATGGCTCGGGCTGGGTGTAACCAATTGGTGAGACTGGCTGTTTGCAGTTGGGGGAGGAGTTAAAAATGGAGCAAGCTGGACACTTCTACTGCTGCGTTCAAGTCCTCCTGGGACGTTAGTACTTACGAGTTGACAAGTCGTAATTACGACGTCAGGTAAATCAGTTTAGTCGGCACAAGATGGCGGTGTACCTTCTTTTAATAAATTATAAGAAAATACAACAGGGTCTATTAACTTTGCTTATAGAAAATCTCGGAAACTCGGGGCTTAAAGAAAATTTTGAGTTTCCCACTCGTAATAACGACTTTGTGGTGGCGTTAATGTGCGTTCAACTCGTAAATACGATCTATCCGACATGACTTGAACGCACCATACTTCCTGTAGTGACACTTGTGCAATGTTTGCATATTTTATCACAATATTTGTCAAATGCACAGATGTTTCAGACATTTTCATGTAGCACGACAACACTTATCATTCAATACTTATGTATTGGGGTGGCAATTGTAACATTTTTTGTATCTTTTTCATTTCCTTACGTACAGACTACCTGAAATCACTATCCTGTCTTTTGATCCCAAAAATAGACATGTATAGGTGCACCTTCGTGTCTATAACCAATTGATATATTTTCACTAATAAGGACAAGACTATAATATTAAATTAAATGCAAGAAATCAGAGTATATTATTATTTAAATATATTTTACTCATACATTAATCGTGTGCTAGTGTGTTTCTTGTATGCTAGCAAGACACGCCTACGCATTAGCATAGGTTGTTCATTTAAATTTTTTATCAATAACCTAGAGATAAAATGTAAGTTTAAATTCGCAGTCATCTAAACTTCAGACAGCAGAAGAAAAATACTGTACATCCAAAAAGCAATTTTCATGCTGAGGTGAAATTATTGTGCTCCTTTTTCACAGGCAGAGAGAGAATCCTACTGGCCATGTGCAGATTAAACATCATCACTCTAGCTTGTTTCTGATTGGAGGAATTGAGTGTGTTACAACTGGGCTGAAAAGATTAGTCGACATTATTGACAACGTCGACAATAAAAAATTGTCAACAAATATTTTTGTTGTTGATCTCATATGACCTATTGTAAAGCCTAGCAATATGTGTTTTACACAGTGTGGCGCTGTAGCGCGAAGACTGTAATTCAGGCGTCTCCACACTAAAATTCATCACGACAAAAAGACAACATAGCTCCTCTGTGGCTTCTCACTGTGCCTACTTATACTAAGTACGCCCTTAAAGTATGTACTCTTTTTTTGGTGAAGAAAAAGTACACACTTTTGAGTGTGTAGTAGAAGAGTAGGCAAGCTTTGGGACATACTATCATGTCACACAACTGCGTCTTTAACGGACGCTCTGTCGCATAGTTACACACACCCTTTCACTGTAAACTGGCCTGTCAATCATCATGTCACAGTTAACATCCTCCACAATTCATTTCATTTCATTTCCTACCGTATTGGTCGGAAAAATGGGTCTGACGACCCAGTCGCAGGTCTTTCATGCCGACACTCTGCGCTATTTTTATGCATAATGATGCATTTAAATTTAACCGACCAAACAGTGGTCATTTTAGAAAAGTTTCCTTGCTGTTTCAGAGTGAAACTATACCACAGATAACACTACATCAAATAATTTTTTACCAGTTTCAATGTTGAATATTATTAACTCCAAAACCCCTTCTTTCTAAGCCCCTCTACTAAGGCGGTCCACGCACTATGCGCCAATGTTGCGTTTTGTGAACACTTTTGTGTCTTCTTGCCAGAATCGTGTCACCAAAGCGCAATTGCTATGTGGGTCATTATTCCAAGTAGAGTGTGCACTGATCCACACTTCAAAAATCTACCTGAAATCCATCTGATCATCTGGGGTCTTTTGGTATTCTCTTTTCAACATACTATTCTTTGTGACACATTAATTCCGATTTCACATACTATTTAGGATGGATAGTAACGCTATCATTGAGACGCAGGGACAGACTCTGCAGCCGAACCTGACGCTGCTGAAAGCAGAGTTTAAATGAAAAAGTAAATATATGCTGCGCGCTTTCCTCTAAATAATGAAATAAACAACAAAAACTGACAGCGGTGAGAAAGCAGCAGTCAAAACGCATCTGATTACAGCGATGTGGATAGGTGTTTGAAAAAAAAAAACCCAGCCCCTTCCTGCAATCGGTCACGTCGGTCATTCGTCAACACTTTATTTTATCGCACTTTATACTACACTATAAATTATTTAAAACCTAGCTCTTACAGTATTGAACCAGAAAAAACAACAGATTTCACAGTGTCAGTCTCGCTTTCCGTTAGAATTACAACTTGATTTTCTGCTATATTACATGATTTCATGTGGAGATAGCTAATGATATAATCTTTTTAATTAGTGAATGCAAAAATAAATAAATACAAAGACAAAAAAAAAACTTACTTAATTGTGTAGTTTTTTTGCATAGATTTAAAGCTTGGATCTAGCTCAGGACTGTTGATTTACTATAACAATATAATTTGTTTTTGGTCATCCGATGTCATTTTATCGAATAATAAACTATCTCAGCCCATTCTAGTGTTCCATATATACTTCCAAAATAATGTTAAGCATAAAGATGCATCATCAGTCAGTCAATTACTTCTTCGTACAATTAATTAAATGGTGAATGAGAAAGACTCTCTGTCATCTCATGTTGTGTGCCGAATATGTTCATTTGTATTGTAAAAATAATTGTAATTGTTCAATAGTAATATAATTGTTTGACATTTTCAAATTTCACCTTTCAAATCTGAAGTGAGATCTTGTTTTATTTACTTAGAATGTTTAACTCAGTATTTTAACTAATTGCGTCAAGCCAACCTAATAGAACAAATCTAACTACTAATTCGTGAAATAATCAACAATTAGTCGATTAATCATTGTAAAAATTGTTAGATTAATCGATTATCAAAATAATCATTTGTTGCAGCCCTAGTTACAGTTGCCCCTTGTTACAATTGCACCCTATTACGGTCTCCCCTACTGCTTAATACAGTGCTGTATGTACGAGAATAAAGTTATGCATAAGTCTATACTATTTAATAACAATTATGTGGGGTCTATAATTTATATTGTTTTATTTTGATAAACATGACAAAATATAACATTAATGTTCCATTAAATTTTTACTGTTATAATTTGTGAACATTTAGTAGGAGTGAAAGTGTCAGAATAAACATGAAATACATGTGATCGTTGTCATCTGTGAGTTTTGAAAATTGCTGAACCAGCAGACTGCTCTCAAATCACTTTTATGGTACTCTGATGGCATACGTCAGTAACATGGTGTCGGCACCGTCTCAAGTCGGACAAAATTTCTAATTGCTATGCATTGCTTCAAGTCAATGCTGATCAGACTGCACAGCTACAAGTCGGGCACACTTTCTATGTGTCACCTGCTCTCCTGTCGAAAGTCTTTACCCTGTCCCCTTGTTATCTTATTGTTAGTTCATTTTGCCCCACCTGCTCTCCCTCGTTACCCTCCTAATTTCCTTTCCTATTTATTCTCCATGTGTGCTCTGGTTTGTGCCAGATTGTTGTGGTTGTTTCCTGTTGTGGATGTACTGTATACCAGTTTTAAGTGTTCCTGTTTTTCCGTGTTGTGTTGCTCTAGTCCTGCCACTACCAGCCAGGAAGCGTTTTCCCCCCACAGGGTAGTTTGTTGCCATTTTGAATTTTAAATAACAGCACATCTACACTCTGCAATTGAGTCCTTGCCCTTCCCTATCTCAACACCTGACATATGATGCATTCTATTTTGTGTGAACAAAGTTTGAGTAACTATTCTTCAGCCTGTGTAACCCTTCAAGCACTGATGTATGCTATTCAATAATTCATCTTTATGATGTTTTATTCATTGGTCAGTTCAGCTGTTTTCTTCATGTCAAGCCTACTTGTATGGAAATTATCTAGAGGCATTGCTTGTGCCAGTGTTATGAATCGGTCCTTATTCATTTGATGAATACATTTAAAATTAGTCAATGGGAGTCACACAGTAAGTCTGTGATTTTTAGAATGTCATGAAATTAGACTGGGTAAAAGGATTTGCTGAAATTTGAAGTCAATTAAAAATTAAAGCCATTTTCTTCAGGCACAGTGTCAAAGTCTAATGCTAAGTGCTAAGTTCAATTTCAGTGCCAAAGAAAACACAGCATCCAACCTTTACATCAATGCAGATAGGGAAGGTTTTTTTTTTTTTTTTTTACTTGGTAAAGAATTATCTAATTTTTCACTACACCACAGTCAACATTCTAAAATTAATAACGTCCTCATAAACGCTTCTTTATTTTAACCTGTTTGATTTATTTGTTTGTTCGCTAAATGTATAATATCCTGTTCAGCCAATACATTTTTATCAGGCAACGGCAATTACACCACGAGACCTTTTATTTGTTCACACTTCAGTCTAGTATATGAAACGATTTTTACAGAGTTCCTGTAATTAGCTCTATTATTGTCCTTCATATTGTATATGGACCTCACAGTTCACATCTACATCTACGAGCTATACATTAGCCCATCTCAACAACACTACATACAATTTAAAGCAGCAGCATCAAACTAAAGTTTACCCATAATTTATTCATGCTGCAATGGCAATTGCATGTGTCTAGGGGTGAGGCAAGTTACAAGTGGGGGGAAAAGAAACCCCAACTATCGTATGATTCAGTGTGTGTTCATGTCAGTTACCGCATGTACCCTAAAAAACTGCTCTTATATGTACGATACTAGATATGTGGGCTCCTCCAACGACCTGTTGTTTATCCCAAAAATGCCACACTTCACACCCATCAGGTGTAGTTTGCAAGAGATGTCGCAGCTAAGCGGATACAAGAAATGGAAAAAGAAAGATGAGAGAGGAGGATGGAGAAGACAACTAGTCAGTGTATAGAGTAGGGTGCATATGCCTTTTATATTGGACACTCCTGCCATGTTTTTATATTGCCTAAAACTCCAAAGTATTGTACCATCCAGCAGGTATTGTACATATCGACCAATCGGCGCGTTGTGCGTGAGAAGTATAACGATCAAAATTCGTTCGACTAACTGCCGCACCGATTGTTGTATGACACCAAAGTACCGCAAGAGCTATTTGAAAGCATAAGGAGCCATCTGCTCTGCTCTCAATAGCTCTCATGAAATAATGTCATACAACGATCGATCTACACAGTGCTAACAGCCAAAACCTGTATATTTTAGGCAATATAGAAATCCTGGCAAGGACTCATCCTGTAAAAATGGCCCGTATGGTCACCCTAAGTATGAGAGGTGTTGAAAGGCTATTAGCAGTCAGAATTAAAGAGATATAGATTTGTAAAATATAATGAGCAAAATATAAATGTTTAGTCAGACCCTTAAAATTTGTAATAAAAAAAAAAAAAAGATCCATACTGAGAAAAACATCCCTTTCACATGGAAAACACTGGGTAGGCTAACATGTCTCTCCTTGTTTCTAGAGCTGTCTATTCAAAATATTTCAAAGAATCATACCTACATACTAATGCATTGTCATTGATTTGCAACTGTATAGAAATAGGTAAAACTCTTATATTGACATTTGTGGTTTTAAAATTATTATATTAAATGATCCACATTAAAGTAAACAAGCTATGCATTAGCACTCCCATTTATCCCAATGCCTCTTCATTGCTTAGCGCAGAAAAACTTTGGGAGTACGCAATTTGAAATCTGTAAGGTTTGCTCATGTCATGAGTGTTCAATTATGCTGCCAATCACATGAAATTGCAAATTACATGGCATTATAGCAATGCTAATGGCACTACATGCAACTGCCGTGTCCTCTAATTATAAGCGGCTTGTTTTTTCATAAAGTTCTTTATAATTTTGGGAGTCATGGGTTGCAGTTTTTTGTGGGCTTATTTCCAGAAGCCAGTCATGTATTTGGGCTTGCTAGTGCCTACTAATACACTGATATTTCTAAATGAATGCCAATGGAGTAATATGCTGTTTGTAGCCAGATGGTTAGTTGCATCTACCAAATGGGGCCATGATAGGCGGCAACAACTTGAACCCTTGTACTTAACCTAGTGGGATTTCTCCAGTCAGAGAATGTGTATGTATAATTAGTTTGTTCCAGTCCTATAATTGCCATGTCTCATTACTAAACATACATATATATATATATATATATCAAGCATGGCAATTATAGAACTGGAACAAATGAATGTACATTCAAATAACCCAGTTGGGTTAGTTGGGACAACATTTAGTACTAGAATATTGATGGTCTAATATGTGTTTACATGTGTGCATTTATGTCTCTGATTAAATGTGATTTACGAATGCTTTAAGAACAGGCGATCTATGATTTTGTTCGAAACCTACTGCATTTTTTCTCCTACTCCTGCTCCACGATTATGCTCATGCACAAATCACATTCTTGCCAACTGTATACCACCCTCTTTCATCATTTACACTGTAAGTGAACACATCAGAACACTCTCAAATGAGAAAGCTAAAACTGGATAATCTCGCCAACTTTTTTGAAGAGCGGAACCACTTGATTGAGCGAGTCACCAATGTGTGAATGTATAAAATTTGTGGATCCATAAAATAGAAAAAGATGACTGAAATTTTGTAGCAGTTTCATAATCAGAGGTAAGACTCTGCATAAAATCTAATTATTATTTTTTCCCAGCTGGGAGGTTTTATTAGGTTCATCAATGTCAAGTTGGATATCTCCAAATACATATGTTTGAAATGAGAAGATGAAATTATTGGCCACAGTGTGTAGCCTAAAGAGCCTTAGGGAGTTTAATCTGCTACCAGACTAATACTCCCCTTGTCAGTCTGATTCACAACCTTGCACAAATGGATAGATTTAAAACAAAATTATTTTTTAGAAATAGCCCATATATCATTCTCATGCCCATAAATCATTCTTGAGGTTGTGGTTTTGAATGCCTATTAACTAGTGACCTATCTAATCATCCCCAAAAAAAACATTCATGTCCTAATGAAGTAAACACTACATTTGCATGTTCAGAAAGTATAATGATAATGATGTGAGCTGAAAAAAATGCAAAGAGCATCCTTGGGGTTTAATTACACTAAACATTACCTCTGACATAGTGCTTTAAATACAAAATGAAAATATTAACTTTATCACTGTTATTATAATATAAAACTCCGTGATTATGTTAAGGGGAGACACTGCAGGCAAAAGCACCGTTTTTTCATGCACCTGTCAATTTTGAGATTTTGGGCTTTTTGGCTTTTCATAAAGTGTTTTTTCAGACTAGTGGAAAGAAAACATCCAAAAGACACTGTTAAGTGTTTCTTTTATAGCACTTTATCTATTTGTGTCAATAGATTTCAATTACAATACATATCTTTAAAGGCCGTTTTCTCAAAATGAGTTTTTTCTCCTACACTGAGCCATAAATCTCCACTTCAGTAGCACTTACACACACCACACTTTACATTTTTATTCCTGTCTATATTCTGAAGGTTTTTACAGAGGGATTTGTTCATATATAATTTGCTTGATTATATACAACATTTTATTTCCCCAAAAATTGTGAAAATATATTGTTTTCTGGCTGTTCGAAGTATTTTCTGAATTATGGAGTGACAAAAAGAGATACCCAAAATTCCCTCAGTAAAAACATTTGACTCTAATATGTCAAAAAAATAAATAAACAAGAATTTTGAAACTGACTTCATCCAGTGTTCAGATTTTTGTACTGGAAATGTATGCAAATTAGCGCATATTTCGTTAAATAATGCCTCATTTGCATATTTAAGCATAACATTTTAGAAAACTTGTAATACAAAATTGTTTTGCGATTATCAATGTAATCAATCAACAGGGTAAGCAAGGTAATAATTAGCAGTTATTTTTTTTTACCCTATTCACCTGCAGTGTCTCGCCTTAACTATACTGTTTTACTATTTAAAATAAAAATAACCACTCATCCTTAATGAGCATGCACAATATACTGAAAAACAAGCTGCTGAAGTTTATCTTTAATGCGTAGCCTATAAGTGAGGTAGTGGTTGCTGGGGCACAATTGCTTTGAGAATGGTTGATTTCATAATTAATGTTAAGGCACGCTGGTATAGCTAAAGTATATAAATAATTAATAATTTGTACTGGGGAAAAAACTGTTTTGTACCATCAGCAAAGGTTGAGCGTATCATTTGTCTCCTGCCATTTATCTCATGCTGTATTATAGCCTCCCGTCAAAATGACTAGGGAAAAAAGCAACAACAACACATGCAACAGCAAAACAAGACAATATAACGTTGATATGGATTAGTTTGCCCTTACCTTTTGGTCGTGTGGGTTTGAATTTCTGAATTATTGACGCATTGCTACAGGTGGCGTTAACTTCCAACGCTGGGCTGTTCACGCTGGAATTGTCTGGGGTTCTTGAACATTCCCAAAACGGGATCTGATTTTCGTTCATTTTCTGTAAATCCATTGACCCACGAGAACTGGTAGGAGTATAGGTTTCTAAATCAATTTAAAACCACTTATTCACGATATTAAACTTAATAGTATATATTTAAAAAGGTTATATATTAATACGCGCAAAAATATTTTGCGCACCCATTGCGCGCGCGTCAGTGAGAGAATGACTGTGCGTGTGAAACTAGTCACTGGAAAGTGCGCTGCAGCTCAGATGAGCGAGCAGCGTGGGTAGACATTTCTTTAAGAGTTAGCACAAGAGGGTGGGGTGGATAATATAAAGGTGGGGGGGGGGGGGAATTACAGATACCGACTCACTATGAGTTAACAGCAGTTGGCAGTGCCCTTCAAACTAGCGGCTCTTGGTTAATGGAATGTAAGTCCTGCGTCTCCCTCCAGTGGATGTCCTGTGTTATTGCTTGTTTATCACCAAAAAGAGTGAGAAGGTACAGGAAAGACAGAAAGATAAAACAAAAGTTGCTTCAGTCATACCAGTAAGAGGTTCAGAACTCTTAACCGCAGAGCTTTCATTAGATTAACTTTTCTTACTCACACTAATTTTCCAGTGTGTGTGTGTGTGTGTACCTGTTTCTCTATTCTGGTGGGGACTTAAACCTGACTACACACAGACTCATTGGGACTCGTGTCACGGTGGGGACCTAAATTTCCCCACGGGGAAACAAGCTTATAAATCACACAGAATGAAGTTTTTTGAAAATCTAAAAATGCAGAAAGTTTCCTGTAAGGGGTAGGTTTAGGGGTAGGGTTGGTGTAGGGCAATAGAATATACGGTCTGTAGAAAAACCATTACGCCTATGGAGAGTCCCCACAAGGCTAGCAAACCAGACATGTGTGTGTGTGTGTGTGTGTGTGTGTGTGTGTGAGAGAGAGAGAGAGGAGAGAGAGAGAGAGAGGAGAGAGCAAGCTTGGGGGAAAAAATAGCTGAAAACAGCTAAATCTCCTTTTGGGGATGTTCTTAAAAAGAAAAGTAGTTCACAGCCTGAGAATGTTGAAGTGGATCTAGTAAATCATTGTGCAGGTTTGGGTTAACATATAATTTGCTTTATTTGAAAAAAAAAAAAAAGGTCTAAAAAAAAAGTATATTGTAGGCCTCCTTTCAGACAGGCAAACATACAGTATCAAAAAGGGAAAAGGTTGTTTTATTTATTTTGCAAATAAATGTAACAAAAAAATACTAGCAAAGCTAATTACATTTTGGCTACATTTAATAATGGGTTAAATGAAAATATAAAACTATGAAAAATGTCAAATGTAGTAGTATTTTTTTCAGAATGCAGTGTGCCCTCTTTAAAACATGGCTGATGTGATGTGATGCTTTAGTGGTTGTTCTTGACCGGGTTTGTTAAATGTTGTCAGATAGTCTCATACTACAGTGTCTATGTAACAGCCCTGCCAGGTTGGATGTTGAACCCCCTGCCATTTCCGTCTGCATTCTCTGTCCTTGAAGGGAGTATCCATTTGACTCAACTTGATCTGATAAGCATACATGGGAAAGACATATTTCAAAAATACAATTATCAACCAAGTGCAACATATCATTTAGTCAACATTCAAAGACCTGAAGTCAAAGTTTAAGTCAATCCATAAGTAACTAAATATTTGTTGCCAAATGATACTGTCAAAAAAAATGTAATCACTATAATCACTGTATGTTATTATTGAAATAATATAATATATAATGACACAGCATTGCTAACCAACATTATAATGAGAGGCTATGATTACTACAGTAATTGGCATATTTAAAAATGTATATTAGTCACAGTCTTATATCTGCATGATTTTTCATGAGGCATCAATCAAATGGATAACTTTTCTAATACTCTGTAATACATTGTATTAAATTATAGAAATATACTCTATTGAATGACCCTTTTTCTAAATGTAAATATAATTATTTACCCGCAGAATGAAAACTTCAAGCTTAAAACCCTATATGGCCATGGCTCCAAGGGCACAAACCAACCCCCCCAAAAAAAAAAAAAAAAAACCAGGTGGTTGACATCTTGACAGACAGAATGCTGTTTAACTCGTCTCTCTGTTCAAACACATGTTGGGTTTCCATGTTTTAGGGGGGCATTTCATAGATGTAATGGTTATTATATGGTACAATAACATACCTACCGCTCACACAAAACTTTCTGCATTTTTAGATTAAAAAAATACAAATTTACTCTGTATGAATCAAAAGCTTGTTTCCTCAGGGGGACCAAAAATATGTTCCCACAAGGACAAGGATTTTGAATATTGTCATCTTTGTGGGGATATTTTTGTCCCCATAACATAGGGCATACCTGAACCACACACACACGCATAGACATACACACATACATTGGGTTTCCGTGTTTTATAGGGACTTTCCATAGACATAATTATGTTTATACTGTACAAACGATATGTTCTATCTAATAACCCACTAACCCTGAACACAACCCTCACAGAAAACTTTCTGCATTTTTACATTAAAAAAACAAAAACTTTCATACTAAACCATTTAGTAAGATTTATATTTAACTGTTTTTTTCTCTTGGACACCAAAAAAATGTCACAAGATCAAAAATTTGGGGTATTGCTATACTTGTGAGGAAATTTTGACATTTTGTCCCCACAAAATAGGGAATACCGGAACCACACACACACACACACACACACACCCCGAGAAAAGGAGTGACACAAAATGTGACTTTTAACTGTACATTAACCAGAGCACAAATAATGAAGTTTGTATTACAAAACAGTTGCTAATCATATTGCCAGTTGCTTTAATTCTCTACGTAATGCTGTTGACAATGACAATGTCTGTTGTTCTGTAACAACCATAGTAAACATACCTTCAACAAACACAATGGTTTGTGGTTTGTGCTCCACTTGCTGAAATGGAGGAGGAAAGATTCTCTCGGCCTCGCAGGTGTACAGAGCTGTAGTATTTATTGTTACACCATCCAGGATAAAACTGGTACTGTTATCCGCAACATTAACTGTGAAATCCATCCTCGGGCTGTTGTCATTTTTGCTGATGATTGTATTATTAACGCTGATAAAAAAGATCTCTTCTGAGCCTTTATATAATCTGAAGACCATTTCTGGTGCACTGAGTACGGGGCAGGGTACAGTAACACTGCTATTCAATGCCACATGATGAACTGGTGGTAGATTACCTGCGGTGTAGAGGAGACAAAACAACAATAACATCTTAGAACTGCTTAATACACAGTTTGTAAGCTTTAACTTTTAAAATCTAAAATCTGTGATTGGTACAATATATAATTATATTACATTTTTTACTTCGTCTGTGGTTTTTGCAGAAGTGGTTATGCAACCCACAAATCACCAGTCACCCACGTTATTAACAAACGATGGCTTCTGTTCTCAAGATCACTTTAAGCTACCATAGTATATGCACTTTTAAAAATTTTTTATTATGGATTAGAACAGTAAATTATGTTTGTTGTCTTTTCAATTCCTAGTGGTCGGAGTAACTTTATGTAAAAAAGGCACTTTCCAATATACCAAACTCTTGAGAATAAAAATAAAAAAACAAGCTGAAAAAAGGTTAAATGCCCGAATAACAAAACTGAAGAACAGTTTTGACTGGTTTCTTAATTTCACAAATATTAACCTTTGCCTGTAAGAGTGGAGAAATGTTGTCAGAGACAAAGTTTCTTAGAACAAATTGCTATGAACTTCACTTTGTAGGAAAAAAGGAAAGACTGAATCATCTTTTTGCAGAATGATTAACTCCCTCGTCATTTCATTTTCTCCTGTCAGAATGTCAGTGCCAAACATGTCAGCTTGTTGCAAAATGTAATATTTTTTGCAAAAGGCTACTGTTCATGTACTTTATTGTATTTGCAGCCTCGCAAATTATATGTTTGTGGTAAAGTTGGTTTTAAATGTGTCTGCCTGCACAATATTTCAGTTAACAAACCTCATTCAGTCGGTTAGACTGTATTTTGATTTTGATTTATACACTGCCACCAAGATGTAAAATTTCTTGAATTCTTTTGCCACTTGTATGCTCTCACATAAATATTTTTATTATTAGTTTTTTTATATATATATTTTTTTTTTCTTTTTTTTTTTCTCGTATATATGATTATGTATTTATATTTGACAACCATAAGGGCATTTCCCACATTCCTGTCATCCCACATACTTTTTGCTTGGATGTAAACAAATAAAAGGTCCTATGGTATCTTGTAATTTTGACTTTATGTTTCATAATTTCAACGTAATACACATTTTGACTTTATTTCTCCAAATTGAGATTTAATATCAGAATTAAGAATTACTACTTTAGTTTGTTGTAATTCCAACCTCATACAATGTGATTTTGCCAAACGGCTGATAAAACAGACAGCTGAAGGTATCTTGATTCTCACACAAACATAAACAATGTATTTCACTTTTATAATTGTAGTGCCTTGTTTTGGGTTGTCAGGCCACTGCAGGTCTCTCGACTTGAAGCCCCAATTAAAAATTGGTCCCACTGCTCAAGGCCTTGTTCTGTCCCATCCTAAATAAGGCTTTTGTCAAATAAGCCAAGACATGCTTCATGAGCTATCAGCGAATCAGTTAAAATTATTTAATATGACTGAATCAGCCTTAACACATTAGGTTACAAAAACAAATATAATTACCCACTGTAATGAATGTTTAAAATAAATCACAAAAAAAGAAGATCTTACCTTTGCACATGCTCTGTGTTTCAGATAGGCTGCTATGGAAGAGACAGAGACTTAAGAGGGTCACAGATGCCCTAAAAATCTCCATCTGTTGCATTTCAACAGAGTTACCTTTCGTTTTGCCACTGTTTTGCAAGTATGGCGTTCTTGTATGGCAAATTCAACCTTTAGTGTAACAGAAGAACACATCACGAGCCAAACAGGAAGTTTCCATTCTCTCCTTGCACCCTTTGTGGTTGATGTTATTTGCATGTTTCATATAGTGTGTCGGTTACAGATTCTCATGGCATCATACAGTAGCTGGTGTTTCCTCACTGAGGGGAGGTAGTAAAGGAGACCCCTGTAGGGATTTTCTACCAAATGGTCTGTTTGAAGAGTTGACAAGGGCAGGGGGTTATGTAGGGTTAAAGTGGGTTTGTACTTGAGAGTAACAGATGCAGAAAATGAAAGAGAGAGAGGAAGGCTGAAAAAGAAAGAGGACTCTTCAAAGTTAAAATGACAGAAACCCTTGATCGGAAAAGACCTGCATGCATTTGTTTAATAAAGTGCATTAAAGGCATTTTCTGGCAGTCACTGACTCCCTCAAACACATGTGATGGACAGGAAAATGCCTTTAAGCTGATTTTATTGTAAGTCTTCATGTTTCCTGTTTTTAATCTAAAACTGGGTGCACGTCAGAGCCAGTGCTTTGTGATCTCTATGGCAACCAATTCACCGAACACTGAAACCATCCCCAACCCACGATGCTGATGATGTTCTCTGTTCGTTCTGCTTTTTCCTTAATGGAAAGAAAGATTCTGATTAATCGAGTTTCTTCTTATATTATTCATGAGATGAAAACACATGCAAATAATGAGGTTTTGTGGTTGTCTTTATATTTAGACCTAAAACTGGAACTGGTTTCAGACCCCTACATGCCAAGCAGCACCCCCTTAAACATACTTCCTGCATGAACCACACAAACGTGACAACATGTTTACAGAGGAGACGAAGGTCGATCCTCCCATTCATGAAAGTGTGTGTATATATATATACAGTGGGGAAAAAAAGTATTTAGTCAGCCACCAATTGTGCAAGTTCTCCCACTTAAGATGAGAGAGGCCTGTAATTTTCACCATAGGTATACCTCAACTATGAGAGACAAAATGGAAAAAAAAATCCAGAAAATCACATTGTAGGATTTTTAAAGAATTTATTTGCAAATTATGGTGGAAAATAAGTATTTGGTCAATAACAAAATTTCATCTCAATACTTTGTTATATACCCTTTGTTGGCAATGACAGAGGTCAAAGTTTTCTGTAAGTCTTCACAAGGTTTTCACACATTGTTGCTGGTATTTTGGTCCATTCCTCCATGCAGATTTCCTCTAGAGCAGTAATGTTTTGGGGTTGTCGCTGGGCAACACGGATTTTCAATTCCCTCCAAAGATTTTTTTATGGGGTTGAGATCTGGAGACTGGCTTGGCCACTCCAGGACCTTGAAATGTTTCTTACGAAGCCACTCCTTCGTTGCCCGGCGCGGTTGTTTTGGGTCATTGTCATGCTGAAAGACCCAGCCACGTTTCATCTTCAATGCCCTTGCTGATGGAATGAGGTTTTCACTCAAAATCTCACGATCATGGCCCCATTCATTCTTTCGTTTACACGGATCAGTCGTCCTGGTCCCTTTGCATAAAAACAGCCCCAAAGCATGATATTTCAACCCCCATGCTTCTCAGTAGGTATGGTGTTCTTTGGATGCAACTCAGCAATCGTTCTCCTCCAAACACGACAAGTTGAGTTTTTACCAAAAAGTTATATTTTGGTTTCATATGACTTTCTCCCAATCCTCTTCTGGATCATCCACATGCTCTCTAGCAAACTTCAGATGGGCCTGGACATTTACTGGCTTAAGCAGGGGGACACGTCTGGCACTGCAGGTTTTGAGTCCCTGGCGGCGCAGTGTGTTGCTGAGGGTAGCCTTTGTTACTTTGGTCCCAGCTCTCTGCAGGTCATTCACTAGGTCCCCCGTGTGGTTTTGGGATTTTTGCTCACAGTTTTTGTGATCATTTTGACCCCACGGGGTGTGATCTTGCGTGGAGCCCCAGATCGAGTTAGATTATCAGTGGTCTTGTATGTCTTTTATTTTCTAATAATTGCTCCCACAGTTATTTTTCTTCACACCAAGCTGCTTACCTATTTTAGATTCAGTCTTCCCAGCCTGGTGCAGGTCTACAATTTTGTTTCTGGTGTCCTTTGACAGCTCGTTGGTCTTGGCCATGGTGGAGTTTGGAGTGTGGCTGTTTGAGGTTGTGGACAGGTGTCTTTATACTGATAACGAGTTCAAACAGACGCCATTAATACAGGTAACGAGTGGAGGACAGAGGAGCCTCTTAAAGAAGTTGTTACGGGTCTGTGAGAGCCAGAAATCTTGCTTGTTTTAGGTGACCAAATACTTATTTTACCGAGGAATTTACCAATTATTTCTTTAAAAAACTCCCCCCCCCTCCCCCCCCGCCTACAATGTGATTTTCTGGCTTTTTTTTCTCATTTTGTCTCTCATAGTTGAGTATACCTATGATGAAAATTACAGGCCTCTCTCATCTTTTTAATGGGAGAACTTGCACAATTGGTGGCTGACTAAATTTTTTTTTATATATATATATATAACCCCCCCTAATGTAGGCTTTACATTATTACCACCTTCCTAATATTGTGTTGGTCCCCCTTTTGCTGCCAAAACAGCCTTGACCCACAGAGGCATGGACTCCACTAGACCCCTGAAGGTGTGCTGTGGTTTTTGGCACCAAGATGTTAGCAGCAGATTTTTTTAAGTCCTGTAAGTTGCGAGGTGGGGGCTCCATGGATCGCATTGGTTTGTTCAGCACATCCCACAGATTCTCGATTGGATTGAGATCTGGGAAATTTGGAGTCCAAGTCAACACCTCAAACTTGTTGTTGTGCTCCTCAAACCATTCCTGAATCATTTTTGCTTTATGGCAGGGTGCGTTATCCTTCTGAAAGAGGCCACAGCCACCAGGGAATACCGTTTCCATGAAAAGGTGTACATGGTCTGTAACAACGCTTAGGGATGTGGTACGTGTCAAAGAAACATCCACATGGATGGCAGGACCCAAGGTTTCCCAGCAGAACATTGCCCAAAGCATCACACTGCCTCCGCCGGCTTGCCTTCTTCCCATAGTGCATCCTGGTGCCATGTGTTCCCCAGGTAAGTGACGCACACGGCCATCCACGTGATGTAAGGCAAGGCAAGGCAAGTTTATTTATATAGCACATTTCATACACAATGGTAATTCAAAGTGCTTTACATAAAAGAAATGTATAATCACAAAATAAAATAATCACAACTATAAAACAAGGAATTTAAAACTTTGAAATTATTTAAAAATTGATTTAAGAGGTTTAAAATGAATTTAAGAAAACGATTATACATTTAATATAGTGCAATCAGTTCGGACATGGCACAGTGCTCTTTCAATAAATGCACAGCTAAACAGATGCTTTTTTGAGTCTGCATTTAAATGTGACTAATGTTTTAGCACATCTGATCTCTTCTGTAAGCTGATTCCAACTGCGGGCGGCATAATAACTAAAAGCAGACTCCTTTTGTTTTGTGTGAACCCTTGGTATTTCTTACTGACTTGATCCTAATGATCTGAGTTGTCTGTTAGGTTTATAATCAGTGAACGTATTTGCAATGTATTTAGGTCCTATGCCATTTAGTGATTTATAAACAAGTAAAAGTACTTTAAAATCAATCCTAAATATAACTGGAAGCCATTGTAAGGACCTGAGGACTGGTGTAATTTGCTCAGATTTTCTGGTTCTAGTCAGTATTCTGGCAGCAGCGTTCTGGATGAGCTTCAGCTGTCTAATGGTCTTCTTGGGAATGCCGGTGAGGAGACAATTACAATAGTCCACCCTGCTGGTGATAAAGGCATGAACAAGTTTCTCCAAGTCTTGACTGGAAACAAAACATCTAATTCTTTCAATGTTTTTTAGATGATAGTATGCTGATTTATTTACTGCTTTGACATGACTACTGAACTAAGGTCTGTCTCCAGAATCACACCAAGATTCTTGACTTGTTTTTAGTTGTTTGACCCCTAGAGTCAAGTTATGCATTCATCTTGAGAACTTCATCTTTGTTTCCAAATGCAATGACTTTAGTTTTTTCCTTGTTTCACTGAAGGAAGTTCTGGCACATCCAGCTGTTAATTTCATCAATGCATTGGCAGAGGGAGTCAATGGGGCTGTAGTCATTTGGAGATATGGCTAGGTAAATCTGGGTATTATCTGCATAGCTGTGATAGGCGATTTTGTTCTTTCTCATTATTTGACTTAGTGGTAGCATATACAGGCTAAACAAGAGCGGTACAAGAATTGAGCCTTGTGGGACTCTGCATGTCATGGACGTCCACTTAAACTTATGCTCTCCTATACTCACATAATAAACTCTCCCTTCTAAGTATTCCTTCTATCTTCTTTTTGGTATTGCGGTCGAATCTGTCTGACCTCTTCATAATTTGGGGATGTACTAATCGCCTTCCTGATATTATTGATATTCTCAGAAAAGAAGGAAGCAAACTCATTGCATTTGCTGTCGGAGAGCATTTCACTGGCAATCTGACTTGGGGGTTTTGTCAGTCTCTCAACAGTAGCAAAAAGAGTGTGATTGTTGTTTAAGTTACTGTTTATAAGGTTTGAGAAGAATGATTGTCTAGCTTTGCCTAGTTCCACATTGGAAGTACGAAGGCTGTCTTTATATATGCTATTGTGAATTTCAAGTTTCGTCTTCCGCCCCATCCGCTCAGCTTTTCTGCATTGTCTTTTCATACTCTGAACTGCTGTTGATTTTCTCCAAGTTGATTTCTGTCTGCCAGACTTCTTACCGACTTTTACAGGAGCAATATCATCAATAACATTCTTAACTTTTGAGTTAAAGGAATCAAGCAGAAGATTGACAGAGTCTGCAGATATGCTTAGTGTTAAAGATATAGCCTTCAGAAATAGCACACTAGTGTACTCATTTATGCATCTCTTTCCGACAGACACAGATCTAGATTCAGCCGTAGCAGAGTTCAATATATCAAAGAAAATACAGAAGGGATCAGATAGTGCTATGTCCTTAATAACAATGTATGAAATGTTTAGACCTCTACTGATGAATACATCTAACGTATGTCCACGATTGTGTGTGGGTTCATGCACATGCTGAATCAGGTCAAAAGTGTTTAAAACAGTTTTAATTTCTTTTATAGTTTTGATTTCTGCATTATCTATGTAAATATTAAAATCACCTGCAATAGTAAAACAGTCAAACTCTGAGGAAATCATTGATAACATTTCTGTGAACTCTTCAACAATGGCTGGAGAGTATTTTGGAGGCCTGTAAATAATGATAAACAAAATCCGTGGAGCACCTTTCAACACAATCCCTAGATATTCAAAAGACAAGTACTGACCAAATGACACTTGCTTGCATTGATAGTCATCTTTAAATAGAGCAGCTACACCTTCACCTCTCCTAACAGTCCTGCAAACACGCATGAAGTAAAGTTAGGAGGGGCTGTTTCAGTGAGGACCGTTGCACTGCAGCTGTCTTCTGTTAGAAACATAAAATCCATGTTGTTTGTGGTTATTAAGTCATTGACTAGAAATTATTTATTTTATAGTGAGCGAATGTTTAAAAATGCTAACTTAATGGCATTGCATTTTGTCTCAACAGCAATATTAGTTTAATGCATAACAGGCTGCAGATTAGATAAGTCAGCCATACGGCTTGAGAAGACCTTAGACTTTCTATCACGTGATAAAACAGAAATAGAGAAAACTACAGGCACACTGGGTTCCCGCTTGTTCTGTAAACATTTGTGAATGTTGCTGCTATTATAGCGGGGACCCGACACATATCACTGAGAGCTGTTATCAGTTGTTTTTGGTTCACCTACAGCAGATGGAGGGTTTGGAACCTGGCGTTGTGGCAGCGGCCGGATAGCTCTCACAGGAGGAGGAAGACGAGTTGGGCCCACAGGATTTGGTGGTTGTGGGGCCCGCCATTTTTTAGTTGATATCTGGGGGCTTGCAGCAAAAGAGTGGGAAAGTTTGGTCCCAGCATAAACCAGTTCCTCCATTTTCTGTGAGAAGCTTAGAAGTGGAGATGCTGGAGAGAGGGATAATGTGTCTGGTGAGCAGGGCTGTGGCTCTGGTGTTTCCTGTGGCTGAAATATGTTGTCCTGGCTTCCCTGGCTGTTTTCCAGAAAGTCGTCCTTGGGTGCTGAGTCTTGGAGCTGTTCTGATACATCACAGTCTGTCTGTGATTAGCTCTGTGGGCAGGGCTCAGCCGGGATAGTTTCTATGAGCAGTGCTTGTTGTGGCTGCATGGTGTTATCAGTGTCCTTGTGGGATGTGTCAACCACATGATGACTCCGAAGCTGATATGAAGTCCTGTCGTCACTCATACTTTGTCCAAGTGTGTGTGTGCCATTCAGGTTGAGTAGTTTGACACACAATACTGAAGGATGACAGAGGGAGAAGTAGATATTGTCCTTTAGCACTCTTGCACCAAGTTTGTTTGGGTGGAGGCCATCCAGTTTAAACAGTTGTCTATGGCCCCAGAAAAGATTGAAGTTGGCAATGTACCTTGACTCCTTTTTCAGCTGCCATTCTTTGTAAGCCCCCCCCCCCCCCCATGTGCAGACCCAACCCCGTTAAAACTATTAATTCCCTTGGTCCACTGATGAATGACTGAACTTCAAGTCTTCGAAGTGTTTCAAAGAGTTCACTGAAGTCCTTCTTAAGGAGTTCTGACTGCTCTTTCCGAATATCATTCTTCCCCACATGGATGATGATTCGATTTGCAGTCTTGTGCTTCATTAGAATTTTCCGAAGTTCCTTGTTTACATCAGAAATGGTTGCTTGCGGAAGGCAATATGTTGTTGTATTTCTGCTACTGATGTTTCTGATAATAGAGTCACCCACTATCAGAGTCCTGGGCTCGGCTGCGCTCTGAGCTGAAAGCCGCTGTCTGCTCGACCTTGAGCGCCTGTTAGTAGCGATGTTAGCTGCTGGCTGATCCGATCCATGTTTAACCGCATTTGGGGATTCCTGACCCGTATTCATTAATGCTTCAAATCTGTTCTTAAGATGTATAGGGGGTGGTAGAATACTAGTATTCACAAGCCTTGTCATAGCTGAATCTTGGGTAGAGGATGCTACGGCAGCAATACGAGAAACTCGTGACAATCTGATGTCTCGAGTGCCTTTGGGTCTCGCTCCCTGTTTGTGCCATCGATTAGTGTGACAATCAGTTTCAGCTTGTTCCGCTACACTTGGTATAAACTGTTGAGATTGACTAGATTCATGGGACTCACTGGCTGTATGCTGAGGGGGTCCGTGACGATGATCTGTTGTGTGTTCTGCCTGTTTTGGAAGTCCAGCCATAACTTTTTCAAGAACCGCAATCCTTTGTAGAAGTTTGTGGCACTTCATGCAGCAAGTAGATTCAACAGGAGGCACTTTCTCTCTCGTCTGTTTGAATGTAGACAGCTGTGTTTTCCAGTCTCCGGAATGTAAGCTGCTGACAGTGGGAGGCAAAGTCTTCTTTTTCGTGGTGTTATTCCATGCAGTCCCAAAGAGTTTTTAGTTTTAGTGTTTGTGCCAAAAATGTGTTGTTTGAGCACTGTGCTGCTCTGCTGAAGTAAAAAGCTTAGAAAAATACAGAAATAGGAAGCAAAGCGCAGAGCAGTAAGCGAGAAGTCCGAAAGGTATGAAGCCCGGAATCAAAGAAATGTGATTCATCAGACCAGGTCACCTTCTTCCTTTGCTCTGTGGTCCAGTTCTGATGCTCATGTGCCCACTGTTGGCGCTTTTGGCGGTGGACATTGGTCAACATGGGCACCTTGACTGGTCTGCGGCTATGCAGCCCCATTCGCAACAAACTGAGATGCACTGTGTATTCTGACACCTTTCCATCAGAACCAGCATTAACTTCTTGAGCAATTTGGGCTACAGTAGCTCGTCTGTTGGATTGAATCACACAGGCCAGCCTTCGCTCCTGACGTGCATCAGTGAGGCTTGGCCGCCCCATGACCATATCCTCCGTTTCACCACTGTGTCCTACCTTTGACCACTTATAAAATATAAATATAAAATATAATTGTTTCATTAACTTGATGCATTAATTCATTACTTGACTGAAAATTAAGATGTATTCACCTTGGCTGCGTTTGTCTAGTGTGTAGTCATGCATAGCTATGGCATATGAAAAAAAAATTACATTTAGCTTGTTTTACTAAAAAATATAATTAATTATTGGTCAGCATTTATTATTATTATTGCTCATAAGTGTTGGGCTAGCAGTGCATTCTGGGGTAATCTTAATTTTTTAGTAATACCTACATTTTTGAGTATAAAATCAACAGCCTTCTCCAAAGGCGAGATCTTCAAGCAGCTGATCGATGTCTCCTTTGTGCAGATATTACAAATATTGCAAACGCTGAGGAAAACCGTACTAGGTAGGTTTGTGGAGTTACTGATGCTATGATCTTTTAGTCCACCTGTCCCCCATGGTTTACAGCAAAACTTCGTCATCTTCGTCAGGTCAAAGAAGACGGCTACAAAAGGGGGGACAGAGTCTTGTTCAATCAGGCCAGAAACACACTGAATACGGAGATTAGAGTGGCCAAGAGGAACTACCCTAAAAATTTAGAACACAAGTTTTCTGCGAATGCGCTTGCATCAGTGTGGAAAGGCCTGAAGGACATCACCAACTACAAGACGCCATTCCCCAGCACTGAGGTGAATCAACAACTTGCTGAAGACCTAAATGAGTTTTAGTGTAGATTTGAAACTCCCATTCTAACACCCCACACCCGCTCTGAACACCTCTCCACACAACCATCAACACCTCCTGCAACCCCACTCTCCCCCACTCATATGTTTCAGATCAGTGAGGATGATGTGCGCCATGGTCTTCAGAAAGAACAAGAGAAGAAAAGCACCAGGCCCAGACTGTGTGACACCAGCCTGTCTGAAAACCTGCGCTGACCAACTGGCCCCCATCTTCTCACAGATCTTCAACAGATCACTGGAGCTGTGCAAAGTCCCTGCCTGCTTCAAACGCTCCACCATCATCCCCGTCCCAAAGAAACGATAACAGGACTTAATGACTACAGACCTGTGGCCCTAACATCTGTGGTCATGAAGACATTTGAGAGGTTGGTGTTGGCTTATCTGAAGGACATTACTGGACCCTTACTAGACCCCTGCAGTTTGCTTACCGAGCAAACAGGTCCGTTGATGATGCAGTCAATATGGGACTGCACATCATCCTGCAACATCTGGACAAAACAAGGACTTATGTGAGGATCCTGTTTGTGGACTTTAGCTCCGCTTTCAACACCATCATCCCAACACTCCTCCAGACCAAACTAACCCAGCTCTCTGTCCCTAGCTCTATCTGTCAATGGATCACCAGCTTTCTGACAGATAGGCAACAGCTAGTGAGAACTGGTCAATTCACATCCAACAACCGCACCACCAGCACTGGAGCCCCTCAGGGTTGCGTCCTCTCCCCACTGCTCTTCTCCCTCTACACAACTACTGCACCTCTAAAGACCCTCTGTCAAGCGCCTGAAGTATGCAGATGACACTACAGTCATCGGTCTCATCAAGGATGGAGACGAGTCTGCTTACAGACAGGAGGTTAAAGAGCTGGCTGTCTGGTGCAGTCTTAACAACTTGGAGCTGAACACCCTCAAAACTGTGGAGATGATCGTGGACTTCAGGAGGAACCCCCCTGCACTCCCCCACTCACCATCATGGACAGCACTGTAGCTGCAGTGGAGTCATTCAGATTCCTGGGAGCCACCATCTCTCAGGACCTGAAGTGGGACACTCACATAACATTGTTAAAAGGTCCAGCAGAGGTTGTACTTCCTTTCGCCAGCTGAGGAAATTCAACCTGCCACAGGACCTGCTGAAACAGTTCTACTCAGCCATCATCGATTTCTGTTCTGTTCACTTCAATAACTGTCTGGTTTGGTTCAGCTACAAAATCAGACACCAGAAGACTACAGAGAACAGGTCGGACTGCCGAGAGGATTATGAGGTTTTGGTTCCCCCCCTGCCTACCCTCCCAGAACTGGATACATCCAGAGTGAAGGAAAATGCTCGAAATCACTCTGGATCCATCACACCACGCCATCTCCTTTGAACTTTGCCAATCTTGTCCGCGTTTACGCGCACCGATACCAGCCCGCAGGCACAAGAACAGTTTCGTTCCCCAGGCACTCTACCTCATAACGTTTTAATGTTCTCGCCTTTGCATTAAAAGGGGTTACAGTAGTGCAATAACCTGACAAATATTTATCACCCTAAACCCTGTACTCCCTACAACAATTTATTTTATTCATTCCTATTCCTTTTATACACCACTGTACTATAAATTATTCTTTTTTTGTGGTTTGTAGTTATGCATGTGATTTTATTCACTCTCATTTTTGTTGTTGTTGTTGTTGTTGTCTGTGTACTGGAAGCTTGTGACACTATAGCAAATTCCTTGTATGTGCAAACGTACTTGGCAATAAAGCTCATTCTGAGGTCTTTGTCTTTTTTTTATTATACTGCAGAACTTATATTTACATAAGCCCTCAGGGAAAGATGGTTGTATCTTTAACAATGATCATAATGACAAAAAGCTGAAAACATAAATATAATGGGTTTGCATCATAGTATGAGATTATATACACAGAAAAATAGGCACAATGACAAGGTTAAATATCTTTAAATATTCATATAATCAATGCATCATAATATTGCATTTGTTGTTGTTGTTTATAAGCCGGAGGGATGGCACATAAAAAAATATATATATTCAAGAGATAACAATTTTGGGTCATCGTAAGGAAAATAATATATTTAAGGATTAAACTGCGGGTCATATTATGAGTAGGGTTAATTACATAAAAATGTTAATAAACCCCAAATGTATTGGTTATTCTACAATCACAATAAAAGGCCAGGCAGCTGTTTCTTCAACAAGACCACAAAATGAGGAAATTTCATAAACATCTAAATATTTACAGAGAGATCAATTAAACCTGCCGCTCGTATCTTTTAAGTTGTTGCGATTGTAACATCGTAGATCACATGATAATGTCAACATGGCGGATGAAGTCCAGATCGCATTCATACTTAACGAGATTTGGCTGTAGAGTACCTACTCTTTTAGCGCTCGTTAAGTAAGTACTTATTGAAATTAAGTAAGTACTTCTTGAAATTAAGTACCTACTCATTGAGTAGGCGGTTTCGGACACAGCCAAAATGTTCACTTGCTGCCTAATATATCCCACCCACTAACAGGTGCTGTGATTAAGTGATAATCAGTGTTATTCACTTCACCTGTCAGTGGTCATAATGTCATGCCTGATCGGTGTGTGTCTGTGTGTGTCTCTCTCTCAGTAGTGCACACCATAAAATAGTGTGTGTACAACTAAAAAAACTTGTTTTACTCCAAACCCTAATCAAATCATAATAATAAATTATTAAAAGTAATAATAATAATAATGTAACAAAAAAATATATATATATATTTTATATATATAAAATTTATAAAGAATATAATTAATGCTAACGTAACTACACTTTCTCAAAATTGTTTATTATTATTATTTATTTTTTTTTTACTTTCTCAAAATGTGTGCTTCGTTCTCGAAAACAAACAACTACCTTTCAGTTTGCACGGTTTATGTAACCAATCTTTTCTACACTAATGTGACTAAGAAAAAATATCTACAATTATTAATTGAAATTAGCTAAAATATATTTAAAACTTTACACAGTTACTACGCTTTCACAGTAGAAATCGGGACTGCGTCTATTATCCAAAACGGGTCTAAAAACAGATGGGACTTTATTATTCTAACTGCCTATAGTTCAGTGCCATAATACAAGATGCACATGTGCTGCCTATTGTCCTTGCACTAGTAGCGGCCTGCTGCTGCTCTCGTGTGGAGAAAGGAGGGATCCACGCGCCTCCTTCTGATCGGCTGATTGGTCGAGCGCTGAATCTGGGCAGGACAGGAAACGGGAGGCGAGGCACGCGCAGCAATCTCCGTTCTCTGGGAGAGAGAATGGGAGAGGAAACCGAAATGTGTCAATAGAAGACTGGTAGAATGATATCGGGCAAATGAATAATTTGCCTTTTTGGTATACATACCGCAGTGTTCAGCACCAGGGACGTGGGATATTTACCTTTAACATTCTTATAAATAATTATCGGCTGTTTTCATTACATAAAAGAATTGCAGAGCTCTTCGCCGCTGGGTAGGTAAGTGGCTACTATCATCTCGTCTTTCTGTCTGATACTCATACATAGGCTTTAACTTGTGCGGCGTTCTGTTGTAAAAGTTAGGTTTACATTAGGAAAGGCCTGGAAGATCCCATTCTAAACAAACTGGCTTAGTTATACTGTCTGCTGTTATTGTTTGTTCTTATAGAAAATTGCCTGGACAAAAAGACATGGAGCGTGTTAAAGAAAGGGGGCGAATTCATCTTAGTCATTTGACAATGGGACCGTTGCACAAAAGCTCTCCATAATCAGTCAATGAATTTTGCTGACCAGGTGGGAGTTAGTTTGTAGAACTGTAATAAGCTCGTGTAATTATCCACATTTGGCTTCATTTCCAGTTGAGTTAAAGAAAGCAGGGTTGTTCTGGGTGTGTGTAGCCTATATGTACTGTATGGTCCAGTGATCAATGTGACATTTTGAGCCTTTGATCAGTTCAGCATGTTACATTTATTCACCAAAAACACTTTACCAGAGAATAAAAAGGCCGTCACGTGTTTTCATTCAACGCTGCATGTCGGCTTGATCCTGGGTGTGTTCATAACGCCCATAAATGTCATGCCCCCTTCACCCCACGTTGGTGTAGGGAGTCGTTTTATTTTCGCGCATTGTAATTATGCTTCCATCTCTGCGCTTTCAAATGAATATTACTTGAGACAATGTTGTCATCTTGCTGGTCTCCACCCTATCGAGCCCGTAGGCTAGCATGTAGTTCTGGATTTTAAACCATACATCTCCATTCGATAATCCTATAGGGTTAAAAAATGAATGAACGCAGTTTGAGGTATTGGGATGGGAAATGCAGGCTATGTAAAGATTTTCTGCACGTTTAACGTGGCCATCGTGTCCAGACTGTGCTCATTGTCCTGTTACAGTCACACAAGTCATAAATGTTTTTGTCACATGTCCGTTTTCAAGTATTTTCAATGTCGCTTTTAATGTAATTCTTCATCCATATCAATGAATGGTCATTTAATCGTGACTATGCTGCGCCCATGTTCCTGTTAAAGTGGGAGTAAATATAATTGTTTATCCTCAGAAGAATAATCTTGTTACTCCTGACACACAGGGTATGTTAAACAGGGATTGTCCCTTAAAAGCCTGGTTCATGAGAACAGGGACATTACATCAAGCCTTGTTGTTTATTGGGGAGATACAAGTGCTACTTTTTACTAGGGCTGGGCGATTTTACAAAATATCAATCTCAATTTTTCCAGAATGTTTGACCGATTCTAGTTTTTTTTTTTAACGATTTTTAGCTAGTCAACTTGAAAATGTAACTATGATTCAAGTTACTTTTTCTTTATTAATCCTTTAGCTAAAGAAAATTGTATTCTAAGAGCAGCACAAGTTGTCAACATTATGTAAATGTTAAACAAATCACTATCATTAACTATAAATGTTCTTTAAAAACAACAGCAGCTTTCAGCCTGTCACCATGATGCAAACATGAAATATCAGACATACAGTAGTAGTTCTTTACAGGTTTTTTATTCGATCGCGCTGCTTTTCCATTGTTTTTTCGGTGTAAACATGGATGTGTTTGACTGTTGCGCTCGCGTCTCTTGCAGTGTCTCATGCATGAAACGCCATTCTAAAAACACTGCGCTCAAGTTAAAATAAGTTCACTCCCATATTCTTGCATGTTTTACCTATTCCACTGCCCGCGTCGCATCTTTGTCATAACAAAAGCGCTGTGTGAATGACGCCTAGCGCTAAATTTATGGTCCTTCACAGAGCGCGTCACACGTGAGCGGTTAATCACGTGCACCAATATGTGGTCGTTCTTTTCTCTTTACTGTTATCACCGGCATATTGTCAAAATGTCTAATTCTAACATTTGGTAATATTTCTATTCAAAATCGCGATTCCTCGATTTCTAAAAAATTAAATCGTGGCAAAACAATAAATTCGAATTAATCGATAAAATCGGGAAAATCGCCCAGCCCTACTTTTAACGTGTTTATTGTTCATGGACACACCTCAGTTTTATAGTTTTAAATTATTTATGAGCTTTTAACCTCATTACAGGACATGTCTAATCAGGATATAAAACTGTATTTTTACATCGATCATTTCTGCACAAATATGTAACACATAATTTGAACCAGACTTTTTGTACATAACCGTCTCAGAAAACAGTGTAGGCTGTAACTGCATTGGTGAGTAAAGCAAATCTAATTTGTTGTTTTCCCTGTAGGACTAAATGACTGACTGCAGCTTAAAGGGGTCATATGATGCTATTTTAAATATCATTATTTGGTGTAACAGAATATGTTGACATGCTTTAATGTTCAAAAAACACATAATTTTTTAAATACTGTACATTATTGTAGGTCCTTAATGCCCCGCCTCTCTCAAACAGTAGTTTTCAACAAAGCCCCCTCCTTTGACAAGCGCAGTCTGCTCTGATTGGCCAGCTGGCCCAGTGCATTGTGCCGAACACCACAAGCACGCGTCAGAAATGTAACCATACCATAATGTTACCATAATCGTGAGCGTCAGCTTTCAAAGTAAATATCAAGACAGTTAATAATGTCGTTAGTTTTACCATCAACTCAAGCCCGAAAGGGCAACAGAGTCGCATGACAAACACCGTGATGATGCAGTACACAAGCCGTGGTTAAGACATCTGACGTGCTATGATTTCTGACAGGCCATTCACTCTCCTGTGATGTGACCCTGTTCCCCACACACACACACACACACACACACACACACGACGTGTTACTCTGCGCTGCTGCAAACTCTGCTGTGAACAGTCAATAGCAATTACTTAAACTAATAACAAACATAACGTACAGTCCTCTCAGTCATGCACCAGATTGTCATAGAAGAACAATCTAATTTTTTTTTTAGAAATATCCTTTTTGCACAGCCAGCCTTGTACTCTTCTATTTAAAAAAAAAACTGTTGTCCATAAAATGCATTGCACAAAATCGAACATCTGGGTTGTTCTGTTCTGTTGTAAATAAATCTTAACCAATGATTCCTAATTGCATCTACTTCCGGAAGGCCAAATAAAGTGCTTTTGCTTTCGCACAGAAACACACAGCGTCTCCCTGACATGGCTGCTTCAACACTAACTGCTGTTCCTGAAACCACGCCTTCTTTCTTTGCGTGCACATTTGGGCGGCATTCTGCTAATATTTCCACATAGTGAGGTAAATATGTGGGGGCATGTTAAAACGATCCGTTTTAGGTAGGTGTGGCTGACTCAAATTTATAAAGAATATCTCTTTGGATTAAAACTTTAGTCTTTGTAACTTTACAGATCTTCTTTATGCACACTCCAAAGAGAAAGGAAAAATTTAAATTGCATCATATGACCCCTTTAAGTAAATTTGACAAGATCCACTGAGGGATGTCCATGCTTTTCAAGTGCTTCTGCCAAATAAAAGGCCATGTAGTGAGAGATTGAATCATAGGAAGTTTCTTAGTAAATTCTTGGGTCACTTTTTCCTCTTTCTTTTTAAGCCTGTACTTTCAGTCTGCTCTTGTTGTTCACTGTCAGAGCGTGTTGTCGGCATCCTTGATAGCTATGGGCAGAAAGGTGGGATGTAGTCTGTAAATTGCTGACCTTAAGAAAATAAGTACTTGGTCCATGTTTTCCCCATTTTTCTCAGTTCCTTGTGCACTGCCAAGCAGAGAAGGGAATGCATGGTCTTCTAGGCATGAGTGTGGACAAAGCAGTTTAGATGAGAAAAACAGCTGTCGCTAATGCATTTCAGCGACACAAATATCCAAGTCATCTGTATGGTGATCTGTTTAACTAAACATGCTTTTACAGTTAATGCCAAATTTGCAGGAGATAATCCAGCTTTACATGGGGCTGTTTTATAGAGTACAACAACTCCATCCTCTAGTGGATACATTTCTTAAAATAAAGTTTTGTTATTTTATAGTTTATAGGTTTTTATTTGATTTAATCTCTTTAAAAAATCAAAAATGGAGACTTTGAGTTGGAAGACCTGGGGCCACACAAAAGTCTCAGATGTTAGTTGGTATTATTTTACCAAAGCTCCCCCTCAGAAAAGGGGGCAGACCTTCAAAGAGAACTGTAACCCTCCGTGAAACAGTCACCAGGGAAAGTGAAACCAGATAGGTCTTCAGCAGCTACAAGGACCCGCAATGGAGCACCTGGAGGCCAGCGAATTACCTGCTGGTATAAATGCTTGGCACCAATCATCAGGTGTGCTTGGTCCTTCACTTTCAGGCCATCCAGAGCCAAACTCTTCACACTCGGCTGTCTCTGATTTCCCTGAAGTAACTTGCCCAGTGTTAACTCCCGAACAGAACTGATTAAGAAAATTTTGAGACTGATTTAGCCAGGACTGTACAGATTTTAATAAATACAAGCATATTATTTTATTTTGCATATTAGAATTCTGTGGCTTTGGACATTGGGGAGATAAGAAACTAAAAGAAACTGTGAGTTGTGTGTGTCTGTTATTTTTAAACTAATTTACCATGCATAAACTGCATTTACTATCCACTTATTAAATAAATTGCTTCAGGAGAACAATAGGCTTAACAGTGTAATTGTGAAGAAATTGATGTACAGCGCAGATTAGGCTACACATTAAGATTCATCCTCATTAAAGGGATAACCCAAAAATTATGTGCACCACTTTATTGCACAAGGAAGGCTCATGTAGGCAGTGGGGGGGGGGGGGGGTATAGAAAAGAATCACACTCCTTTAAAATAATCACATTTTGTTGCAGCCTGAAATGAAGATGGACCCAGTTTTGTTTTATTCAGCTGTATTTACTCTGTGCAACTTATAACATATAAGTGAAAGATATAATACCAAGTTAGTAGAGACATATCACAACTGACTAAAGGGCGGTAAAAAAAAATAAAAGCAAAAGGTGGTTCAACAAAATACTGACACAAGGGGGTGATCCTTTTTCCAGCTCGATTTTTTTTTTTTTTGTTTTTTTTGTTTTTTTTTGTCCTTGGCATGTTGGTCTGTTATAGTAGCTTCGCACGCGTGGATGTTTCATAAGTTGTAAATACAGGTGGATAAAACAAAAAACTGTGTCTGTCTTCATTTCAGTCTGCAAAGCAACAAAATGTATTATTTTAAAGGGGGGGGGGGGGAGGGGGGGGGGGGGGGATGGGGGGGGGGGGGGGGGGGGGGGGGGGGGGGGGGGGGGGGGGGGGGGGGGGGGGGGGGGGGGGGGGAGGGGGGGGGGGGGGGGGGGGGGGGGGGGGGGGCATTCTTTTGCTTGCATACTGTAAATTCAAGACGCATATGACTTCTGTGGATAGCAAATTATAATTTGATTTTTTGGAAGAATGTACTGTGTTTTTTTTTGTCGGCCAACATTGTAGTAAGTCAATGCTCACCAATACTGTTTGTTTAGTTACCAACATTTTTCAAAATATATTATTTTATGTTTCACAGAAGAAAGAAAGGCATACAAGTTTGGAATGACATAAGGATGAGTAAATGATGACAGAATTTTCATTTTTGGGTGAACTATTCCTTTAATAGATTTGGTGTAACATTACAAATCATGATATGCAGTCCATACATACACAGTTTAAATGGCAGAGGCTAAATAAAAAAGTGTGTGAAAAGGCACAATTGTGTGTGAAGCTGCTTTGAAAGAAGGTATATTGTAAACAGAGCCATACAAATAAAAATGACTTGACAAGTGCATTTGCATGCATTTTAAAGGTTTGATTTTGAGTCGAACTCAAACAATAACAGACCTGCAGTACACACTGTGATTGTTCTTGGCTTTGTCCAGCATGTATGTATGTTAATCAGACTACAGTTATCCCCATGTACACTTAATAGACAGAAGTAACAACGCTATATTGTATAATCCTTCAAATATTCAATTATGCATTGTGTCATAGTTTTACACAGAGATTAAGACTGTAGTTTTACTATGCAAAACCCCATTAAAACTGTGCATGTAATCACACTTACTCATTAAAACACTCCTAGAATTTGAGTCTTTGATGATTCAAATATTAATTGTTATTTGTGTTAGAGATTGTGCCGGGGCTACTATCTGACTGTCATTCTGGACCAAATATTGACAAAGGTACTGACGCTTTGTCTTGTTTCAGCTAATTCACTGCTGATTCACTTTCAACTTGGATTTCATTGTGACTTTGCAGAATCTTACATTTGTATATTCTTATTATATTTGTATTTTGTTCCATAAAATAAGCTTCTCAAGACTGGAGAAAAAAAAAAATCTTTACTAAACTTCCCAGTCTGGCAAGAACAAATGAAGTGGCTCATTGCCCAAATTCTGAATGTTCTACTTCCGTTCCATGTGTGTCCCAGTGATGTTTGACCCCTTGTGACATTAGTGATCTCACCATGAAGACAGCTCTGCTTCATCCAGCTGGAAAATATATCACTGAGTGTTCTTCCCTTCCCTTAGAACAGGGTTTTCCCATTCAGTTCATTTACATTAGTGAAAGAGAGGAAAGACCAGAAGAAATACATTATACTGAATTAAAACAAGAAGAGTTAATGAAATTAATTAAACAATTAAACACATTAATAGGGCATAAGAAATGTGAAAGAAGAATGCAGCAAATACAGCATCGGGACGATCTAATTTATGAAGAAGGATTAAACTGACCTGAAATCAGCTGTAAGGTCATGACTCTGCTCTGAGAGTGAATAAATGAGAGGATCGAAATATATCCGGTCACCACTGTGTGAAATGTCAGCCCTCATGGAGCTATTCATTTGTTGCTTTATTGTTTATGTTTGCAATATTGTTGCTTATTCCTCCACTGCAAATTCCAGTATGTTTGCAATGCATCATATCCTTTTGGAAATACAGTTGCCATCTGAAAGCAGTGAATTTGTATGTTGGAAAATTTAGATTAAAAGAAACGAAATCTTTATAACGAATATATGCAGTTACAGTAGCAGTATCTGGTTGTACAGGGTGATGATTTACTGGTACCTGATGTTTGCGAATTAGACATTTGCAAACGCACTGTTTTTAGTGCCCTGGCACAAATGGCATATGACTTTATATTTAGAAGTAATTTTATACAGTGAAACAGTCAGTAACTTAAACAGTTGATTTTTATTTGTTATATATAAATGTAAGCTTGATTTGCAAATGTTTATTTCAGCAAAATAAGAACATGCAGTTTTTATACCTTCAATATTAATATCTTCACACGTCTTCAGATGGAAGTTTATAGGACAGTTTATTTTTTCCTTAGTCTTAGGCCCAATCCCAATTCTATGTTATACCCTTTCCCCTTGTCCCTTGAAACAGAGTGTCAGGGTCGGGGTGAAATATTCCCCTAAGAATTGGGGACACCACTACTATGCAGGCACACGTCTATACATCGTCTCCCAGTCCTACCATACACACACTATCTGGCTGGATGGGTGTGCATTAGCGCCTTAAGTACCGTTCGAATAACGCGCTGCTCCTGACACATTTACTTTACTTTTACTTTTAGTCATTTAGCAGACGCCTTTATCCAAAGCGACTTACAAATAAGAACAATTTATTAAAACTAAAAGCTAAAACTCTATAAATACTATATATATATATACACATTTAAGAAAATAAAAGAAATTAAATAAAAATGACAAATGCATACAACAAGCATTTCAAAATTAAACATTTAAATGAAAACAAAAAAAAAAGCTAAAAACAATTCAAAATATTAAATAACAAAAGGTATGAGTATAATAATGAATCCAACATAACACCAAGCCAAATACCAAAAAACAACTATATGTGTATGTACAGCCACACACGCATACATGTACATACACATAAATACATTCAGTATATATATATATATATATATCTTCACTTCCATTTTGTATGTTGAAGTACCGAAACAACTCAAATGAAATAAAACCAAAACCCAATAAAAAACCTATAAAGACATCACAAAAAACTAATAAAATGACAACATTACTACAACTGTAACTAAAACTAAAATAGAAAACTAATACAAATCAAACTACATTAGCTCATCAGTAATCCTAAATAAATAACACTGAGCCAAACACACACGCTAAAATAACAACAACTTACTTACACATAGTAAGAAATGGTTATAAAAAACTGAAACAGAAGTAAAACAAGTAATAGGAAAGAGGAGAAATAAAAAGCGATACTTATCCTTTGCCGGTGTCCTGCCCAGTGGAGTCGCACGGTAGAGTCAATGGTCTTTATACTCTTCGGTCTTTACACGACCGCGACCGCTTCCGCAGTAAACTAAGCTTCTTTTTTATTCCTTTAACAAAACTCAAATTGAATTAAGCTGGACACACTTTCCTGGTTGTCACAACAAATGGCCAAGCAAAGCGCACGACACTGACCAGAGTACGGCGATACAGTCACTTGTCACACACACACACCACCCACCACACACACACACATAGATAACACGCAGCTACACAGATCGCAGGAGGCAAAGAAACTTGTCACCGACTTCGATGCCACCACGACTTGGTTATTAATTAAGCCCCGTTCACACCGCCAACGACTTTTTCGCTGTATGTCGCTAGACTCTAGCCCTGTTCACACTGCCAGCGACACAAAGCGACATGCTCCCATTCATTTTCAATGGAGAGCTGGCGACTTCCGGTGACACGAGCGACAGTGACCGTTGGCGACAGAATGTGGGCATCAAGCGACAAAAGTTAAGAATTGTTTCACTTTATGAAAATAAACAGCAAATTTCGCGAGCGACAACCAATAGGAGTGAAGAATATGTCAGTGGCGCCCACGTCACCACCTCGAGTGCAAGCAAGACAGGACAGATTTCCTGAGCGATTTCACTATTTTATATGATTTTACTGTAACCACATACATGGATATAAAAAATGATGCGTAGAAAAGAAACTGTTGGCTGTCTAAGTGAGTTTGATTCATACATTGATGGTTCGAGTTGTTAATTACATGATGCAGTTTAGCACCGGTTAATGATTTAATGCACGAGCACTGCTGTAGTTTATATAACAACACTCTCCAAAAGCAGAATGGTACTTTTATTTCTTTTAAGTCTAATTCCTAGTCATAATAGGATGGTATCTTAGTTTTACCGGCAATATACAATTTGTGATTGCATTTTATATGTCTAGACGTGCGGTATACCAATAACATTAGAGCTACAGCAGTAGGAATGCCCACAAGCGTCTTCACAGCACGGAGTCTAGCGACATACAGCGAAAAAGTTGCTGGCAGTGTGAACGGGGCTTTAACTTTTGTCGCTTGACTCGCATCGCTTGACACTCCCACATTCTGTCGCCAACGGTCACTGTCGCTCGTGTCGCCGGAAGTCGCCAGCTCTCCATTGAAAATAAATGGGAGCGTGTCGCTTTGTCGCTGTGTGAACGGGGACACACTAAATACTGAATCGCTACATTATATTTTCCAGCAATGAGAGGATAAAATCGCTGTTTTTGAAGTAACTCCTAATAAAGAGAAATCCAGAACCGAACAGCGAAGCATACATGCAACTTATCAGTCTCTCTCGACTCTCTCTCTCTCTCTCTCTCTCTTTCAAATTGGCAGTATTTGAGGAAAGGGTTTAGCGATTTCTAATTATTGGGGGGACTAGACCCCTCAATGTCTACGGTGGTTATCGCCCTGATCAGACATGAAAATATGTTGTGGCACTATCGTGCAGTCTGTAATGATATGACGTTAGCGAACTTAAGCGATTTTTTGCAAACATTTCTTTGAGTAACATGACCGTACATATGAACACAAGATTGAATGTAACAAAACAAATGATTACTTTTCATAAAAAAATCTTTATTAATGCCAAAAAATGCTTAAATTTATGTGTCTTTTTGTTCGCTCGGGCAGCCATGTTGCCCCTGAAGCCAGTTTACGCTGAGATAATTCATACCCCTTCGTTTGAAGTGTGGTCCCGAAAAAAAAAACGACCAAAAGAGAATCGAGACACCCCTACCCCTCCTTTTCGCATGTTCACGTGAAAGGGGAAGGGCTAAGCGGTAGAATTGGGATTAGGCCTTAGTGATACTATGTGGGTCTGGCTGTAAGAAACCTGAGTGTGTAACGGGATGACTTCAAAATTTTAACCCACACTTCAAACTTCCTTCTGAAAATGTGGTATTTATTTTATACATTTTATCTATATATATAGTGGAGCATGAGAAGGGGGTGAAGCGTGATCTTGCAGCCGTGTGCATAAACACTCCAGGGTCCTTCAGAATGTTTGAGCTCGCAGAACATGTGTGCGCTGATAGTTGAAGGTCCTTTTATTGTTTGCTGACTTTTCTGGCTAGGCTTGCGTGTCCCTGTAATGGAGGTCGAAGTGCCGCCAGGCCTCTAATCTTGTTGGTTTCTCGGTTTTCCTCAGATAAAATAGTTTTCCCAGATAAAGACTAGATCTAGTCTAGACTTAAGCTAATTACACCTATAGTCCAAACCTAAGTATATTGCCATTTGTGGTTTCCATTGATTTGTTATTGATGTTTGGGGTAGGACTAGACATAGCATGTGTTTAGAAAACAGGCTCTATCCGAGAGGTTCAGATTTGAGTATGGATGACAGGGTGTGAATTTTTGGGAGGGTCTGACCTTGCTATAAAGGCTTTAACTCTCTCAAAGGATGTAAAAACAAACGGTTAGTGAGAGCCTTACAAAGTACATTAAACGGGATTAATTACAAAAAAAAAAACTTTTACTGGACTGCATAGTATTGTAAATAAACTGGACAATATTTTTCTTGGAGATTTAACTGACATTTAAAAAAAAAAACTAAGTATTTTGTATTAACCTTATTAAATGTCTTATGTAGTTTTTGTTGTTGTTGATTGTATTTTATTAACTTTGTACTTTCCATTTAAGATACTGTATTTAAGTTAAGTACTGCTGCTGACATGGTGTTAAACAAATAATAAAGATATTACAAAAGGAATATTTATGAATGGGAGAATTCGTAATGCTCAATATGTCAGCTGTTGGCCCAGAAATCCTGCTTTACTGTTAAAAAGTTCTGTGATTTGTAGTTCACCCAAAAATGAACATTTTTGTCATCTACTCACCCCCATGCTATTCCAAACCCATTTCCAGTTATCTTTGGTACACAAGGTTGAACCAATGAGCTCTGTTCTTTTGATCATAATCATGTCTCAACTGCTGATTCGTGTACTTTAACAGTGTATTTTTGTACTTTTGAAGCATGATAATAGTGGTTGCATGGATTTTAATGGATGGAAAAAAATTATCAGAAAACATAAAAATGATCTTAATTTGTTTGCTGAAGATGAATGAAAATCCTATGGGGTTTGAAATGACATGAGTTTGAGTAATCGACGTCATTTTTCATTTTGGGGTTAACTATTCCTTTAAGATGCAATTATGATACCTTTTTTGTAAGATTTTATCCCTCAGTTAAAATGTGTTGTTAAAATGTGTTTTGATGAACTGTTATATGGATTTCAATCTTTTCCTTTGAAGTGGTAGTAAGAGTTATCTCTGTAGCTACCATTCATTACAATTGTTCAGCAGGATCAGCACTGGCAAGCTAGTCAAGTTCACAATGACTCACACGTGTTATGAGTCAAGGTTTGGGTTTGTCATAGGCTTTTTTTTTGTACACAAGCAGGTTTATGTCACTTACATGGGTTCTGTTGAAGGTAAGTGTGCAGTGCAGTCTCTCTCACACACACATACACACATCCTTGGTAGATTCCAAACCACTAGTAGTCACCCTCCTGTTAATCTTATGGCCACTATGGCTGTTTTATTATGCGGCTGCTCCAAATTACACTCCCATGTGCCAGACAGGAAACTTGCAGCCTTTTTTCCAGGTTAGCCTCACTGTTTGGCTCTCAGTGGCTCTTTGTGGCCGCTGTGGCCCACACACAGATTCAGGGTCAGCCAACTTCGACAGGTGCCAGTTTCGGGAGGGGGACTTACAATGGGAGAACATGTTCTCATTGCAATGTGCAGAAATTGTGTAGTGTGTTTACACTATATGCACTAAACAGTCTAGTTGTGAGTTGCCCTGATTAAAACTACTAAACAGTTTTAAAGGAATAGTTCACCCAAAAATGAAAAAAAATGACATCAATTGCTCCACCTCATGTCATTCCACATCCATTAAGATTTTTTTCAAATTCAGAACAAATGTGTTTCTGGACACGGAATCTCCACCATGCTTTCTTGATGTGCTGGGATTCCAATAAGGTTCAAGTACAGTTAAGCTTATTTACCATATTTGATGTGCTCTATGTATGTGGACTGATCAATGTTTATACAGTGCCTTGCAAAAGTATTCACTTTTTTCACGTTTTGTTATGTTGCTGCCTGATGTTAAACTGCTTTAAATTACTTTTTTCTTCTCACATCAATCTACACTCCATACACCATACTGAAAAAAAGTAAAAACAGAATTGTCACAACTTTGTAAATTTATAAAAATAAAAAAAAACTGAAATAAGTACATTGCATAAGTATTCATACCCTTAACTAAATATTTAGCTGAAGCACCTTTACAGTCTCAAGTCTTTTTTGTTTGATGCGACAAGCTTTGCTCATCATCATTTGGCAATTATCTGCCATTCTTCTCATCACCTCTTCACCTCTCAAGCTCTGTCAGGTTGGATGGGGGGCAGATGCACATTTTCAGGTTTCTCCAGAAATAATTAATTGGATTCAAGCTCAAGCTGTGGCTGGGCCACTCAAGGACATTCACAGAGTTGTCTATAAGCCACTCTTGCTGTGTGCTTAGGGTCATTGTCTTTTTGGAAACTTTTCCCTTTTTCTTCTCTTGTGGAAAATATGCCCAGTCTGAGGTTCTGAATGCTCTTGACTAGGTTTCCATTAAGGCTATCTCAATATTTTGGTGCGTTGAGCTTTTCTTCTACTCTGACGAGTCCCTCAGTCCCTGCCACTGAAAAACAGCCCCACAGCATGAGGCTGCTACCAGCACACTTTACTTTTGGGATGGTTCTCTGCAGATGATGAGCAGTGCCTGGTTTTTGCTCGGATATGCATTTTCAGCTGTTAGACCTTTTATTAAGATGTGTGTGCCTTTCCAAAATCATACCCATTCAACTGAATTTGCCACAGGCTAACTTCACTCTAAGTGTAGTAACATCTACAAGCAATATTTCAGCTGTCCCAGATAAGGGTATGAATACTTATGCAATGGAATCATTTAAGTTTTTTTATTTTTAATAAATTTGCGCAAGTATAAAAAAAAGTTTTTGCTTTCCAGCTACTTTTCCCATTATGGAGATGGCGGTGTAGATTGATTGGCGCCAAAAAAAAAGTATAATTTAAAGCAGTTTTACATAAGGCAGCAACTTAACAAAACGTGAAAAAAAAATAAGGGATGTGAATACTTTCGCAAGGCACTGTATGTGAATAAAAGCCTAAATTAAATCTGTTCAACATCAAAAGCTTTTTCAATGTCTTTATGAACTTTTTATATCTTGAAAAATTTGGTGAACTTTCTTTCATTCTATCATTTTTGTCAAAGCCATAATCAGGCTGATTTTGGGTTCGTCTGAACTCAGTTGAACACATTTCTTGGGAGTATTTACGTAAGACAAACTCTTGTGTACAAAAACAGACACAATGCAATGTAATGAAACAGAATTCATGTCTTTCCCCAACTTTCCAACAGCTAAAGTAACATATATTTTTTATAAGCAATAATCTACATAAACTAGTCATCTTCAATTATAAGCTAGTCGGTTGTTGGATATGATCCATCCCTAGTTTACACTCAGTCTACACTCTAGTTTAGCTTTTGCTTACACAATTTTCCGGCTGGTTTTCCTCAAAGTTGTGCACACATCAGTCCAAAGAGTGTTAGGGGACTGGCAGTGGCCAGAATCAAAATCTGGAAAGACTTAAGAAGAATTATAGTAAGCAGTCTTTTCTGACAGGGTCATAAAGCTGTATGGTGAGTGGTCATCGAATGGAAGATTTCAGACCTGTAGCTGGAATGGAGCTCATCAAACCCCCCCTCACTGTGGGAATATTACATCTGATGAAATTCCCACAGCATGTACTTTATACAGTATAGATGATCTGTTTCTGGCTATAGAGTTTATATATGTGTCTTTATGACACAATATTGAGAATTTATAGAGAACTGATTAAATCCTGATCGCAGTGCAAACCTGGAGGCCATATATATATTATCCATTACAAAAAGTGAGCCTGCTCCACAGCTTTCACAGATACTCATCCTTTGGTCTCCACAGTCATGTAATAACTTTCACTGTGATATAGAGCAGTGGTGTTCCATTAAAGGATGGTAGGAAGATTATTTGGATCCACACTTAACTATTGTTAAGATATTTCTGTCAGCATAAGTGCCATCCAGTCAATGCTAATGTATTTTGCTGTTTCATGTTGACTTTGATCATTTGTATTGATTTGTCCCCTTAAAACCAGATGTTTAACATAACCATCTGAGATCTTAAACTGTTCAATAGGCCTTTGAATATAATAAAATATAAACATTTTATATTTTTGTGCACTAATGCTCTCTTAGTAGGAATGTTCTCACTTTATACTCATGAAATAAATATATATATATAGGGCTGCACGATTAATCGAATGCGATTGTCATGCGCATTTTGCGGGAAATCATCATCACATGCTTTCAGATAGAGCGGAATTTACTACACATAGTCGTAGTTCACTGACAAGTTACACAAAAAAAATCGCAGACAATTTTATTGCGCGATTATGAAATCGAAGAAATCGTTTGCGATTATAAAAGCTGTTTGCATAGCTTCTCAGTGAACTACAGCTCTGTGAAGTAAATGCTGCTCCATCTGAAAGCATGTGAAAATACCACATTTAGTAACATTTTTACTCCAAACTCACTTCATAACGTCAGTCGAGTGTTTGAAATAAATCTTCTTAAACAGAATAAGGCACGCAACATATTTCAAAGTATTTAAGCAGTGATAAAGGCATTGCATTATAAATATACTTTATTTTAATGAAAATTATAATAATAAGAACTCAGATAAACCGTATATTGCCGTAGTCGTGTGTTTATTAGTCACGTTGAATCAATGAAAGTAGTTGAATCTTCTGTTTATTCAGCTGCAGCGAATAAAGCGAATGGGTTTCTGCGAGGCGTATTTAGAGTTTCAGCGCGAGAGCGCCCCATGGCATTTGGATGGAGATTTACTGCTGATCACAAAACCGTGCTTCACTGAAAGATACACAAGACAATCGCAGCTTCTGTCGAATCGCAATCTCAATTCCATTTCGATTTATCGTGCAGACCTAATAAAGTATCTATATATTACATTTACAGTATCTCACAGAAGTGAGTACATTTTACATTTTTGTAAATATTTTATTATATTTTTTAATGTGACAACACTAAAGAAATGACACTTTGCTACAATGTAAAACAGTGAGTGTACAGCTTGTATAACAGTAAATTAGCTGTCCCCTCAAAATAACTAAACACACACAGCCATTAATGATTAAAACGCTGGCCACAAAAGTGAGTACACCCATAAGTGAAAATGTCCAAATTGGGCCCAAAAGTGTCAATATTTTGTGTGGCCACCATAATTTTCCAGCACTGCCTCAACCCTGAACCCTGCTTTAATACACAGAAACGTTAGCTCACTGACAAGCTAGGCACATCGAGTTCATAATCAGAATGCGATGACAGACACATCACAATCGCATGCGATAATGAACCAGCCCTAAATATATATTATACAGTTGGGTACGGAAAGTATTCAGACCCCTTAAAATTTTTCACTCTTTGTTATATTGCAGCATTTGCTAAAATCATTTCAGTTATTTTTTTTTCCTCATTAATGTCCAAACAGCACCCCATATTGACAGAAAACACAGAATTGTTGAAATTTTTGCGCAGATTTATTAAAAAAAAGAAAAACTGAAATATCACAGGGTCCTAAGTATTCAGACCCTTTGCTCAGTATTTAGTATAGAAGCACCCTTGATCTAATACAGCCATGAGTTTTTTGGGAAAGATGCAACAAGTTTTTTCACACCTGGATTTGGGGATCCTCTCCATTCCTCCTTGCAGATCCTCTCCAGTTATGTCAGGTTGGATGGTAAACGTTGGTGGACAGCCATTTTTAGGTCTCTCCAGAGATGATCACTTGGGTTTAAGTCAGGGTCTCGGTGGGCCATTTCAGAACAGCAACAGAGTTGTTGTGAAGCCACTCCTTCGTTATTTTAGCTGTGGGCTTAGGGTCATTGTCTTGTTGGAAGGTGAACCCTCGGCCCAGTCTGAGGTCCTGAGCACTCTCTGGAGAAGGTTTTCGTCCAGGATAACCATGTACTTGGGCGCATTCATCTTTCCCTCAATTGCAACCAATCGTCCTGTCCCTGCACCTGAAAAACACACCCACAGCATGATGCTGACACCACCATGCTTCACTGTTGGGACTGTACTGGACAGGTGATGAGCAGTGCCTGGTATTCTCCACACATACCGCTTAGAATTAGGCCAACAGTTACTATCCTGGTTCACAGACAGAGATCTATTTCTCACCATTCAAACTACATGCGGGCTTTCATGTGCTTTGCACTGAGGAGAGGCTTCCGTCGGGCCACTCTGCCATAAAGCCCCGATTGGTGGAGGACTGCAGTGATGGTTGACTCTCTACAACTTTCTCCCATCTCCCGACAGCATCTCTGGAGCTCAGCCACAGTGATCTTTTGGTTCTTCTTTACCTCTCTCACCAAGACTCTTCTCCCCCGATAGCTCAGTTTGGCCGGACGGCCAGCTCTAGGAAGGATTATGGAGGCCACTGTGCTCTTGGAACCTTAAGTGCAGCAGAAATTTTGTAACCTTGGCCAGATCTGTGCATTGCCACAATTCTGTCTCTGAGCTCTCAGGCAGTTCCTTTGACCTCATGATTCTAATTTGCTCTGACATGCACTGTGAGCTGTAAGGTCTTATATAGTCAGGTGTGTGGCTTTCCTAATCAAGTCCAATCTATATAATCAAACACAGCTGGACTCAAAAGAAGGTGTAGAACCATCTCAAGGATGATCAGAAGAATTGGACAGCACCTGAGTTAAATATATGATTGTCACAGCAAAGGGTCTGAATACTTCGGACCATGTGATATTTCAGTTTTTCTTTTTTAATAATTATGCAAAAATGTCAACAAGTCTGTTTTTTTCTGTCAATATGGGGTGCTGTGTGGACATTAATGAGGAAAAAAATGAACTTAAATGATTTTAGCAAATCGGCAGGCCTGAAATATAACAAAACGTGAAAAAAATTAAGGGGGTATGAATACTTTCCGTTACCCACTGTGTGTAATATATATAATATTATCTATATTATATATATATATATATATATATAATATTAAATATATATATATATATATATATTACCAAGGGCTCCAAACAAAAAAAAATTGCGTAAGGCGCCAGTGGTCCTATTAAGAAACATTTTAGGCGCCAAATTATTTTATGGTGCCACAGAAATAAACGGTTTATTTATTTATATTACTTTTTTTTTTTTTTTTTACATTTCAATACCACTTCAATGGAGTTTTTATGTCTCATCTTTTCTAATTTTTTTGAAATTTATCAGGTGGTAATCAATCTTGTAGATGGCCTGGAAACTAAGGTTCACTTAAAGTGGGAACTAAATGTTTTTTCCAATTATTGAAATATACAGTCACAAAGAATTGTTCATGACACAGAATCTGTACTAATATCATGGACCATAAGCATCACTTGGTCACTGAGTGTAGTTTGGGCTCCTCCTAAGCATCCTATAAATGTTGTCATATTCTTTCACACATTCAGTCTGTTTTTCCTTCATTAGTAAAATGCAATTTTGTACAGGAGACGTTGAATCATGTAGACTAGAGGTTAAGTAAAATATTAACATCCAATAGCGCATAAATATATCAAAATGCTCCTCTTTATAGTTATTTATTCTTGCTGACTGATGAGCTTATGGACACTGAATGGTTATTCTGAGGTAAATGTATATTACTTGCAATGTTTACAAGCTTTACACGTCTTCCGCAGTTTGAAACACTGAATGAGCAATTACATGAGACATTTCAGTAAGTTGTACTAGGCTGTGCGATTTTGCAAAAAATTTAAATCTCGATTTTTCCAGAATGTTTGACCGATTCTCGATTTTTTACTAGTCAACTTGAAAATGTAACTACTACAACATGATTCAAGTTACTTTTTCTTTATTAACCCTCTAGTTAAAGAAAATTATAATTCCAAGTGCAGCACACATGAAGTTAAAGTAAATGTTAAACAAATCAGTGATGGACAGGATCTTTGAAAGAAAACGATGCAAAAAATACAACTATATTGTACATAACTTATACATTATATGGTTCAGAAAGAAATAATACAAGGAAAATATTTGAAAATCTCAACACGTCAAGGTAAATTCAAATTTAAAATGAGGAAGGTATAACACAGTAGACTTTAATAACTATAAGGTTCTTTAAAACAAACACAGCAGCTTCAGCCTTGTCACATGATGCAAAACATGTAATATCAGACATACAGTCGTAGTTCTTTACAGGTTTTTTTTTATTCGATCGCGCTGCTTTTCCATTGTTTTTTCGGTGTAAACATGGATGTGTTTGACTGTTACGCTCGCGTCTCATGCATGAAAAGGCATTCTAAAAACGCAGCGCTCAAATTAAAAGAAGTTCACTCCCATCTTCTTGCATGTTTTACCTATTCCACTGCCCGCGTCGCATCTTTGTCAAAACAAAAGCGCTGTGTGAATGACGCCTAGCGCTAAATTTATGGTCCTTCACAGAGCTCGTCACACGTGAGCGGTTAATCACGTACGCCGACATGCGGTTGAATCATTCTTTTCTCTTTACTGTTAACACTGGCATATTGTCAGTGTCTAATTCTAACATTTGGTAATATTTATATTCAAAATCGCGATTCAAATTTTATCGTCTGTGGCAAAACAATAAATTGAATGCAAACCATCGACAAAATCGAGGGGGGAAAACGCCCAGCCCTAGCAGTTGTACTGTGGCTTTCTTATAACAATGGCAAACATTTTGATGTTAATTCAAGGTTCATTATGTACTACAATAGTAAGAGAAAGATGATAAATGGTCATTGCGCTTGGAACTGAGGCGCTTTAAAGCGCCGTGCCTGCCGCAGAAGAGCACCAAAAATAGGGTGTCATTTGAATTTTATCAATTCCGATTCCGCTTATCGATTCAGATTCTTTTCGAAGAATTCGAAAACAATTATTGGAACTCAATAGACTACCATGAACAAAAATCAACAGGCTACAAAAGGCATGTAATTTATGAATAAATGATTCAATGACTCACTCAAGTTGTACTTGTTTCATTACTGGATGAATCCGCGTTCTTGAACGAATCTCTTGTATGATTAAAGATAAATACATTTTAGCAGCCCCTTCTCGCCACCTACTGGCGTAACAATGTAACCACAAATCTTCATTTGAAGTGTCAAATTACTCTCAAAAGGTGATTTACTCTATTTTAAATGCTACCATATACTTCGTACACACGGTTTATATCTGAACTATAAACTTTTAACGCAGTACTTCTGTGATTTGAATGTTTGAATGAACACATACATAATTACACTGTGTGGATGAAAAGACTGTGAAGCTGTTTCGTTCACGACAGATGACAGCTGCTCTCTTTAGGACAACGGCAGCGCGAACGCAGATTTAAATGCTCAAATCAAACTGGTGTGATCGTACTCTGCACGGACAAACCAACAAGTGATCACAACATTGATCACACAAGTCAAAGGTTGAGGAATGAAACAGACGAATAATTGTAATTTAGGAATAGAATCACGTTGGTGTTTGAATCGCGATCTTTAACGATCTATTAAATTAAAGTGCTTTGTAATGTTGGTGGTGACCTCTCTTACAACATGTTTAGCTATCACAGATATTAAACTTAGCTTTTTTGGCTTCTGATCGCAAATTTAACCAAACTTTGGAGCGCTTAGATTAGCAAGCAAGGTCTGGCAGATCGCTAGGTCCGGTCCTCACAGATGAAAAAAAAAAAAGCGCATAGGAATCCACAGGCGGAATCGAAATTTTAATTTGACAACAAGTATCAGATTCTAACCTTAAAGGTGCAATGTGTAATATTTACAATGATCTGTTGACAGAAATGCAATATAATATACACAACTATGTTTTCAGAGGTGTATAAAGACATTACTTAATGAACCGTTATGTTTTTAATACCTTAGATTTAGCAATTTATATCTACATACACCGCGGGTCTCCTTACATGGTCGCCACCATGTTTCTACAGTAGCCCTAAAAGGACAAACTGCTCTACACAGCGCGTTTAGTCACTTTGTTGTTCTTGCGAATAAAACAGTGACACAATGATGAACAGCTACATAATATCGCAATAACACCCGATTTATTAAATAATTAAGTAAAATGAATTCCTTAAGTACCTTTTGTAAAGAATCTCATGGCTATTGCTATCTTTACGACGACATTCTTCGTCTGTATCGGCCACGTAGCTTCTCTTAAAGGGAGGGGTGAGCGGGGGATGAGCAGTTGGTGGCAATCGCGACCTCACCGCTAAATGTTCTAAAATTACCACAATGCACCTGTAAGTATCCGATTTGGAATCGGAATCATTTTCATTCCCAACCTAGCCAACAAAAGCGTTAGATAGTCTGGAGGTCCCGTGAGTCCAAGGCTTTGCATCAGATGCTCATCTACCTCTCGGGATACCGAAACCTATCCAAGGGGACCACACAATTCCTATATAAGTTCTATTCAGTATTATTCAGCAGCTTTTGAGCTTGCTCAGGAGCAAATTACCCTCCTCCATCCCCAGCTTCTCCTTTCGCCACAGTCAAGACTTGGCTTTCTGATATTCCTTGCTAATCAGACTCCCTTATCTTGAATAAAGTGTTACACTTAATATCATTAAGTACAATAATGATTATCTGCCTGTTCTGTTCTGTTCACCCTGGGGGGTTATTGCTGCTCTCCCTGCTCATTCATGACAGGCTGCATGGATGGGCATGGAGGTTTTTGCCCAGAACAGAACAATACCGCCAAACCAAACTTTATGCTACGTATCTATCATTTTGACGATAGTGGTCCTGACAGAAATGTATTTATGGTTTGAATTTCGTTATGAATTTGCCATAATTTTAAAGCTGATACTTTGTTTATTAAAAAGTAACAAAGCATTTTGTGATTAATGGACGGACGGCAAGTGTGCTTCAAATAATATGAAGTTCACGCGTTAACCGAACAGCATATAGACTAAGATCTTGATAAGAAGAAGCCATATTAGTAATGATTATAAACGAGAATTGTTAACGATATTGCCAATATCCACACAGTTGACAGATTTACCCGTTTGTTCAAGTTGTGCACGAAATAGACTCTGCTTTTCCACACTTTTACTTGCACGTCTCCGTCATTTCGATCTCTCTCGCGCTGTACAACTGAGCTGCGTTTTACAGGTGTGCGACAATGCTGCTGTGCGGCAGAGATGAGGACTATTTGAAACTCTTTTTTCCACTAAAACTTTGATGCGCATCGTCTCAGTTTAATACGTGAACATAGCAAATGACGCGATTGCAAAACAATCAGGAAAAAAGGCATTACAATTTTTATGTCATAACATGTAAATATATAGTTGCCAGTGGCAACCTCAGCAAAAACTTCACTCGCAAATTAATATTTTTGGTCGCAAATGCGACCACTTTAGTCGCAGTCTGGAGCCATGTATATACATATATGCTCTTCTGTATCTTGCTTTCTCCATTTCAGGCATTTCTGCTGATTCATGTCATCTAGTTTGCTGTGTGTTTGTGTGTGTGGTTAAGTTGAAGGTTGTTAATCAATAACCTAGCATTAGGACATCCCGGGAGAACATCAGAATAAGAGAAATGTTCACTCTTTTACTCTTAGATCTCCAAAATCCATTATGTAGTATTAGTGCTAGCTTCTGTCCATTTTCTCTCTTTCTGTTGAGGTCTGCTAATGGGACCTGACAAATTGTCAGCATTCAGGTCAGTTTCTTGCATTATTATGCCAGTTTAAAGGTTCCTAATATTGTTTTTGGAGTCTCCTACAACAGGTTTACATGCATGCAAAGTCAAAAAACGCTTTTGTTTTCTGATATGCATTTAATATCACCTCATTTTCCAACGTTTCTCAAACGATATATTCAAAGCAGTTCAAAGATTCAGTCTCTTTAAACCCCTCCTTCACGCCAGTGCTATGCTATGATTGGTCAGATAGCCCAGTCTGTAATGATTGGTTTACCGCGTACAGCATGTGTCGGAAGCGATGAGCCATGGCATAGGTTCGTATTTGAATGCCTCAGAAATATATAAACATCTATTTTTTTTATCATACATACAGATTGTGATTCAGTGGAGCCAGCTGGTCCAAATAAACTGGGTATTGAGCCAGCTTTCAAGAGCAAGCGTTTGTGAATACCGTGTTGAATCCCGAGATTAGAAAGCAGTTGTCAGTAAAATGAAGGGAACATACAAAAAGACTGGCGTTGTACTGCTGTGGTACAGTGGAAAAAATGAATTTTAACCACTGATTCTTACAGCCTCATCTTTCGGAAGTGAAAATAAAAATAGTTATTTACAGGGTTTCTCTACATAGTTTGGTATGATCACTTACTGACGAGTGTTTCAGGTTCCAAAGCCATCTCTTTTTAGGGACAATAACTTTATTTTATAGGCACTTCTTTTGGCTTTAAATTTTGGCAGATCGTTACAATAATTAGTTACTACATTACACACTGCATGAAAAAAAACAAAGGCAAAATATTCGAAATGGCTACTAGGGCGACTTTAAATTTAAGTTTAACACGATTATCTTGTTTACTTTAATTGCTATTACAGTGTAAAAATTATTCTTCAAATGGAAATAAAAGTAGATTATTGGAGCTTGATTGGAGAAAATGATATTTCAGTCTTTCTACTTCCAAATGTAATGTTTTATTCAATGTGTTACTTGCCATTCTTTGTAATTATTTGTGACATTTGCTAGCAATTTCTGAGTGAAAATTGTTTCAAAGTAAGTACTTCTGATGGGAGAATCATATCGTTTTCCTGATCTAGGTCTTTGAATCTCACTCACAAAATGAAAAAAAAAAAATCTTTATTCAATTTATATTTATTCAAGTAATTTTGGTCATTTGAGCAGAATAAAATTAAACTGTTACATTTTGAATAGCCAAATTTCCCCAAAACATCTACTGTATTTACGCAAAGCTTGATCATACTCTAATTTAGAAAATCATTATAATATCAGCCAAAGACAAATTAGGATAAACCATTTATGATTAATTCACCATTCACCTGTATTTTTTTAGTTTTTCATCCTTTTGTCAAATAACAGCCACATAGGCTGTTCACAGGAAACAGATTTGATGAACGAAAGGATGTTGCGCATATGTGGTCACAAAAACAATAAATGAATCACTCTCTGAGGCAACTCGTTACTCCCGTGTCATATAAAAGAGTTGTTTAAAATGAGCAAATCTTTCATGAGTGACACATACCTAATTAATACAAATCTTAGAGACCATTGAATGAGAGCAGCAACAGACTAGCATATGTAAGAATAAGTCCGTAAGGCGTGGGGAAGTTGTTATATAATCTAATTATTGTTTTAATTCTGTGTTTGTGTTCCCCATGTGCTTTGATGCATGATCAAATAATCTAGTGAGAAGTATGGACAGAAGAACTTTACTGTGTTAATGCATTAACTTTGATTAACAGATTCTTTTCATCTTTAATTGAGGACTTGTGCATCTGGGTCTGTTTGCCTGGAGAGGGAAGAAAGAAATGCAATTTTGGGTTAGTTCGAGCTTGTAATTTGAATGTGCCAGTCAGCGTGGAACACAGTCTCTGTTTCAAGCTTCAACTTAATGCCGTGCACTTCACTGTCTGTCCCCATGTATGGACACTGTTTGGTCTGTCCGCTCAGTAACAATAGCCAGTTTATGGTAAAGTCTCACTATTGGGGTTTTCCTCTGACACTGTTTTGGCTCACTCCCCATTTCCTGTTCACACAGGAAGTCTCTGCGTAGTCTTCCGCTAGGTCGTGTCCATGGCAGGAAATGCTGATGGGCACGCCTGGTCCGCATCCCTCTCTCTTTCTGTCACACAATATCAATGTGTTATAACTATAGAGTATGAATTGTATCTTTGTGGTACTTTCATTAAACTCAAGTTAATCACCTTTATTTCTATAGCACTTTATACAACACAGATTGTGTCAAAGCAGCTTCACAAAGATAAACAGGATCAACTGCTTCATTCACGTTATGCCGGAAGCTTTAACTATAAGAGACCGCTCTAAATGTCAGTATTGTCATTATTTAGCACAAGTCAGTTCAGTGTTGGTTTAGATCAATAACAGTGTGAAGTTTATCGTTTTGAAATGAGTTGAATTGAGCTATAAGCAGTTCTACAAATGGTGGAAATACTGTTGAACTTTTGTACTTTTTTGTAAATGTATCTTGATCTTCCATAAGCAGGATACTGTAGATAATATGCATGCCAAAATAAACTTTAAAAAACCTGATGCACACGTGTCAACCTTTCAAAACAGCCAAGTCATTTTCCTATCAAGCAGGAACCCAGGCCATCTGATACATGGGTAGTGATTTCATAGCTTTGTACCACTTAGTTGTGTTAAAGATTTATTTTGTCCCAATTCTAAGCTAGCAAACACTCTCTCACAAGCACACAACACACACTCTGCAACAGTGTGTCACAGCTACATTTGTAAAACATCAATGCAAATACAAATGCATATGACTTTCTAGTGATGCACCAAAAGTTTGGACCAAAACGGTGATGTTTACTAACCTTTCTTTGATGTGTTCTGTCTGTTTCATGCACATAACGAGGATAAACTACAACAGGTAAAAATGTCAGTAGTGTGGATGGACCAAAAATAATGATGAAGTAGCAATAAGTAAAATTTGTTCCGCTGAAATGGCAGCTGGTTGTCGAAGAACTTTACTACGACTGGTTTAATTTATCATCTGAGAGCACGATATACCCTGGACCTGAATGGCAGTAAGAGTTCAGTTACGCAAATGTATTATGGAAATATGATTTTCAGTTTTGGTTTTCGGAAATAAAAGTGTTAATTCTGGTTTCTTTAAAAAAAAAATCATTTGGTGCATCACTGCTATCTGGGATTTAAAAACTGATAATAATTTAATAACTTTTGTGACGTGTGAGCATTCGCATCACTATGAGCAAGTTGTTTTTGTTTTATTAAACGGAGTTAAAACTGTATGCTTCTCATGTGTTTGACACTAAGGCTTCTTACTGATTTTGTTACCATGGTAACTGAAGTCACATGATCAGGGGGTTAATACTGACTCACTGTCCAAACACTCCCACACCTTCCTTAATTTTTAACAACTTTTTAAAGACAATATTTAATCGGAGCTGTTTTTCAGCACCATTGGTGGAATGTGTTGTTCAGTATGTCTAACACTCACCAGTATGAGTCACACCCCCAGTGTCTAAAAAAAGATCTAATAAGGGAATCTTTTGCAAAAACACCACATGGTCTGCAAGTCGGTGAGCCACGGCTTTGTCATGTGCCACACATGCAGAGTATTGCTGCCATGTGGACAGACGGTCGGCACCATTGTGCCTCAATGTGCAGCTGTGATCTGCTTCGCTCAATAAGACACACCCCTTTTAATACGCTTTACTTTTGTCTATCATCAGTTGAAGTGTGTGTGTGTGTGTGTGTGTGTATGGCAAGGTTTTGAGGGCCTATAACATATTGTGTGTTACAACTTTCTTGATTAAGAGGAAAGAGCACAAGCGAGTCCTCACACTTTTTGTTATTCGCTTTGAAAGGGATTATATAGGTTATGAGTCATTGTTGTCTGGGAAAATATTTGTTTGTTCAAAATGCCTGTTTGGTTTTAATTAAAGTAACCCTCTTCCTCTTTATCCCTTTTGTGGAATAAGTGGCATGTGGTGGACTATTGAAATGAGACAAATCCCCCGCTCTGGGTTTGAGGTTTTTCATTCCAATTTAAATTCAGGTTCCAGTTCCTTTTGATGTGTGTACAAGTTATCAGAGTTAGTCTTTTGAAACGCAGTTTTCTTTACAATTGGGACTATCAACCAGTACTTTAATATTTATAATATAATAATATTAACATATTTATTGAAACTAAGTAATCTCAAATTCCCAGTTTATATGGAAAAAAGTGTATTTTGTGTAGCTTTTATAATATTTATTCCTACTGGCTGTTGATTACCTATTATGCATAGACCAGTGGTTTGATTGCTGTATAGATTCAGTTTCATGTGTATTTATTGTGATTTATGTTTTGTCCAATTGTTTGGTGGTGGTAATAAAGCAGTATACCTAAACTTTGTGTATAGTACATTAGTCTCACCCTGCTTTTAAACCCTCAGCATTTCAGTCAAGATGATGACATAGCAGCTGCATTCACTCTAAAAAATGCTGCACTTTGAGTCAAATATGGACTAATCCAGCTGTTGGGTTACATTTTTTTAATTACATTTTTAACCCAAAAGTTGGGTTAGTCCATATTTGACTCAAAGTTGGGTTGAAACAACCCAGCATTTTTTTTGTGTACTCCATCTTCTGATCTGATGCACAAACAAGCTTATATTCCCTCTCTCCTTCCTTTTACAGGCACAAGTTAACCTCTATTTGTACATTTTGAATTGACTGAAACAGAAAAAAACACTATACCAAAGGTAGGCTATTCTTTTTCTTCCAGACAATAACTCTCAAGGTCTGTTACAGACATTGTTTGGGAATGCTGGTGTGCCTTCTTGTCAATGTGTTTTTTGTCTATACTGCACAATAATAATGTGAAATAGTCATCAAATATTGCACACCAATAGTGAGCTTGACATAAAGGAATGTGGCGGACTGAAATGTCTCGTTAAACATTTTTCATTGTAGATAATGTACTGCAGAAGCTACAGGTGACTGTTTTTTTTTTTTTTATTTCTGCCTTTTGCCCTTTTTTTATCCCCCGAAGCTAACAGGAAAAATGTCTCGACACAAGATGTCCATTGTGTACATGTGTTTTCAGAGAACTGTTTGGGAAGTTGTCGAGATGTTCTGAGAAGAGACAGGAAGTTAGGGTGGAAAGAATTATGGAGTATTGGGAGCATGGTGGAAATAGTACGTGAAAAAATATACTCGAAGTAAAGTAACCATTTACATTCCAAAATGTAGTGTGAGTATAGTAAAGTAACTTGTCCCAAAACTACTTGAGTAAGAGTAAAAGAATAGCCTACTTAAAAGTACTCATGAGTATTGAGTAATGAGTACTGAGCTGTGTATTCTACCCCCTCATAATAAACGCTGAACACCGCAATTTATACATTTTAAAAAACGTTGTACATTCTGTAAATCACATTATCTTGTTTGTCATAAAGAACAAAGAATGTATATTATCCAGCAGTTTTAATTTTGACTGCCAACTCTTTAAAAATACATCAAAACAGCACGGAAACAGTACATGGCAGAAAAGTATGAACAGTATGCAGCGTCATCCCCATTATTAAATCTAAAGTTTTTGAAAAAATAGATTTAAAAATCATGTGTCAGGCCACTGAGACAGCATGCTGTTGTTGCACATAACTTTTTTTTAGAACAGTGCAAATACAAACACCTTTAGAAACTCATAGTTCAGCATCATACACCATGATATGGGTTAAAATAAGAGCTTATTTCTCTCCAAAACGGTGCCAGTTATAACATTTTGCAATAAAGAAATTACAATTTTAAATGGGTCATATTATGTTGCTAAAAAGAACATTATTTTGGTGTATTTGGTGTAATGAAATGGTGTTTATATGCGGTTTAAAGTTAAAAAAAACACATTAATTTCCACATACTGTACATTACTGTTTCACCTCTATGCCCCGTCTTTCTGAAACGCGTCGATTTTTTACAAAGCACATCGTTCTGAAAAGTGAGGTGTGCTCTGATTGGACAGCTATCCGGTGCGTTTTGATTGGCCGAATACCTCAAGTGTGAGACAGAAATGTTACGCCCCTTACCATACTGTGAGCGACGAGACAAAAACATTAAAACCTTTTACAAACGAGGCATTTGTTGCATCCTTAATTACTGGACATAATTACTGATTATAATGACCTTCACAACGGTTCTGTTTATACTGCGTTGCGTTGCATGCAATCTTTGCCGTGTAAACGATAAACCATGTCTTCTGCATTTGTGATCAGCGAATGACAACATAATTGCTACTCTACAACTGCCTAAACTCGCGTTTGAATCCTCAGTATCAAATGATAAAAAGAAAACGTACTTAGTGAGTCCATAACTGCCCGGCCATTTTAGTCTAACTTACTCTCTCCCGCGGATCATTGTAAACAGTCTCTCCATAAATGGCCTGGCAACTCCACCAGCACTAAATTCGATGTTAGTTCCTCCCTTCACCTCTCGACCACTACAAGATCAGCTCCAGGCATGACGAAGCGATATATCGTCCTCTTTTGGCAGGCCAAACACAAGTAATTTGTCTTCGGTCTTTCATCAACGAAAATCATTTCTATGCCCCCCTAGCGTGAGCGACAAGCTCCGCTTGGCGTTTTCAACCGAAGCCGGCGTCAGAGTGCGCTGATGCCGTCTAGTGGTTCCTGAGCAACCTCCCTCGCGCCCCGGGTCTGGCCATCTCGCGGACATGTTGCGTGCTGCAACACGGTGAAAGCCGATACCTCGCGATCCAAGCACTAAATTTTATGTGTTTCTCCTCACTTCGACGCCGCACTAATCAGCTCCAGGCATGACAAATCAGATATTGTCCTCGTTTGGAAGACCAAACAAAGTAGTTTAGATTTCACAACGAAACACCAACAGCGTCTTCACGACATGGCGGCCGCGGCAACAATACTACAGCGAGAATAAAAGTTATGCCTTCTTTTCTTTGCGTGAACATTTGGGCGACATTTATGCAAATCTTCCCAGATAGTGACGGAGGTATGTGGGGGTGTTTTAGAACGAGCCGTTTTAGGTAGGCGTGTTGACTCTTTGAACTTTTATAAAGAATATCTCTTTGATTTGAGACTTTAGTCTTTGCAAATTTACAGATCTTATTTATGCACCAAGAGCTTGGAACACTCCAAAGAGAAAAGAAAAAATGAAATTGCATCATATGACTCTTTTAACATAAATGCACATTGTTCTAGAAGGATGGCAAATTTTTATGCTGATAATACAACTTGTAAGGAAAAATGCATTAAATACGAGTTATTCTGGGACACTTTTTCAAAAAGGCAACACACACACACACACACACACACACACACACACTCTCTTTGTCCTGAGGGCCACGGCAGTCTCTGTGAATTAGCAGCATCCACAACTGAACGGAACAAAAAGTGTTGAACTTGAAAATTGTTTATGCGCGAGTGCACTTGCTAAATGAAGGCGGATTGTATAAAATGGATAAAAAAAAAAACGTTTTCATAGCGCGCATCACGCGCTCAAACTCATCAAAAGTCAACAAGTTCAACAAGCAACAACAACTTATCCAAGTGACTGCTGCAGAACGCACGCGAGAGAGAGACGAGGCAGCACACATCGAGCGTCTCATAAGTGAGTGGGGAATTTACCGAACGTGGCACTTGCAGGAGTTAACACTGTATGCAATACCCACAACCTCACACCAAATTTCAGGCCGTGTAGATAGGCAAGCATATATACAAATCATTTAGTAAGCAGAAATCCGAAATTTACCTTAACATATTAAGTTGGAGGAAGATGCGACTGAAATGATGCTTGAAGAATGCACTTCCAGCAGCCACGATGAACAGTTTGCAGTTAAAGTTTTCTACGCACAATTTGATTTGATTTCTATGCACAATTTGATTCACGAGACCTACTCTCTATCCAATCATGTTGATGGATAAAAATAAAATTTAAATAAGCATGTAACGACCACAAACGAAGGAAAATAGCGGAGGAAAAGTACCGATACATCACTTAAAATGTACTCAATTAACTACTCAAAAAAGTACAACTACTGATAAAAACTAATTAATTACTGTAACGTGAGTATTTGTAATTCGTTACTTCACACCCCTGATTGGGAGGCACAGTGGGTGAAGGTTTAGCAGTCTGGATTTTTGAGAATAATGCCAGGAATGAATGCAGCCATTTGAAGCCCTGGAGGATCTAGACAGCTCAGTGTTTAACATGGTGAATGAACTGGAATGTCTCTGGAAATTAGTTTGGAGTGTTTGTGTGTGTATGTGTGCCTTTTACTGTAACGATTCATTTTCTCAGCTGCTAAAATGTGACCATGCCCTCTCTAAAGACTGAACTCCGGTCTTGACCCACTTAGAACTGACAGAGTGGATCCAAGTTGAAAGTACACATTTACACTTGCATTAGACTTACACCTGTGCTTACAACTTTAACAAAATTAGTTAAGATAAAGACTCATTTTCAAATGCACAATTTAAATTTTCTCAACAATTTTTTTTAAATGTCAGGGACGTGACGCCTTTCCTTTTTTCTCTTTGAATAAAAGTTTTTTTTTATTCAAAATCACACAAAAAAATGCAATTCGTAGCGACTTGGATTTACCTCTTCTATGATGAGCATGTTTTTAATTTCTGAACTAAGATAAAAAAAAAAAGCTTTTTCTATTGTTGCACATTTTTTGCCTTAAGTTATTTATTTATTTATTTTTAAATGTCAATAAAATCAAGTAATTTAGTGCGACCAATTAGCCTAAAATATCAAAGAATTTGAACATTTATTTTTACAACATTTTTGACAACTAACCAATGCAAGTTTTTTTTTTTACCTTTATTTATATAGCGCTTTATACAATACTGATTGTGTCAAAGCAGCTTCACAGTGTCAAACAGGAAAATAGTTTGTCAATAATGCAAGAGGACAATAACAGAGTCATTTTTTTCCAGCTAAAGTCAGTTCAGTGATGTCATCATCCAGTTCAGATTTCTTCCAATAGTGTCTGTGCAATCAGTCAAGATAATTAGAGCAAAAGGAAGCGTGCCCCTTAATACCCAGAGGCGACAGCTGCAAGGAACCAAAACTCCATCGGTGACAGAAATTAAGAAAAAACCTTGGGAGAAACCAGGCTCAGTTGGGGGGCCAGTTCTCCTCTGGCCAGACGAAACCAGCATGGCGTGGTGTATTTCCAGCCTGCAACACAGGTGCAGAGGACTCGTCTGGTTCCTGTGGTCTTGTGCCGATTGTCGTTGAGGTGACGAGGTCTTCGCAGGGGATCTGTCTCTGGGGCACATCTAGTTGACATGGTCTCTTCTGACATTCAGGGCTGTAAAGGTCGTAGGTGCTGATCCATCATATGGTCTGGATATGGACTGGATCCGTATGGCTACGGTGAACTCGCGGTTGTATATTAATAATGAAGAGAATAAGTTTCACGAGTCCGATGCCATTCTACTTATGATGTAACAAGTACATTGGGTGTTAAGTGGGAAGTGTTCCCGGTTCCGGTTGACCTAATTAATGCAGCCTAACAATCCTTTAATGGATTTGAATTATAGAAATGCAATAGTGTATTAGGGCGGGGCGGTATATCGAGTTTGTATGATATATCGATATTTTCTTTATAAGCGATATGGTATGAGGCAATACTGTTTATATCGATATATAGTAGTTTGATACGAGCACATCTGAAAAATATAGCTGAGGACAGAGAGTGAGCTGCTGTGGAGAAAGTGCATAATCCAATTTGTTTTTAACATGTGACAAGCTTCATATTAAGGCTTTTAAAAACTGGTAAGACATAGTATAGTTTATAGTTTTGCATAGTTTTTAAGCGGCTCGGCCCGTCATATGCTCTGACTGAAAACTGTGTTCCACTGACAGAGACACTCGGCTACTCACGCTGTTTAATGTGTTTGAGATGTGCCGTCTTCCTGAAGGCATAACTTACATTTCACAGGTATATTCACAGGTATATTCTCCAAAATCATGTAAACAAAGATTAAAACAGTAAAAAACAAATGGAAATATTTCAATTTTGCTGTCAGAAGTGCATGAGCCTTCTGCTTTGTGATGCTCCGCTAAACTTCACACAGACTTCAGTGAACGAGCGCCGTGCATGCGCGCCAAACAGACGGAGCTCAATTAAATATCAGCGCAATAATTCTGACTAAAATATACATTTCTCTGAAATATTTGTAGTTGGATAATACATGTGACATGTAGAATTTTCAACCTACAAGTAAGGTTTTTTTTTTATGATAGCACTGTCTGTGAAGTGACTAATTGGGTAATCAAAATAGCCTAACACAACTCTGTGCTTTTGTTCTCATTTATTTTTATTTTTAGTTTAGTGTATTTAACTTCTGCTTTAAAAGCCTTATTTTGGTTTTTAGATTGCAGTGTTACAATGTTAGAATTAAATGTGATTTTAACCCTTTTTTTGCACATAATAAAAAGACTTATATGGTTACATTCACTTAATTTGTTTTCAAAGCCTTTAATATTTATTGTTTTGTTGGACAACATTGAGCGTTAAGTGAAATATATATATATATATTAAATACAGATTTTAAAAAATCCAAATACAAAAATGAAAATACCGAGATATATACCGTACAGTGCCTTGCGAAAGTATTCATAACCCTTCATTTTTTTCACATTTTGTTATTTTGCTGCCTTATGTTAAACTGCTTTAAATTATTTTTTTTCCACATCAATCTACACTCCATACACAATATTGACAAAGCAAAGACAGAATTGTCACAACCTCGTAAATTAATTACAAATAAAAAAATTGAAATAAGTACATTGCATAAGTATTCATACCCTTAACTAAATATTTAGCTGAAGCACCTTTACAGTCTCAAGTCTTTTTTGTTTGATGTGACATGCTTTGATCATCATCATTTGGCAATTGTCTGCCATTCTTCTCCTCACCTCTTCAGCTCTCAGGCTCTGTCAGGTTGGATGGGAGAAAATGCAAATTTTCAAGTTTCTCCGGAATTATTTGATTGGGTTCAAGCTCATGCTCTTGCTGGGCCACTCAAGGACATTCACAAAGTTGTCTATAATTGAATCTTTCTGTGTGCTTAGGGTCATTGTCCTGTCGGAAGGTGAACCTTCCGGTCAGTCTGAGGTTCTGAATGCTCTGGACTGGTTTTTCATTAAGGCTATCTCAATATTTTTGTGCATTGAGCTTTTCTTCTACTCTTATGAGTCCCTCAGTCCCTGCCGCTGAAAACAGCCCCACAGCATGAGGCTGCTACCATCACACTTTACTTTTGGGATGTGTACGCTGGCATTGATGAGCGTAGCTGGTTTCCTTCAAACATGATGCTTTGAATTGAGGTTCATCAGACCAGAGAATCTTTTTTCTCACAGTCTGAGGGTCCTTTAGGTGCTTTTTTGTAATTCCAAGTGTGTTTTCATGTGTCTCCACTGAGGAGAGGATTGAGTTTGGCCACACAGCCATAAAGCACAGATTGGTGGAGTGTTGCAGCGATGTTTGCCTTCTGTAGTTCCCTTTCATGGAACTTTAACCTGCGTCCTCTAGGGGTCGCTATGGGGAACTCCTCGTCGTCACCCGTGTCTGAAGCCTACATTGAAAAAAAACACCAACTCGTTGGCCGGCGACAGCCATGACGTCACTACCGGTGCGACTATAGTATAAATTGGCGACGGGAGTACACATCATCCTCTTCTTCGTCTTCATGGACTGTTCTGTTTGAAGCGTGCATTTCCAAGGAAAAAGTAAGAGCTATCTATTTATTATGGCGAGCACTAGTAGAGCATTTAGAAGGTGTGTGCATCCGTGTCAGTGCTATTTGACACCAGATGACACACACGATTTTTGTGTTGTTTGTTTGGGCGAGGAGCACGCACGCGATGTCCTCGAGGGGCAATCTGCGTGCACTGCGAGTTTTATCCAATGAAAAAACTCCGTTCTCGTTTGTCTCTCTTTTCAAGTAAAGAGGGGCAGCCATCTGCTTCCCGCGATTCGGGACCTGCCGCTGCTGAGGCACGGAGGAGAATGAGCTCGTGGGGATCTCAGGTGGACCTGGCCGATGAGTTTAGAGAGGGGCTTTCCTTCTCGCGCTCATCGGCGGCGGGCGAGAGACAGCCACCTGAGGATGATGTTCTCTCTTTAACATCAACTGATCCAGGGGCCAGTGCTCTGCTGATTTCAGCCCAGGAAGAGCAGGAAATATCTGAGGAGGGCAAAGAAGCTGAGGCTGAGGGTGGGGGGCTGAGCCTTCCCAATCCCTCTGCCCTGCGTATGATGAGCTTTTGGAAGTTATGGATCATGCCACGGAGAGGCTTGACTTGCCGTGGAAGTGGACTAAGGAAGTGGCGTCGCGAGGTCGTCTCGATGAACGTTATCTTTCTTGCCATAACCCTCCAGCTCAGGTGAGTCTTCCTTTCCTTCCTGATCTCCATACTGAGATCGAGAAGGAATGGAAGAAGCCGTTTTCCTCACGCATCCATCGGTTTCAGCATACCAGTTATGTGAACATCGGGGCGATGCGCGAAAACTGCTATGAGAGAATGCCCCCTGTAGAAGAGACGCTAGCTAGCTATCTCTCTATGGGAGAGACATCATCTCTCAAAACTCCCTCCTTGCCATCCATGCCTCTTCAAGCTACATCTAAAATGAATGGCAAGGCATACGCAGCAGCAGGTCAGGCTGTTGCTTCGCTGCACACGATGGCGGTGCTCCAAGCATACCAGGCTGATCTGCTGAAAGACCTGGATAAAGGCGAGGGCCTTTCTTCTGATGAGATGGCTGAGTTACGCCGCACCACGGATCTTGCTCTTCGTGCTACTAAGCAGGCTGCCTCTGCCATGGGCAGATCTATGGCGGCGATGGTAGTAACGGAGAGACATCTGTGGGTGAATCTGGCAGATATCGGGAAGAAAGAAAGGGGTTTTCTTCTCGATGCCCCGGTTTCGCCCTCTGAACTTTTTGGTACATCCGTTGAGACGGTGGTCGAGAAGTTCAGGGAGGCGAAGGCGCGCTCAGCGGCCTTCAAATCCTTCATTCCACGAAGGTCCAGGTCTGAGCCCGAACAACCCAGGGGTCCTGGCCCATCTCACTTTGAGGATCAGAGATGGGCACAGAAGGCTAGTGTCACGACTCGCGCTCCTCCTCCGCCTGCGGGTAGGGGTAGGGAGTATCGTGGGTCGAAGGGAGGTAGGCAGGACCTGAGGTATGTGATCCAGACAAGGCGTCAGCGCTTTCGTCCGGATCAGAGTAATACTTAGGTATCCACTCTTTCTCTCAGGGGGTGTAACCTCTACCTACAGCTACCCTTCTCTTCCGCTTCCTAATTCCCCTGTAACCACCATATCTCCTGCATAACAGTCTCCTTCTGGAACTATGATGTTTTTGGTTGGTTCTATGGTTAATCATAGTAACCACCTTACTGAAGGTCCGGTCTAGAGGCTTTTTCGGACAGAGCTCCAACGCGGGAGCCGTGGTGGGTGAGTACGATCCATGTCTAAATATATGTATATAAATATATGTATGTGCTATGAAACTGGTGGTTGTGTGTACCCTTCTGCTAGTTTCTTTGCAGTGTTTCCCGTGCTGGGTTCAGAAACAGGGTGCTCGACTTGCAGTGTTTATTTTACTCGTCGAGATATGTCCAGAAGGTACGTAAGGTTTCGGTTTCATACTTCCTGGATCATGCGGCTATAACACAGGCTTCTGCGGGAGTTTGTGATTATCAGGCCCCCGGTGTCACTGCAAAAAATTCCTGGACGTCTGGGCTGGGGTTACGCTTTTATGCTACCTGACTGGTCTACCGTGTCTGGGTCGCCCTGAGGGGTTTTTCCGATCACCAGGATATCCCCTTGAGGCCTCACCCCCCTCACCATTGAGGGTTATTGTGAGTATGATGTTTCTTTCGAGCGTTTATCCTCTCTGAGGAGTTGGATTCCTCACTCCATGGCTGTCCTCGTGGTAGTATGGAGACAATGCTCCCCTTTTATCAAAGTGTTACCTGGAATGAGAGTCTGGCTAGACTGCAGTATGCTTACCCCTCTGATTTTTCAATCCTGCTGCAGGTCGAGCCCCCGCTCGTTGAGAGCTGGGTTTGTGCTTCCTCAGCCAAGGTAAACTACTGCTAGTGTTCCAGCATTGGAAAATGCTGTAGGTCGAGCCCCTTCTCGTCTGAGAACTAGGTGTGTTGCCCCCACTGCTAAGTAAACTATTGCTAGCTGTTCCTGTTTGGAACATGCTGCAGGTCGAGCCCCGTCTCGGTTTGAAAATTGAGTGTGTTGCTCCCTCAGCTGAATAACAGCTAGCTGTTCCACCATGGGAACATGCTGTAGGTTGAGCTCTCTCTCCATTGAGAGCTGGATGTTCTCCCCCAGCTACAGATCTACTGCTAGCCACTCCAGCATTATAGCCGTAGATCTAGCGTCTGGGGATACGCTTATTTTTATCTAAGCTGGCTTTTCAGGGTGCCACGCGAACCCCAGAACGGTATGCAACTGTAGTGCCCGTTATCTTTGCCACTTTTCTAAAATTCCCATAGCTGGTAAGTGCGCACGTTTGCTTTGCCCACTTTTTCTAAAATCCACATTAAGTGTGTGCACGTTATGCTTTGCCCATTTTTTCTAAAATCCTGTATGGTAAGAGNCCCTGTGTATGATGAGCTGTTGGAGGTTATGGAACGTGCCACGGTGAGGCTTGACTTGCCATGGAAGCGGACTAAAGAAGTGGCGTTGCTAGGTCTTCTCGACGAACGTTATCTTTCTGGCCATAACCATCCAGCTCAGGTGAGCCTTACTTTCTTCCTGTTTTCATACAGAGATCTAGAAGGAATGGAAGAAGCCGTTTTCCTCACGCATCCATCGGTTTCAGCATACCAGTTATGCGAATATCGAGGCGGTGCGCGAAAACGGCTATGAGAGAATGCCCCTGTAGAAGAGACGCTAGCTAGCTATCTCTCTATGGGAGAGACATCATCTCTCAAAACTCCATCCTTGCCATCCGTGCCCCTTCAAGCAACATCTAAATTGAATGGCAAGGCATACACAGCAGCAGGTCAGGCTGTCACTTCGTTGCACACAATGGCGGTGCTTCAGGCATACCAGGCTGATCTGCTGAAAGACCTGGATAAAGGCGAGGGCCTTTCTTCTGATGAGATGGCTGAGTTACGCCGCACCACGGATCTTGCTCTTCGTGCTACTAAGCAGGCTGCCTCTGCCATGGGCAGATCTATGGCGGCGATGGTAGTAACAGAGAGACAACTGTGGGTGAACCTGGCAGATATCAGGAAGAAAGAGAGGGGCTTTCTTCTCGATGCCCCGGTATCGCCCTCTGAACTTTTTGGTACATCCGTTGAGACGGTGGTCGAAGAGTTCAGGGAGGCGAAGGCGTGCTCAGCTGCCTTCAAAACCTTCATTCCACGAAGGCCTAGGTCTGAGCCCGAACAAACCAGGGGTCCTGGACCGTTCGATTTGAGGATCAGAGACGAGCACAGAAGGCTAGTGTCGCGACTCGCGCTCCTCCTCCGCCTGCGGGTAGGGGTAGGAAGTATCGTGGGTCGAAGGGAGGTAGGCAGGACCTGAGGGATGTGATCCAGACAAGGCGTCAGCGCTTTCGTCCGGATCAGAGTAATACTTAGGTATCCACTCTTTCCCTCAGGGGGTATAATATCTACCCTTTCTTCCCCTTTCTAATTCCCCTATAACCACCAGCACTTTTCCTGCATTACAGTCTCCTATGCTGGATCTATGATGTTTCGGTTGGTTCTATGGTTTCATAGTAACCACCTTACTGATGGTCCGGTCTAGAGGCTTTTTCGGACAGAGCTCCAACGCGGGAGCCGAGGTGGGTGAGTACGATCCATGTCTAAAAAATATATGTATATATAAATATATATACTGTGCATGAAACTGGTGGTTGGGATCGTAACTTCTGCTAGTTTTCTTTGCCGTGTTTCCCGTGCTGGGTTCAGAAACTGGGTGCTCGACTTGCAGTGTTTATTTCACTTGTCGAGATATGTCCAGAAGGTAAGTAGGGTTTCGGTTTCATACTTCCTGGATCATGCGGCCATAACACAGGCTTCTGCGGGAGTCTTCATGTTCATTGGGCCCCCGGCGCGTCACTGCAAAAATATCCTGGACGTCCGGGCTGGGGTTACGATTTCATGCTACCCTGACTGGTCAACTGTATCTGGGTCACCCTGAGGGGTTTCCCCGATCACCAGGATATCCCCTTGAGGCATCACCCCCCTCACCATTGAGGGTTATTGTGAGTATGATGTTTCTTTCGAGCGTTAATCCTCTCTGAGGAGTTAGATTCCTCGCTCCATGGGCTGTCATCGTGGTAGTATTGAGCAGTGCTCCCATTTATCAAAGGGTTACCTGGAATGAGAGTCTGGCTAGACGGCAGTATGCTTACCCCTCTGATTTTTCAATCATGCTGCATGTCGAGCCCCCGCTCGTTGAGAGCTGGGTTTGTGCTCCCTCAGCCAAGTAAACTATTGCTAGCTGTTCCAGCTCTGGAACATGCTGCAGGTCGAGCAACCTTCGCGACTGAGGAACTAAGTGGTGTTGACCCACAAGTAAGTAAACTATGATAGCTGTTCAGTTGGAACATTGACTGCAGGCGAGCACCGTCTCGGTGAGAAAAGGAGTGTGTGGCTCCCTCAGGTTGAATAATGCTAGCTGTTCCACCATTGGGAACTGCTGTAGTTGAGCTCACTCTCCATTGAGAGAGGGAGGTTCTTCCACCAGCTACAGATTTATGCTAGCCACTCCAGCTATTATGCCGTAGATATAGCGTATGGGGTACGCATTTTTTATCTATGAGGCTGCATTTCAGGGTGCACGAGCACACCCTAGAACGTTATGCAAGTGTAGTGCCCGTTATGCTTTGCCCACTTTTCTAAAATCCACATAGCTGGTAAGTGCGCACGTAATGCTTTGCCAAATTTTCTAAAAATCCACTTAAGTGGTAAGTGTGCAAGTTATGCTTGGCCCACTTTTCTAAAAATCCTGTATGGTAAAAGCTACGCGCAAGACTTCGTGCTCTTTTGAGTGGTTTAAAACCCCGGTTCTGCCTTGGGCACTACTCCTCCTATGTATCCTCTGGATACATACTTAACAGGGTGCTACTAAGGATCTTTTGAGACAGTTCCTTCACCACATGCAAAGAAAAAGCAAACGTGCGGTAGCCCCTGTGTGACAGGCCAAGGACTAGTATGATTCTAGGCTATTGGTCGTATTCCCTTAAAGGAATCGTTATGATTTCCAAGCCTGAGCCTAACCCGGGGGCAGGAGTATTAGCCCCTAACAGGTAGTATTTGGGGAGTAGCCTAGGCCTTGGGCGTAGGGAATAACGTTCACTGACCAGCAGTCTAAACGTCCAGGGTCAACTCCCATGCAATCTGGTAGAGTTTGGTTCTTAGTGTCGCCATGGTTTATGGCGTTGCACTTCCTTCAGCATGGTTGGAATGGTTTATCGTCACCATAAGACGACCCCTAGAGGCGCAGTCGAAGTTCCATGAAAGGGGATAACTCTCAGGTTACTTATGTAACCATGGTTTTTTTTCCCCCCCCCCCCCTGAGTAGGAACAGAGACACGCGTCCTCTAGGTTTCTTGCCATGCTGCGGACGCAAGCTTCTGACGAAGAAGTGAATGATGTGTAGCTTCCGGCACCGATTTATACTGTAGTCGCACCGGCAGTGACGTCATGGCTGTCGCCGGCCAACGAGTTGGTGTGTTTTCAATGTATGCTCAGACCCGGGTCACGACGAGGCGTTCCCCATAGTGACCCCTAGAGGACGCAGTGTATCGTTCCCTACTCAGGGAACCATGGTGAATAAGTAACCTGAGACGTTTTCTCCTATCTCCACATATGATCACGGAGCTCAACTAGATGACCATCAGGTTCTTGGTCACCACAATAACCAAAGCCCTTCTCCATCAGTTGCTCAATTTGTCCAGGAGGCCAGCTCTAGGAAGAGTCATGGTTGTTTCAAACTTCTTCCATTAAGGGTAACAGAGACTAAATGCTTCTGTGACCCTTCAATTAAGCAGAATTTTTTCTGAACACTTCCCCAGATGTGTGGCTTGACACAATCCTGTCTCTGAGCTCTAAAGGCAGTCCTTTTGACCTCAGGGCTTAGCTTTTGCTCTGATAGGCAATTTATAGCGTTAGCCCTTTTAATAAAAAAAAAGGGGGGGGGGGGGGGGGGAACCGTGTGTACCGTTCCAAAGTATACCCATTCAATTGAATTTGCCAAAGGTTAACTTCACTTGAAGTGTAGTGACATCTACAAGCAATATGAATGCTCCTGAGCAAAATTTCAACTGTCCCAGATAACGAATGAATACTTATGCAATGGAATCATTAAAGTTTTTATTTTTAATACATTTACAAAGATGTTAAAAAACATTTTTTTGCTTTACCATTATGGTGTATGGAGTGTAGATAGACGTGGAAAAAAAGTAATTTAAAGCAGTTAAACATAAGGCAGCAACATAACAAAAAACGTGGAAAAAAAGCTATGTATATCGCAAATCCGGCCAAAACTAACGAGATATGATGTGTAGCGTCTGGACCAATCAAAACACACAATATATATTTTGTTAGCTAGATTTAACAAATACTCTGTAACACCCCAGGGAGCCGAACAGGCCCCTTTGTTGCATGGCAACCCTGACACCCAATAATTACGACCCTGGAAGTTAGGTGAAGGAAAAGCGCTTCCTGGCCCATAAGAAAATCCACAGGGAAAGGATTTCTTGATAATTATTAAAGGAAACACCTTTTTTGAGTATGAACACACATGAACTTCAGGTCATTGGGATTATTGTCACGGGTTATTTGTCTTTGAAATTGTTATACTGTTTTTATGCAGGCTTTATAAGCGAAACACATCCTGTCAGCTTACATATTATAACCCTACCATTTTAGTATCTATTTATTCGTATTCGGATGATCTAATTGAGAGTGTATATTGTATGTTTACACCTACGCAACATATTAGTGTTCTAAGAGTCTTTGTGTATGTTAGACCAGTTTATGTGTTTATGTAGTATGTTAGACTAGTTTAAGTGTTTATGTAGTTAATAAAACCTTACTTGTATCACACTTGATGTGGTTCATTGTTTGCTCATAACTGGAGTTCCTAATCATGCAGATTTATGCTACAATGCTACAGTAAGAAAGTTATTTCCCTTTACCAGGAAATTAACGTTCTTAGAATTGACAAGGCAGTTGACCCTGAGAGGTCAGCTAAAAATCTACAGCGGATCTAAATATTCATAATTAATTATAACTAGTTATGATTAATTATTCATATTTCCTCATGAGCTGATTCGTTACAAATTTTTGCCCATATCGCCCAGCCCTAATGTGTATGCCAGGTTAAAGAAATGGGTTTTTAATCTAGATTTAAACTGACAGAGTGTGTCTGCCTCCCGAACAATGCTAGGTAGATTGTTCCAGAGTTTGGGCGCTAAATAGGAAAAGGATCAGCCAACCGCAGTTGATTTTGATATTCTAGGTATTATCAAATGACCAGAGCTTTATCGCAGTGGATGTGAAGGACTATAATGCGATATGAGCTCACTCAAATATCGAGTAGCTAAACCATTCAGGGCTTTATAATAATTAGCAAGATTTTAAAATGTATTCGATGTTCAGTAGGGAGCCAGTGCAGAGTTGACAGAACTGGGCTAATATGGTCGTACTTCCTGGTTATATATTGCCTGTCCATAGCCTGCAGTGTAAAAGGCTTTTGTAGAGTTCAGTCTAAAAATAGTTAAAAAAAATAACCTAAAATATGTCCAGTCATACTCAGATGTTAAGACTCAGTGACACGAGGCTATCAGGTGACTTGTCTGTGTAAAATCCAAGTTCTCACTTGCTGTCTCACCTTTGGCATATGGGTTGATGTGTTTTTTAGATTACTCTTGGTCACAAACATAAGTAGTAGCTTCCAAATGCTTCACTTATACTTACACTATATACTACAGTATATGGGCACCTTCTTTTCAACACTGTTACCAAACCAGCTGCCGGCTTGGAATCAAAGGTCTCGAGTCGACGTCAAGTGCGACAATGTGTTGCCCAGGCCTCAGCAACATGTTTGTTTTTTGGGGGGATGGACATGCCATTCCCAGCTGTTGGAGACAAGAAGAGTTTGAGACTTGTGTCATGTCTGTTTGTCCAGCCTGACAGACAAGCCCTCACAAAATTAGCAGTTGGCCAATGTCACACAATCCGACTGTACATGAAGTGTAAAAGCAGAACAATATGTCAAATAGTCAAATGCTTACTATTGTCTGTGGACGCACTATGGGAGAAGGTTGCATGCAAGTTGCAAGGTGTGAAATACAGGGAATGGATATCTGGAGTGCCACAGACACAGTTTTTTTTACTAATCAAATTCACTTGCTTATCATTCTTCCTTAACATGCAGAACAGAATAAATAATACACAAATATGCACATTATGCACATAAAACATATGCTTAATATAGAAAGTATATACACAGATACAGAGTACTTAAGACAACAGTACACAACAGTTGTAATTGGAATGTCAATAAAAGTAAATGTATAGGTAAAGGGAAGATAGGGAAGAATCATTGGTCACAATTTCTGGTTCTTGCCAACTTTAAACAGTTCTGCTTATCTAAATGAAACAGTTCGTCAAATGGGAATAACAATTAGGGATGCACCGATACCACTTTTTCCAGTACTCGCCCGATACCGATACTTTTATTTTTGGTACTTGCCAATATCGAGTACCGATACCAATATTTTATTTATCAAATAGATAGTCAAACCAAAATTTATTCAGACACCTTCAACATTTCTCACATTATCACAGTTTATTCGCTATAGTTTAGAAAATGGTAATAAAATATAACAAGAACTCAGAGTTAAACTGAGTCAGAACAAATTCAGCTTGATAATGTCAGATAACTTTGATAGAAAGGTATGTAGCCTAATAGATTACAATCAACCAAAAATTATTCAGACAGCTGTTAGTATGACAGTATTTACACAACTATGAATACTTTGTCGGGCAACCCTTAGCCTTAATGACAGCCTGTAGTCTCCTGGGCATGCTGTCACCCAGCTTCATGCAAACCTCAACTTCAATGTTTTCCCAGACTCAGTCTGAATAATTTTTGGTCCTGAATTTGTATCAGTTTTATTGGTAGTCCACTGTATGAAGAATTTTTGGGTATAATTTGTCACAGTTTACTTTAATTTGCTATCCTCATTACATAAATTAACTATAGTGTCCTGCACCCACTAGTAAAAAAATATCAAAAATGATATCTGGTCTCTGAATAATTTTTGGTTTCACTGTATATCATTCGGTTATTTTCACACTTAATTATGCCCATTAAAATGTATTTTACAAGTTTTTGTTACTTTCACTGTTCATTTATTGCTCTATGGTACATCATCTTTAATTTAATAGAATTAGAGCTGCTATATTGCAGCGGCTTAGTTCTGTAATCACGTGGTTTGTTGTAATAATGCAGGGAACCACTCACTATAAATCTAACTGTGATATTTTCAGAAAAAGAAGTCGCGTTTTTTCATCTGAAACGTGCAGTGATTTATATTCCAAAGCCACTCATATAATGCAGAAACACTCAAGCAAGCAAAACGCGCAATGCGTGCACGTATTTGTACTGATGCAGAATAGTACAGCCTAGCGCATTTCTTCTCTCTCTCTCTCTCTCTCTCTCTCTCTCTCTCTCTCTATCTACACCAGTAAGGTCACTGTGCTTGTTTACTTTACATGTTTTTGACGTATCCGACCGAACTACAAACTTTCCAGTGATGTTTGGAGAAAGAGATATTTGATTGACAAGCTCGCACATCTGCGCCGCCGCAGGCTCAATCCACTCAGCGTGCTTTGCTTATCAGCTCGTGCACATCAGCTATACAGTCAATACTGAATGTTTAACATTATATTCATTGCATACATATACGTCGTAGACATCCTTAATCGCTAATAACTCCATTCTGCTGTCTGTTGTTCAGTTGTCGGTGTTTCATTGTCCGAATATGGCACTTAACACATTCTGTGTGGTATTGGCGTTTGGTATCGGGGCATTTTAACGAGTACAGGAGCTCAGTATCGCACCAATACCACACAGCATGTGTTAAGTGCCATATTCAAACAATGTTACCGATACCGGTATCGGTGCATCCCTTATAAAAATGCAGGGTAGGACATGATTGTTCATTGGGAATTGACTGGAAATTGATTTAAAGATTATGAGGTCTAATGATTTTTAAAAAATATTGATGTGCACAAATAAATCATTTATAATAAATACTGGAATATTATGAATATGAATTCACTGGAATGCCGAATTACAGAGTGGGTGCAAACATATCAATATCCCTATGATCAGATGCTTTCTTAACTTCTCTTTTTTTATTGCTGTTTTATTTTGTTGTGAAACTGAGAAGATTTACATATTTACATACTCTACTCAGCTAAACACGGTTCCCAGCAGCATGGATGGTGTCAATTTTCAAAGAGTGTGCTTTTGAACAGCCGTTTCAAAATAGTTTTCACCCCTGAGCTAAGAACAAAAAACTTTGCGATGAGTATATCAATGCCTTAAGTATTGGAACAGTATAGTATAATTTTTACAAGGAATATTACTAAACATAAAATTGTCCCATTAAATCTTCAAACTTCAGAACAAAAAAAAAACTTTGTCCCTTCAGGCTTTTCTGTATTCTAGTAACTATATTGTATAAAAGTGACAGAAATCAAGCATAGTGTTAGTTCTGGCAGGTCACATGAGTCAAGCTTGCATCAACTGACTCTCAGCTGATCCACGTCTACCTATAGGAATACAACGCCTATCACAACATTCCTGTACAAAGTCTATTCAGTATTATTCAGCAGCCTTATCGCTTGCTCAGGAGCAAATTACCCTCCTCCATCCCCAGCTCCTCCTGTTGTCACAGTCAGGACTTGGTTTTCTGATACTTCTTGTTTTCCAGAATAAGACTCCTTTTATCTTGAATTATGTTGTTGCACTAAAATGTCATTAAGAACATTAATTATATCTGCTACATTTGGTTCTGTTCTGTTTACCCTGCTGCTCTCCCTGTTCATTCGTGAAAGGCTGCATGGATGTGCAGGAAGTTTTTGCCCAGAACAAAACCATACTGCCAATCCAAACTGTATGCTAAGTGTCAAACATCTTTGATGATAGTGGTCCTGACAGAAGTGTGTTTTTGTCTATAGTTAGCAGACTGTTTAATTGAGTGAGTCGGAGATAAAAGCAGTTGCTGGTTTACAACTGTATGTTCTGCTTTATCACAGTTATGTCTATGAAATACTTGGTGCTGCTTATTACATCTGGATAAAGTATAGCTATGAACAAACGAGAGGATTTGCTGACTCTTAGGTCAGAGTTGTCTTGAGTTGTAGAGTTGTTCTTTATTGCAGATGAAAACCCCAAAAGCCCACCCTTGTGCTGCCCATGAGTAACAGTAGGCACAGACTAGTGGGCATAATGTGCATGAAGGGATGCAGTAAACAGGCAGCAATTATACTGTGGAATATGACAGGTCATATATCGCCTCTATAATTGTTCAAGTGCTGTGCTGAAGGGTTGGGAGGAGTTTCAGTTCTAATATTACATGATGTAGGAGTTCAGCAGTCTGATGGCCTGTAGGAAAAAGCTGTCCCGCAGCCAGCTGGTGTGAGACCTGATGCTGTGGTACTGTCTGTCTAATGGAAGCAGTGAGAGCAGTGGCTGGTGATTCTTAGAGCTGCAGTTCCTGACTGAACTCACTGAACTCATAAATAGCTGATTGTAGGGCCATCACATGGAATATCTGGCATTCCATAGGTTTCGCCTGTCTTCATTGACCCATTTCTTTATTCTTAACACTTCCTCTTTTGTATCAATTTCAGACGCTGCAGTATGTTGCAGGTGATTTCGTTTTCTTTCTTTTTTTTGCATGCAAGGCAGCTGCATTATCTGCAGCACTGGTTCATGGTGCAGTGTGTTTAGGTGTTCAAGCTCAGACTTAGGACTTCACATTTCAGGCCACCTGGGATTGCGGTAAAAGGATTGCTTACTCATCTTGCCCTAAAGCTTTACACACATGCATTTCAGACACTTACGCACACACACATAGAGCAAAGAGGGGCATACCCGACACTCAGCACTGTCTGTGTAAGCATGTGCCTTTGGTTTTTGTTTCAGACAGGATGTGGCAGATATATGTGACCCTGGACCACAAAACCAGTCATAAGGGTACATTTTTCTAAATTAAGATTTACACATCTATTTACACCGCTATTGCTACAAATTTACCCCAGTGCCTTAAGACTGGTTTTGTGGTCCAGGGTCACATATACATATTATGAAGAATAGCAGAGTTGAACATCTGGAGGATACAGCTCATGGAACCTCTTTAATCTACTTTTATTTCTCCACTGGAATAAAAAAAAAATCACAAAAAACAGTCTGTTTTTAAAGACCAATCAAAATTGTTGAAGTTTCTGAGCTCAGCACAGAGATAATTCATTATGCAGACTCTCTGTTTTAAGACTTGCATCAAGAGCTCTGAAAAAGTGTTGTCTTTTGCTCGTTGCACCCTTATATTATTCCAAACCCAAATTACTTTCTTCAGTGGATATAAAAACCTCTCAACTAAAAACTAAAGACAGATTTTTTTCAATAAAACAGTTCAGTGATAAGCTCCAAAAATGACTAAACAGCCCACCATTAAAGTAGTCTTTAGCCCTATTCGGACGGGACTAGTTTTCTAAACTATGTTTGAGTTTCGATTCTAATCACCTGACGTCTGCGATTTTCATGTACCAATTTGGACGGGACTAACATCTCCGTGTTTATTACAGAGGTGGGAGGGTCTGTTTTGTACATCTGGGCGTCACAGAGATCACGTGCTCTGTATGCGTGCATTGCGTATAGTCATTCAGATTGATTAACATTAGTATAATCACACAAATACCATGGTGAAGCTAAATGGCTAGTATAGGAAAAAAAAAAAAAAAAAAAAAATTATTTAGATAGAAAACCATGTTAATGTGTGGTTACTTTAGTTTAACTATTTTATTTTTTTATTTATTATTTTTTGTGGTAAACCCATGTTTAATTTTCATAAAGGTACATATGTAATTAAAAACATCTGAAGAGTGAGAAAGAAAATGAACATGAGTAATCTTACCTGCCGCTGATATTACAATAGCCAGTCTTAACCGTTTACGTGATCTGGCTCTTGATTTTATTATTTTTTTTTTTTTGTTTTTTTTCTTTGCCGGGAAGCAAATATATCAAACATGTGCACGGTAAGAGCATCTAATTCTCAAGGAAACGCATGGTGAAAAAAATATCGCCAGCAATCACATTTGCATTCGGACGGGATTCGTTTTCTCAGAGGATCACTGAGTTTGCTGAAAAACAGTAGATAATTTGCTCTGGAATTATTACAGAGGTTGTGTGAGAAAAACACAGACGTGGCAGATTCGGACGGGATTAAAATCCGAATAGGGCATTTGTCTGCTTGTGTCTTCTGAAGCTTCTCAAAAGAGAGTAAAAATATTGTTGTGTATTCTTCTACCCTAATGTTGACCTTAGATACTTTGGCTTGTTTCCCGAGGCCACAGGAGGGCGTAATGAGCAAAATAATGCAGCGCATTAAATTGTCAACGCAAGGAAATAACTGTCTATAAAAAAACGTGCATTAAGTCTAAATTAACTTGTATAAATCAAATATAATTTTGTAAATTGCATAAACAATTATGAAAAAAACAGCATCATGTATTTATGCATTGCTTAATCCAAAAAGCCGAAGCACCGATCACACAGACTGCATTTAAAAACAAAAGAGATGCAGTGAAAAGGAATAAACCTCCACAAATTCACGTGTTTTCTAAACGTTTAAACTGTTTTAACTTTGCATGGCTTTCTATACATCTCGTGTGTGAGATGCAAGTGCAGCAGTAGATGTCCGTCTAGAAAATGCGTGAAATATGTGTTTTGTGTGAATGGTTTGGTTTCGGTTTTAACCTAATCAAGATATTTTAGGCATTGAGCTACTATATTTCTCTAATATTTTGAATGAAAAACGCAGCAGCTGTGCATCTCGTGGGCTAGACCAACAAAACATTAAAATGCAACAACGTCACTTACATCATCATCACCGCATCACGCGCACCACTGATGATGCTCCCTGACGCACACCTAACATAGGATACTATTTTTGCATTCAAATGCAAATGTTTATTTTAAATTCGACAGGCAGGCACAGCACTCGTGTTCGTGTTTGTATGTGCTGTCTGCGTCACTCATAGCATGTGTCTATATCGTGCGCTATATCGAACATTTTTCTATCGTTATCGAAGAAGGTGCACCGTCGAAAAATATCGATACCGTTTTATCGCCCAAGCCTAGTTGACTCATTACTGGATGCTGAAATCTGATCACACCTTCCTCCTGTGTTCATAGTTATCACTGTATGAGGAACCATCCTCAGAATAACAGTGTATTCTCTGAGTTGGCGGTTCGTGGTAGCCAACATTTGGCTCAAGGATGTTTTGATCAGTTGTTCAAGTGACTCAGTGTTCACTTTCATTTCAATACAAAGTGACTGTGTGCCTGCACTACAGATATATTTAGAAATACCCTATCCAGTTGTCCCTCTGTTTTCAGTTTGCAAGAAATTGTTCATATATCTATTAAAGGTGTCATATGATGCGATTTCAAGTTTCCTTTCTCTTTGGAGTGTTACAAACTGATCGTGCATAGATAAGATCCCTGAAGCTGCAAAGACTAAAGTCTCAAAACCAAAGAGATATTCTTTATCAAAGTTAAGACTCTGCCACGCCCCCCTAAAACGGCTCGTTCTAACACGCCCCCACATATCTACCTCACTATGTGGAAATATTTGCATAATGCGCCCAAATGTTCACGCAAAGAAAGAAGGCGTGGTTTCAGTAACCGCAGTTAGTGTTGAAGCAGCCAGTCAGGGAGACGCTGTGTTTCTAGGCGAAAGCAAAAGCACTGTTTTTGGCCTTCCGAAAGTAGATGCATTTTGGAATCTTAAGATTACTTAAAACAGAACAGCAATGCATTTTATGGACGACCGTTTCGTGATCTAGGAGAGGAGGTTTAATCAGAATCAGCTACTGTTTTGTTATTAGTTTAAGTATTGCTATTGATGTTCAAATGCGGAGTTTTGCGCATCATGAGAGAGAGAGAAGCGAGGGAGAAGGAGAGGTGTTGCATGCCGCGGAGAGAGGAGAGCGGTGTGCGCGCGCCGGAGAGATGAGAGAGAGAGAGAGAGAGAGAGAGAGACATCACAGTGGAGTCAGCTGTCTTAACCGTGGCTTGTGTACTGCAAACACATATTCATCACTGTGTCTGTCACGAGACTCTGTTCCCCTTTCAGGCTCTGTCTTTACATTCATTTTGAAAGATGAAGCTTGCGATTATGGTAAGGGGCGTTACATTTCCGACGAGTGCTTGCGGTGTTCGGCCAATCACAATGCACTGGGTCAGCTGGCCAATCAGAGCAGACTGCGCTTGTCGGAAGGAGGGACTTTGTAGAAAACGAAGCGTTTGAGAGAGGCGGGGCATAGAGGACCTACAATAATGTACAGTATTTGAAAAATAATGTGTTTTTTGAACATTAAAGCATGTCAACATATTCTGTTACACCAAATACACAAAATAATGATCTTTAAAAAAGCATCATATGACCCCTTTAATATGGAGACATAATGGAAAACTGGGGAGATGAAAGGAGCAATGAGAAAGAGACAATTCTGCAAGTGAAAATGTGAAATTAATAGAGTGTCCAGCAGCTCTCTGGGATTCAGAGAAAAAGATAAGAAAGATAGACTGCAGAGTAACAGAAATATAAGGAGAAGGAACCAGTGTGGTGGTGTAAAGTTATTGCGTTGACACATTGGAAATTTTATAAACCGTAAAATTGTCATTCAGTGTAATGGTCCAGACTTTGATTTTACCATTACATCTTTAAATAAACATAAAATACCAAGTTAAAAAGTAACCTACATTTGTTTTCTTGCTTTTCAAGTAAGTGTTGGCTGTGTTCAATTAGGACTATGTCTTATTGTTTTGAGGTATGAAATAGCCAGGGGACTTTTGTCCCGAATATGCAGTTTGTTAAAAGAGGTAATTCAGTGGAACCAAGAAGCCATTCTGAAATTACATTTTTTTTTTAAAACCTTATCATTTGACTGGTTGTGACATCTTCAAAAGACTGTGTGTTCCTGCAGCAAAGTGAGTTTATTGATAAGATTTGTCATTCAGGTTAAGGTTTTTATCATTCAGTGTAATGTAAATTATGTTACACCACAGTGTCATCCATTATGGTGAATGACAGTATCACTGTATAGATCATTTTAACATCTTATTTATATTTCAGATAAACAAGGAATGTTAAGTACTGATAAATAGGATTAAACCTAATGAATATTAATGTTTTCAATCACGTCTGAGCTTCCATTTACCATATTTGATGTGCATTGATCAATGTTTAAATGTGAATAACTGTCTAAATTAACCTGTAAATTAAATAATTTTACTTGGATTTAAAGATGAAAATGGAGGAGACAGGCATCAATAAATTCATATACTGTACATTTTCAACAGCCATTAACTCACATCAGTACCTGCCATGTGATTCAAATATACTGGATACCTCAAATATATCAAAGAAATGCATGGAGTCATGCCTTCACAGAGTGTTTTTAGGGCTTATTTCATTCTCTGATTCAGCAACCCCATCAGCTCAGGATTTGATGATAGATTAGGCTACACCAGCAGTGCGTGTGTTTGTGTGAGTGAGGTAAAGGAAAACAGTGGACAGGCAAAAAAGTGGTGAATTAGCTTGTGTGAGTAAACATTCTTATGCTTTATGAATGTTTCACATTCTGGTGATTTTCACTGGTTTTTAACTGTACATTGTGAGTCTGTGTGCTAAATAAAAGGAGATCTGTCCCTCAGGTTGCATTCTCCCCTCTCACTGCCCTCTATTTCACTCTGCTCTTAAGATGCTTAATTTTGTTCTCTCTCTCTCTCTCTTCCTTAGAGCTAATCTGTGTCCCACTGCACTGTACAGGAATGCTGTCATATGCCATCATCCCTCAGAGACTGTCTGCCATCACACACATGCACACACATACAATACAATCATCTAATGTTTAAATTGAGGATATTTTCAGAGCTTCACAATTGCTCAGCACATGTCATATGATGCTATTTCTGTCTGGGGGGTGTGCTGCATTCAGCTGTGCTTTACACTGAATGATGATGGATTTGAAAGTGTCTTCAGCTCCAGATGCTTCATTTGTCACTCTGCTGAAGTTAATAATTAGTTTCTAATTACTTACCACAGTTACCAGGCCTCAACAATAATATTTCTATTTTGACAGGCCAGCATTTTATGTTATGTTGTGTTGTGTTGTGTTGTTATTATTTTGTATTTATTTTCTTTTAAACAAAGATTTGGATGCAAGATGTATGGTATCCTATCCATTATCATCCAATGATGTTATTTTTTTTGGTGTATTCATATTTGTGCAGTAAATTATGTATGATGGTGAGAGCTAGTAGGGATGAGTAGTTTCAACACTTGTCATACATGGTTTTTCATGTCTCAAATTCATGTGCCTTTTCTCCTCACTTCCTCACAGAGCCATTTCTTCACCTTGTGTAACACACGACATGAGCTGAGTCTGAAGAATAGAAAGCAGAGCTAAAAACACCCGCTGCTCTACCCACTCAAATTTTAACCTCTTTTAGTGAAACATCCGTTCATTTCTGCCCATGCAGATTACAATCAGACATTTGTATGGCAGTTCAGTAACATATTCTTTAAATGTCTCAATATGACATGGTCAAAGGTCATAGGTAGTTTTTTTGGTCACAGAATGCCTGGTGTGTTCGTAAAGCATTTACAGGAGTGTTGTGTTAATATGGCTGTTACTACTGGTTATGAAAATGAAGCGTGTCAGTAAAAAGCTGGAAAAGCAATGGTTTTCAGAGTGTCAGTGCACTCTTCTTTCTGCTATTATTTATCTGATCAACTCAGTGTGGCATCACACTGATCCAAAGTCAAAACATATGACTGTGGATCGTAAATGTATGTGGTCATATCTGACAGCATCTTATCCAATGAAAAAAATAGCTTTCTTGAAGTTTATAAAAAGTTGTTTAGTTGTGTGTGTGTGCGTGTTTAATTTGGAATAAATAAATATTAGTCCACTCTGCTGTAATATCAATGTGTGTTCAAAACCACTGGAAAGACCACTTTTTATGCTGAAGTGTTAGATTAATTCAGAAGGTGACATCTGCAGGAAACTGATTTATTAGATTTGAATAGCACTCAGATCCATGTGTTGTGTGTGTTTTGCCATATGTCATGTGTTTGAGTAGGGATGAATATTGTGCACTTGTACAGCTATCTTTGTGAGGGCCAGTTTGAATTTTAGACCATCGGAGTGAGGACAATCTTGTAAAGTGAGGACATTTTGGCCAGTCCTCACGTTCTGAGACCCTTTTAAAGGCCTGTTTGAGGGTCAAGACTTGGTTTTAGGGGTCAGGTTATACTTTGGTAAAGGGTAGGTTTAGGGTAAGGGTTTGGGTGAGGCACTTAGTTCTGATGGGTAGGTTTAGGGTAAGGAGCTAGAGATTGCATTGTGTCAATGAATGTCCTCACAAAGATAGCTTTACAGAGTTCGGTCAGGTCAGGGAGTTAAGCGAGCTGGCAAGAGCCGTAAGTTCTTGTTGTTCTGCTTTGTTTGTGTTTGAAAGAGTGAGACCGTGCACCCCTCTTCCTTTTCCCGTCCCCCTCCTTGGCCAGTCATGATGTCATATTCAGCCTCATAGAAGGAGAATGTGTGTGTGTGTGTGTGTCAGTCAGAGAACAGCTGCTGGAGGGTGGTGGGAGAGCCTTGACAGAACAGCTCGCGGGAGAAATTAAGAATTCTGTACATCCTGGACATTTTCTGTCTTTCCCTCTGTACCTCCTTATCTTTTTCTCTATCATTTTCAATAATTCTTATCATTTTTGTCCACAATATGACTTTCTGAAATGCTATAAGCAGAACAATCTACTTTGTTTTGAATGCTTAAAATATATTTTTCATAATTATGAATTCTGAACATTTGTTCCCTTTCAGTCGGTCACTCTCGAGTCACGTCGGTTGACCGACGAATTGGGATCTCGCTTATAGGGACCAATCTACTTCGAGTGTAAACTAAACGAGCCAATGCACATTGGCATGCGATTATTGCATCCAGCTGCTGCTGATCACAGCGTGAGTATAAGTAGGCAGCAGATGCAGCGCATATTCAGCTTTTCGCTTCGGAGCCGAGTGATCACATCAATTTGCTCCTGACTACTCTATTGAGAGAAGAAGACTGAACGAGTTCAACACACTCTTTGGAGCTCTTGGTGTTGGCAGTACGGCACTTCAGTGGTGGTGTTTTCCCATGTCGAGTGGGTTGCACACAACAGGCAGCACTACCCCTGTGTGTGTTTCAGACGGCCATCTCCCCTGTGCGCTTCAGCACGCTAAAAGAGCTTTTCCCTAAAAGAGCAATTTCAGGTGCGTCTTTTTAAAGACGACGTTGCGTGGCAAACTTGACGTTACGTCTTTGTAAAGACGATGTGGGTCTTGCTATAGACAACGTATCACCCGGGCATTTTGGATGCGGTCGTTACCTGGTGCTAGGTGATGGTCACGATCGCTGCCTCTCGTGTCTGGGCAATGAAGCACGCTGAGGTGGCTTTCGTAGATGGCTCATGCTCCCATTGCGGGGGTATGACCATCTCGGAGTGCGGACCGGACTCCGTTACCTGCAAAAAGTGCCCGTGCCACTGTCTAGATCTGGGGTTCCCTCTGGCAGCAGCCAGGGGCGTCCTTTTTCTAGCGGTGGGCGGACTGGTCTTACGGTCATGGTGAGGAATTCCCCTCCGGGGATGCCCAAGCCCGCCGGCACTTCGAAACCAGCGGAGCTCTCAAAAAGAGCAGGCTGGACCCTCCCGGGGGGTACCACCTGTTTCTTCCGAGGCTCCCCCCGACGAGCGGATGTCGATTGCAGCATCAGAGGGTGAGCCAGAGCTTTCTGGAGAGGAAGATACGGCTGCGCTGCTCTCCTCCGGTACCGTAGCAATGCCTGGATCGGATCCCGAAATAATGGCTATGCTTTCCCGGGCCACCGTAAGGGTAGGGCTCGAGTGAAGACTTTCACCGTGTCACGAGCCCTCAAGGTTGCACGATTGGTTCCCGGGGCGGTCCGCGCTGGTTCTCAGCGCCCCGCCTCGGTGCCTTTCTTCCCGGAGGTGCATAAGGAGCTCAACAGGTCGTGGACGGCACCTTTTACTGCCAGAAACTGATTTGCTGGATTCTCCTCCCTCGCCACCCTCGATGGTGAGGCAGCTAGGGGGTTACAAGGGTCCCACCGGTGGAGCGGTCGGTTGCGATGCAGTTGTGTCCTAATACCGCCTCCAACCGGCAGGGAGAACCGTGCCTCCTCTCCCGGGACTGTAGGTACTCGGCTGGCCAGCGATACCTATACGACCGGTGGAGAAGCTGCCTTACACGCTACGGCGTGATTGCAAGTGCACCAGGCCAAGGCACTGAGGGACTTGCACGAGGGTGGTCACGACCCGGAAATTCGCAGAGAACTCCGCACCACGGCGGACCTCGCGCCACGAGCGACGAAGGTTACGGCGCGTCTCTGGGTCGTGCGATGTCCACTATGGTGGTCCGGGAGAGCCAATTCTGGCTGTGACTGGCTGACATGCGCGAGGCGGACAAGACACGATTCTTAAATGCCCCCGTGTCCCAGGCCGGCCTCTTCGGCGACACGGTGGAGAACTTTGCCCAGCAGTTCTCCGCTGACCAAAGCAGACTGAGGCCATCAGGTACATCCTGCCCCGGCGTGCAGCTGCTGCCATCGCCAAGGGCGGCCCCCTGCCACCGCCAAAACAAGAGCAGCGCTCCTGCGGCCTCCAGCAAAGCTGTGCCGTGGAGCCGGTCGCAGGGCAACCACCCCGCCCGTCCAGGCCCCCGCCAAACCAGGTGGCAAGCGAGAGAGCAAGAGGCCCGGATGCGATAGAGCCGGTCCCTCCAGCCGTTATGAGGTCGGGGTTTTACAGCCCTTATTTTATTGTACCCAAGAAAGGCGGTGGGTTACGACCAATCTTGGACCTGCGTGTCTTGAACCGGGCCCTTCACCGGTTACCGTTCAAGATGTTGACGCAGGAACGCATCTTCGGGTGCATCCGTCCCCGAGATTGGTTTGCAGCGGTCGACCTGAAGGATGCGTACTTCTTGTGTCGACCCTTCCGCACCACAGACCATTGCTGTGGTTCGCGTCCGAAGGACGAGCATATCAGTACGAGGTCCTGCCCTCCGGGCTGTCCCTGTTGACCCGTATCTTCATGTAAGTTGCGGAGGTACCCCTTGTTCACTTGAGAGAACAGAGCATTCGCATTCCAAAACTACCTCGACGAAGCAGTCTCGGGATCAGTTGTGCGAACACAGGGATTTGGTGCTCTCACACCTCAGCCTGTTGGGCCTTCGGGTCAACTGGGAAAAGAGCAAACTCTCCCACGACGCAGAGGATCTCTTTTCCCAGTATGGAGGGGACTCGGTATGAGCAGGATGGCGGTCCCACTGAAACAGTTTCAGAGGCTCCTGGGGCATATGGCAGCTACGGCGGCAGTCACGCCGCTGGGGCTGCTCCATATGAGACCGCTGCAGCACTGGCTCCATGGACGAGTCCCGAGGTGGCCGTGGCAACGCAGCACTCACCGGGTCCAAGTTACACCGGCCTGCCACCAAAACCTTCACCCCGTGGTCAGACCTTGCGTTCCTCCAGGCAGGAATGCCCCTGGAGCAGGTCTCCAGGCATTCTGTGGTTTGCACGGATGCCTCAACCACCGGCTGGGGGGCCACGTACAACGGGCTTGCAATCAGGGGTTTTGACGGGGCCCCAACTGCACTGTCTGCCTCGAGTTGCTGGCACTGCACCTTGCCCGGAGCCGTCTCAAAGGGCGCTTACGAGGCAAGCATGTACTAGTCCGCACGGACAAAACAGCGACCGTTGCGTACATCAACCGAAAAGGTGGTCTACGCTCCCGTCGCATGCCGCAACTCACCCGCCACCTTCTCCTTTGGAGTCAGAAGCATCTGAGGTCGCTTCGTGCTGTTCACATTCCTGGGCTGCTCAACCGGGCAGCCGACGAGCTGTCCCGAGCTGCGCTCCCGGGAGAATGGCGACTCCATCCCCAGACGGTCCAGCTGGTTTGGGGACGTTTCAGAGCCGCTCAGGTAAACCTGTTTGCCTCTCCAGAAACCTCTCACTGCCAGTTGTTCTTCGCCCTGACCGAGGGAACACTCGGCACGGACGCACTGGCACACAGCTGGCCGCGGGGCCTTCGCAAGTATGCATTTCCCCCAGTGAGCCTTCTGGCACAGTTGCTGTGCAAGGTCAGGGAGGACGAGGAGCAGGTCCTGCTGGTGGCACCCTATTGGCCGACCCGGACCTGGTTCCCAGAACTAATGCTCCTCACGACAGCCCCTCCTTGGCCGATTCCTCTGAGGAAGGATTTACTGACTCAGAGACGGGGCACCCTTTGGCACCCACGTCCAGACCTCTGGAAACTTCATGTCCGGGGACGCAGAGGTTCTGAGTGGCCTACCCCAAGAGGTAGTTGACACCATCACTTCAGCGAGAGCCTACGCTTGAAGTGGAACCTGTTCGTTGAGTGGTGTTCTTCTCGCCGAGAAGACCCCCGAAGATGCCTGATCGGAGTTGCTGTCTCCCTCCACCCTTAAAATTTAGGTCGCTGCAATCGCTGCTAACCACGACCCCGTAGAAGGAGGTCGTGGGGGAAGCATGACCTGGTCGTCAGGTTCCTTAAGGGGGCGAGAAGGTTAAATCCTCCACGGCCACCCTCTATTCCCTCGTGGGACCTGACTCTGGTGCTCACGGCACTACAGCAGGGCCCATTTGAGCCTTTTTGCAGGCGGTTGAGCCGAAGTTCCTTCAATGGAGACTTTGCTCCTGCTAGCATTGGCCTCTATCAAGAGGGTAGGGGACCTGCATGCATTTCGGTCAACGATTCGTGCCTAGAGTTCGGGCCGGCTGATTCCCAGGTAACCCTGAGGCCCGGCCCGGCTACGTGCCCAAGGTTCCCGCTACTCCCTTCAGGAGGAGGCAGACCCAGCCCTAGTTTTGCTCTGTCCCGTCCGAGCCTTAAGGTACAACGTAGACCGGACGCAAAGCTTCAGGAACTCAGACCAGCTCTTTGTCTGCTACGGAGGACAGCAGAAGGGGAGAATGCCGTCTAAAAGCAGGATGGCCCCCGGATAGTGGATGCCATACACCCGGGCTAATCAGGCCAGGGTGTGCCCTGCACGCTCAGGGTGCTAGCCACTCAATTAGAGGGTTGCATCATCTGGCTAGGCGCTGGCTCGTGGACTCGCTGACAGCATCTGTAGCTGAGGGCGGGGTGATCCTTAACACATTGCCTAGATTCTATAGCATTCGTGTGGAGCCGGTATCCTTCTGTGTTTTCACCTCAAATGGGTAGAAGCACTGAGTGGCCCCGGCTTTGGGTCGGCTTGCAAAAACAACTCCAGAGAGTCCATATAGTAGACACTGTTGAGCTCCTCCGTCCCCTCGGCAACCAGACGTGGCGAAACGTCCGGCGCCAGGCCCTCACTCGATAAATCCATGAAAACTGGTAGAGGGCTGGGTTCCATATGTAAGACCTAAGTGGATCCCATGTGTAAAGTCCACGGTATAGCCTTGAGCACGTGTTTCCCCGGCAGACTTCTGCCAATCCAAGAGGGTTCAATCACCTCCATTCTTCCATATGCACCTAAGGGATGTCCATATGTGTATTGCTTCGAAACCTCCTTCGGGAAGGTTCGAGCTTCCCTAACGTCCCTGTTCCAAGTAGAGCGGGTACGTTTTTCCAGTGTTATCCAGTCTTACTCATTGGGTAGGGCCATAGCAGCAGGAGCTGGTCCTCTTGTGCAAGCCCTGGCCTCCGCCAAAAAGTAGGGGCGCAGGTGGCTTCCCCAGGACACTGGAAGGGGCAGTAGCTGCGGCCTTTTGGTAGGATCCCAATTCGTAGGTCATCCGACGTGACGTCGAGAGTGACCCACTGAAAGGGAACGTCTCGGTATGGTAACCCTCATTCCCTGAAGGAGGGAACGGAGACGTCAGTTCCGTCGCCCACAGCTCCTGTCCCACCGCTGAAGCAGCCGGGTCATCGCTCGGATCCGAAGCGAAAAGCTGAATATGCGCTTCATCTGCTGCCTACTTATACTAACGCTGTTATCAGCGGCAGCTGGATGCAATAATTTCATGCCAATGTGCATTGGCTCGTTTTAGTTTACACTCGAAGTAGATTGGTCCATCTAAGCGAGATCCCAATTTCGTCGGTAATCCGACGTGACGCTACGTTCCATCCTCGGGGAAGAGGGTTACCATAGTAACCGAGACGTTAGATTGTGTGTGTGTGTCTGTGTATCCTTGCAGAATTCAGACCCTAACCCATTTATTTTCAAGTAAAATAGAATCCCTTTCTGTGTTCGTGAGGCTTGATTACTGCAGGGGTTTTATTTATTTATTTATTTTGGTTACTGCCTGACAGCAGCGCAATAACATTGATGATGAGGAGAGTAGGAGCGTTTGCTTTGGAAAGGTTCCACCTGTCACATTCACAACATTTCCCCAGATACTTGTTAATTCATATAGTATTAAGCTTAAATGGCACAATTCAGGTCATAGCAAATATATGAGGAGTTCAGATGCAAAAGCCTATAAGTGCCATCTGAAATTTTCATCTAAAAATTAGCATTTTTATCAGACTCCTATATTTATGTTCAGTTATTTCACTTTAATGGCAATGAAAATAACTTTGTTTTCTATACAATTAAAGTGAAATAACTGAACATAAATATAGGAGCTTGATAGAAATGCTAATTTTAGAAGAAAATTTCAGATGGCACTTAGAGGCTTTTGCATCTGAACTCTTCATATATACTTTATTTTATATAAATCTCTTTAAAAATCACAAAATATAAAAGGCATTGAATTTCATAGAAGGAAGCACACTTTTTTAGATCGTGTGTAGTGGCGTATGAAGGATGAATTTATTGTCTACATTTTATACCATCACCATTTCGTGTGTGAGAGAGAGTTAGAGCTTAGTCTAAATCAGCAGCTGTTAAGCAACAGGATGCCAAGATAACACGCCTCTCTAATTTCCCTCTGCTCTCGTTCTCTATCCCCACCTTTTTTTCATTCTCTGCTGTTCCATAATTTAGCAAAATCTCCTTTTGCCCCACACTGTCCCCTCTCTTTCCCTCTTTCTGTTTTTATGTATGCTCTTTGTGCTTGACTAATTATGCAGAACCATGGCCGTTTGCAGTAGAGTGACTAAACAGGGTGTCCGCGGGATCTTAAAAAGTATTAAAAGTTGATAAATCAATTTAGAGAAAATTAAGGCCCTTAAAAAAAAGTCTTAAATTTTTTTTTTTTTTGGGGGTGGCCACATTTCCAAGGTATTACATGTGTATCATTTGCATATGTATATTATCGACTAGTGGGCGTTATGTTGGATTTTATGTACGTGAGATCCCGCAGATTTGACTTCGTATGTTACAGCGATCACTGGACTGAAGGCGCGATGCGTGACTAGCGCGGGGCTTGATGATTACACTCCACGAACTGAATAGGTCGGAGAGACCAGTTACCTACGCTACTCCATACAGCTCCTCCTGATTGTTTTGTGGATCCACTCCGCCAGAAAATTAGTAAGCTTAGCGTATGGACTGGCAGGTCACGGAGTATAGTAGCTTTGCATCAGCTGATTCTCAGCTGACACATCTACCGATAGGAATATGACACCTATCGCGGCTTTCCTATATAAGCTCTATTCAGTATTATTTTGCAGCTTTTCAGCTTGCTCCGGAGCAAATTAAGCATGGCTGCTCGCAAATCAAACTGTTGCAGCGTGTTTCAATCCACGTCTAAGATAAGTGAATGCTGTTTTAATCCATATCGCTGTGTATATTACCTGGACTGCTAATTGAAAAAAAAGAAAAAGCATATTTGCAGCAGCATTTACGCATCTGTGTTCATACAGCTGGAGCAACACGAAGTCTAGAGCATGTAATCGCTCTGAGGACACGCCGATAGTTAAGGCCATGAGAACAAGTTTAAATGAAACAAGCATTCTCGTGTATGCGTTTCAACTGGGGTTCACTGTATTCAGCGGCAAAATCTCAAAGTTATGGATGTTTATTTCTAAGGTTGATGTTTTCATTAGCTGTGTGAGTGTGCGGTTGATTTCAGCTTGATTTCAGAAGCACGCGTTTATCACTCCTAATGGCTTCTATACATATAAGAAAGTAATATCAATGACAGTCATTCGAAGTATTTCATCAGGGTGTATGCTTCCCCTGCTGGACTGCCACTCAATACTTATTAGAGATTCATAATTTCTGATCCGCTTGAATATGTGCTCACGCTGAGTAATGTGAGCATATGAGCATGAGAAATTAGGGTGAAATGAACTGGCTCATATGGAGATCAAGCTATGTTCATTTATAAAAAAAAAAAAATATATAAAACACTTCGGTGGTGATTGGAAGGTTACGACTGAGCGCTCAAATGGACACAAGGGATTTAAATATAGTCCAATTATTCTAAGCAAGCACAAGCAGCGCCTTTAAAAAAAAAAATACAGGTAACTACAGTCGTTTTCCTCTGGTTCCTCACTTGCTGAGCTTGGGGTGATGCTTCCCCCATAAATATATTATTAAGCAACATTTCCTGCTAAGTTTCTTATTTCATTCTCATTGCTTAACGCTATGTTGGCAAATATGCTATTGTCAAATATTGCTCGTTGTTTAAGGCTAGTTGTTCAGTAACATGTTGGTTTGCTAGGCATGCTGTAGCTTTAGGCTTATTGGTTGTACTTTGACACACTGGTAACATTAACGTTACCCAGTTAAACTTACCACAGCTGACACTTGTTTTTAAATCTGTTTAAGACTATCTGATATGAAACAGGCTTGCTGCTTAAGGCTCATCCAGTATTGAGGATGCTGTTTCATTAAACACATCATATATGTATGATTATTTCCATCAAGCTGTGTTTAAGTCCGTGATATGCTGTTGCTTAAAGCTATACAGTGTATCGGTAATGTGCTTGATACTTAACTTGTAGTATGTAGATTTTGCTACTAAAGGTGTTATTAAATGCTAACGATTATCTGGATAGGGCAACATGCTGTTGCCTAAACTTCGGGTATTGACCATATGCTGTACTGCATTAAAGGGGCATGCTGCTCTTCTCAGCTGCTTATTAAAGAAGAGCACCCCTTCACTGCTTCTCTTCTTAAAGGGCATGCTGCCCCAGTCTATGCTATTTCAAAAAGTATTTTCTTTAAAGCTATTGGGATTTTGCTTGCTTGTTAAGGCTTATCTAGTGTTCAGTATCATGTTTGTCGCTAGACTTGCTTGTTGCTGTAAGCTATTGGTTGTTACTGCAAGTGCTGGTACTTAGTTAAACTTGCAACAGCAAGAAGCTAATGTTTAAGTATAGACTTTTTAAATGGATGCTGAAGCTTTTAGGCTAGGTAGAATCTGCGATCTCTGATCTGTTCATTGCTCGCTTCTATGGCTGCAGTACGCTATGTTTGCTGCAAACTAGGCTGCCAATTCTAGTGGGTTTCTGCATCTTTTTCAGGTATTGCACTAAAGGGGCTTGCTGCTCTTCTTAGCTGATAATAAAGAAGAGCACCCCTTCGCTGCTACTCTCCTCCGGTAAGGGGCTTGCTGCTCAGCTGCTTATAAAGAAAAGCACCCCTTCGCTGCCTTCTCCTGTAAGTTGCTGCTGCCCCAGTCTCTGTTATTCCAGAAGGATATGCTTCTTTCAGAATGCCATTGGTTGTGGTTTGGGCGGTTCTGGCCTATCGTTGTGTTGGGGGGTCCGGGCCTATCGTTTGTGTTGGGGGGGGGTTATTATTGCTGCTCTCCCTGCTCATTCAAGACAGGCTGCATGGATGGGCAGGGAGGTTTTTGCCCAGAACAGAACCATACCGCCAAACCAAACTTTAGGCTAAGTATCAATCATTTTGACGATAGTGGTCCTAACAGAAATCAAGCGTAGCGTTAGCTCTGGCACGTCACGGGATCAAGCTGGCATCAGCTGATTCTCAGCTGATCACATCTACCTATAGGAATACGACACCTATCGGCATTCCTATATAAGGTCTATTCAGTATTATTCAACAGCTTTATCGCTTGCTCAGGTGCAAATTACCCTCCTCCATCCCCAGCGCCACCTTTCGCCACAGTCAGGACTTAGCTTTCTGATATTCCTTGCTAATCAGACTCCTTTATCTTGAATAAAGTGTTACACTTAAATATCATTGAGTACATTAATGATATCTGCCTTGTTCTGTTCTGTTAACCCTGGGGGGGTTATTATTGCTGCTCTCCCTGCTCATTCATGACAGGCTGCATGTATGGGCAGGGAGGTTTTTGCTCAGAACAGAACCATACCGCCAAACCAAACTTATCTATCATTTTGACGATAGTGGTCCTGACAGAAATAAGAATTTTAAATTTCGCGCTCAGGGGGCGCCGCTTTCAATATGTGGGGTAATTAAATCCCCTTTGAATGAGCGCTCTCAGTCGTAGTTCACTTTCACTTTTGATTTTGCGATCACGCGGGCACTGTGTAAAGCAGTGCTTCTCTAAGTCCGGACTCCGGTCAGAATCCGGACCCGGAGGGAATTCGGACCCGCCCCAATTTCATATTTCCTACTTTGATAAAAAAATTTAAACTTGTAAATCATATAGTTTTTTGAATGTCTTTTTGGAGATGGTCCGAAATGAAAGCGAAGGAGAGATATTGAAACTTTTTCTTCATGACATTTGTTGTCATGACATCCAGTGAGCGTATGATGTTTGACATAATCGGACGACATTTCAACGCTAATGAGTAATTTATTTATTTATTTATTTTTATCATCACTTAGATTATGGACATTTGACTTATAGCAGTGTCCAGTGTTTCCCATACATAGAGTTATTTGTGGCGGACTTCACCATCAACTGACCACCACAAATAGATTTCCACAAGTATCTATGCGTTGAATCAATAAACCGTTGGAAAAATTAAAATGCAGCGTGGTATTTTTAATGAAAGTTAATGAAAAGAACACCAACGGTCTCAGGAAAGCTTTGACGGTAGGTTTCATGGTATTTGTTATGCATGTTATGTATGTTTATTACAAGTTTTGTAATAACCAATTGTTCCGGTACGGACCTTTGACACTGATGAAAATTCAGATTTGGACCTTTGAATGTAGACTTTGAGAACCCCTGGTGTAAAGGGAGCACATCCTACGATAAAAGATATTTGTCAATGAGCTCGGGATCTGTTGAGGAGCAAATCCTCCAACATCTTGTCAGTTATCTCTCCTTACTTTTGAACCGTGATTAGTCAAATCTGACTTCTGCAGCTCGTGTTGGATGCAGGGTTGTTGTTTTTTTCCACGAAATTGGGCTGCTTTTAAACTGTTACCATGGATTGATTTTTTCCCAGTGGGTTAAAGGTTTGAAATATTGAATAAATTACATTTGGTTGAAATGCTTGTACTGAAACATTTTGCATTCTACCTGTTATAAAACTGTGCTAAATGTTTTGGGCCACACTAGTAGGAAGCATTTGAACTGTGTTTATGATAAATGTGCAAATATGTATTTTAGGATGGAAATTTCATTTTTATATTTGGGACATGGTAATTGCGCTACTTTGGACTTTTTTTTATTTTTTTACTGGCATGGGCTTGGGATGCACAATTAAAATGATGTAATAGTTGTGATCATTATTTTACCTTCCATGATCATTCAGACACGTTCAGGTGCAGTACTGACACTCTGTCAAGTCTGCATCAAATCAAGCACTCCGTAATCACAGGTAAACTGTCTGATCAGTCAGATGTTTGTCATGAGAAGTGTTCCACAAAACAGCTATGGTTTGAGTTGATGTGACAATACATGTTTTGAATATACGGTTGTGAACTCATTGCCCCGTTAGCTCTGAGAGCTGTATTTGCCCTCCTCAACAAGTTTTGTACAGTGTTGTTTATTGTTTTTTTTTTTTTTTTTTTTTTATTCTTAATCTTGTTTCTTGGGATGCATTGGTTAGTCACTTAATTAATTCTCTTGTGCTTCGTTCCCCCTTCTGTATGATTTATGTGTATTGTTAAGGAGTTATCACAAAGTAAGTCTGTTTAGTTGTGCTATCTTACAATCAGTATATAGTAAATGTAAGTTAAAGTGTCGCCGATGTAACCGGTTAAAACTTAGAGTGGCGATGAGGTCTTAAAATGTATGGAAAGAGTCTTAAAAAGGTCTTAAATTTAACTCCATGATTCCTGTATATACCCTGCTGAAGGCGTCATTAGTTTCCTGCTGATCTGATATATTTGCAAGACTCGAGCTACTGAATTGAACTGAACTGCCTCTGATGGTATCTAGTCACTGGACTTGCATATGCAAACCCTGGGAAATGCAGCTCACCCAGAAGGGTCTGAAACCATCTCATAATGGTTAAAGCATTCAGTTTAGATTCTGATTCTGAAGAGTCTCTTACAGTGACACTGTTTGTTTTTGGTTTGTGTGTTAGGTAGTACAGCTACTTTGCCATGATAGGGTTGGAACGATATTTATGAAGCTAAGCTAATCTCAAGAACATCTGGAGAACCATTCTCATGGTCATTTTTCTCAAGGTCTAAGCACCTGTAACGAATCATCCACTGAAGGTGAGCGTAGTGAGAACCCATGTGCAGTTTTATTTACAAAGGTGATCCAAACATCCAACCCCATATCCGTGCCTTGGACCGCCTGAACCCGCCTTGCCTGACTTAACTAGGCATGAACAGACCAGGCATGAACAGACTAGACTCACCGACAGCGGGTTACAACATCAATACATGACCAGGCACAATGGGAACATGATGGCTACTTATAGCAGACAAGAGGGTTGCGTGGACCACTCCAACACACTATCTTCTTCTTTTATATAACAAATACTCTGAACTCAAGTTAACAAGCATTATGAGGACCCATGAACCCTTCCCCCGGAATGCGTAACACCACAGGAAGCCGAACAGGCCCCTGGTCCCATGGCAACCAACGCTGATATCACTAGGTTTATTGGCCAAAAGAATGCAAAGCAAGGAAAATCCCTGCATGTCCCAAGGAAAAGCAGAGTAGAAATGGAATGTGTTCTAGTACTTCATAGACACGTTATTTGAATGAACCACACATATTCTTCGGCATTGAGTAGTATTATTGTCAGGTGTATTTTGTCTTTGATATCTTAGACTATTTAGTATGCTTGTGGGGAAACCCATTCCTGTCATCCTTTCACAATATGTAATCCTACCTTGTTTAGTGTCTATGAATTCGCCTTCTGATTATCTAAACAAGATTGTATATTATATGTTGGTGCATAGGCAATATATATTAGTGTCCTGTGAATCTTTAGTAATTTCGATCCTAGTTCCATTTGCAAATTACCATGCTTAGAAACAAAGGGTCGTAAACCCTCCAGCAATTGCCACTTCCCGCTAGGAAATTTCCATCTCTCTAATTGGACAAGCCCATCTTGAAAGGCGAAGATCTTCTCCGACCTTAAAGGCCCGACTCCAGGGACCCGCCCCAGTCGGTGGATCGGTCAGAAGCAAAGATGAAGATGTTAGAAAAACGCTTCAGGATACCAAAGCATCGTGCCAGGCCTTTCTTCGGCCTTGTCATTTCCATTATAAAGTAACACTGACTAAATGGCTCTTTCATTCGACCCGAATTCGCAAAGATCAACGGAAGCTTTAAAGATTTGATCAGGAATCCGTTCAGACGCCGAGAATCGTCAGTACAAAAGTAGTCTATTATTGATCCATTGTATCAGTCACCTTTTACAAAGGTGTGTTTGAACTCAGAATATGACGTATCCCTCAGGCTTAGATCTGCTGAATACGCAAAATGGTTCCATAAATGTCATTCTTTATGCCTCTTTCTGTACTGCGTTAAACTTTAACCCTTTCCTATACCAAATGTATGTGTGTGTGTGTGTATGTGTATGTTAGACCAGGTTATGTGTTTATGTAGTATGTTAGACTAGTTTGGGTGTTCATGTAGTTAATAAAACCTTACTTGTATCAATATTATTTAACAAATTAAGCTTGTTTATGTAGGTGATTGGGGAAGAGGAGGACGTTAGTGTTTATGACATTGCTGATCATCCAGATTTCCATTTCCACACAACGGATATTGTCATAAGGATTGGCAACTCTGACACAGAGGACTGTGAAAATGAGGTACAAAAATAGTTTTGTATTTATGAGAATATTTCCAGGCTTACCCCATTGTCAGTGTTTACTTTACTTTTACTTTTAGTCATTAAGCGACTTTTATAAAGCGATTAAAATAAGAAAATAGTAATTAAAACTAAAAGCTATATAAATTACTATATATATACACATTTACGAAATAAAAATAAATTAAATTTAAAAATGACAGCAGACAACAACATTTCCAAAACTAAACAGTTAAATGAAAACAAAACAATAAAGTCTACACACAATTCAAAATATTAAAAGAAACAAAGGTATGAGTATAATAATGAATTTTATAAATAACCACTAAGCCAAACCTCAAAAAACAACTACATAGGGTATGTAACAGCCACACACATATCATAACATAAAGACATTCCCAATATATATATATATATATATATTATATATATCTAATTTCATTTCCATTTTGATGTTGAATTACTGAAATAACTCAAATTAAATAAAACTTAATAAAAAACCTATATAGACATAATAAAGAATTAATAAAATGACAACATTACTACAACTGTAACTAAAACTAAAATAGATAAATAATACAAATCAAAATACATTAGTTCATCAGTAATCCTAAAAAAAAATAACACTGAGCCAAACACACATGCTAAAAAACAACAACTTACTGACACACAGTAAGAAATGGTTATAAAAAAAGTTGATATGTTTGTTATATCGAGTCTGTTATGTCGTTTAAAATGTAACTGCTGACTCTTCTATGAGTTTTGCTTGGAGTTTGATCTCTCTGCACCTCATAGTAAATTTTATTCAAGTGCACATTTTTTTATGTAAAACTTGGACAATATGTCTTGGTGCCTCTATGGTAGTTAGATAGTTCTACCTTGTTATTTACAATTTTTGTGTTCTTTGGTTTTCGTTCTCCTTTTGCTTTAATGCCTTGCCTCAACTGTCCTGTAGAGATCTGTTGGCCAAGTGTGCAGGGTGGATCTGAGCAGTAAAGTGGAGGTTGTGTGGGCTGATAATTCTAAGACAACTGTCCTGCCGCAGGTATGCAGCAGTTTACTCAAACTGATGTAATGATCTTGCTACTGTATAAGCACACATCCACCTATAGACCCTAGAACTAACACTTATTTATTTTCTCTCTCTTAGCACTTGTATAATGTTGAGTCTGAGATTGAAGAAACATATTATGACTCTGCAGAGGGCAGCAGTAGTGGTGCCTCATCTGAAGAATGGGAAGATGAGAGTGATAGCTGGGAGACAGGTAATGGACAATTGGAAGAGGAACCAGGTGGTGTGGAAACCATCTCAGTCTCCTCCCCCACCACAGGTGCCAATGCTGATGGCAAAACCCATGGCGTGCATGCCTCCACGACTACAGACTCACCAGGAGCTGTCCCCACTCCTGAACTTCCTGGAGGTAGAATTAAGTATCAGATAAAATGTTCTCTTTAGTGCATTGACATTAAACATCACATTCACATTACAAGAGAAGCAAAATGGATAGAGGCCAAGCATCCAAAATTCCCATCAATATAGACCTTACGGAGTGTTTATCCATTGTAAGTGAGACTCCAGACTGTATAAATGTTTGTCAAATTTACCAGTAGTTGCACCACCTTGAGCTTAATTCACCCCAGGGGTATTTTTTTACTAAACAACTAAAACTAAATCTCATTTTTATATTAAATGATATTATATTTTAATATTATTATTATTATTATTATTATTTTGTTTTTACATAAAACTAAATATATTCTACATGTGTATATATAAAAGTATAATTGATATTTTCATAGAGATGTGATTACATCATCAGTGGCATTGTTAGGTTTTCTGGGCACCTGTGTGGGTACCTTTCCCCCTACTAGTCATGCCCATTGACATTGGAATTCTCTGCAACTAAATGCTCAGTTTTGTCAATTGAACTGCACGATGTCATCTGCTCACTGGTTAGGAAACAGTGAACACTTTGTATCAATTATTTTTATTTTTGCTTGCTCAGGTGGAGATGGAGTTGCACCTGAAGAGAAACCCAGTAAAGAGACTCTGCCACGTGGCTTCCGTGAGCTTAAAGAAGCCCTGAAGATTTTGGAAAGTTTAAAGAACATGACTGTTGAGCAGCTCTGGACTGGATCACCGACCTCTCCCACTGCCGAACCATCAGCCACAATTGCTGCCACAACCCCTGCTGATGCCAAACCCACAAAACGCTTTTTGGATGACATTAAGAAACTTCAAGAGAACTTGAAGAAAACTTTGGACAATGTGGCCATTGTAGAAGAAGATAAAATGGAGGCTGCCATTGAGGAGGAAAAAGTGACAGCGCCAGTGCAAGCTGAACCACAGATGCCTGTGCATTCTAAGTGGCCTAGTGACACGCCAGTTTTGTGTCAACAGAGTGGAGGCAAACCGGGTGTCACCTTCACCAGTGCTAAAGGAGAAGTGTTTTCTGTTTTGGAATGGGCACCAGGTATAGACACTAAACCATTTTTTTAAGGAACAAAAACATTTAGAATTATCGACTGCATATGTAGTACCTTCTCATATGAATAATATATAATGATTTATAATGATAATAATCTGTTTAAATTACTGAAAGCGATTTACATAGTATTGAAATTACATAATTACATTTTAATCAGAGCTATCAGTACCATGTTCCACTGTTTAAGCTACAGGAAATCTTGTCTAAGATTTATTCCAGAAGCTCTCTAAAATGACTCCTCTTTCTCACCATAGACACTCACTCATTTAAAAAAATGGAGTTCCAGCCAGCAGAGGCAAAGAAGTTCTTTAGTACTGTAAGGAAAGAAATGGCCCTGCTGGCCACCTCTCTGCCTGATGGCATCATGGTGAAGACTTTTGAGGACAGAATGGTGAGTGTGCCTTTCTATCTTTTTATGAACAGGTTTGGTTGTTGGATTTTGTTCATTTTTGCAATGTTTGAAAAACATTATTTCCTCAAAAAATGATGATAGGATTCTTTAATTAACCTTTCTTCTTGTTTTTCTCTTCAGGACCTTTTCTCAGCTCTCATTAAGGGCCCTAATCGCACTCCCTATGAGGACGGACTCTTCCTTTTTGATATCCAGCTTCCTAATATATATCCTGCTGTTCCTCCTCTCTTCCGTTACCTCTCTCAGTGCAGCGGTCGACTTAACCCAAACCTGTATGACAATGGGAAGGTTTGTGTCAGTCTTCTTGGCACCTGGATTGGAAAGGTAAATTGACCTAGTCTGATCTAATTTTTGGGTAAAATACTCCTGTTTTCTCACTAGCAACCTCTTTGCACTCCCTTTGATCATACTTCTTTGTCACTATGTTGGATGACTTTACTTTTTGATATTTCGGGGGTATTCCTACTTACTAGACGTACATGGCTATTAAATCTCTTGACCATGGAATTGGAAATTGTGGAAGGGGCAATTTAGATTTAGCACAAATACTTGGTACCATCATTGCATAGTTTGAACTATTATTGTAACACTTTACAATAAGGTTCCCTTTCTGGTTAACTACATTTGTTAACATGAACTAATAATGAAGTGCACTTATACAGCATTTATTAATCTCTGTTAATGTTAATTTCAGCATTTACTAGAACATTATTAAAATCTTGTTAACATTAGTTAATGCACTGTGAACTAACATGATCTAACAATGAACATCTGTATTTTTATTAACTAACGTTAGTGAAGGTTAGTAAATACAGTAACAAATGTATTTCTCATGGTTAGTTCATGTTAGTTTATACATTAATTAATGTTTAACTAATGAACCTTATTGTAAATTGTTACGAACGTATTGTCAATATTGATGCGGGCTTTTTTTATGTTTCCTTTCACAGGGTACTGAAAGATGGACCAGCAAATCCAGTCTACTGCAAGTGCTTATCTCTATACAAGGTTGATTTAAAAACTACTCCTATATGCTAGTTATGCTAGCATGCTTGTTAGGGTCTACTTGTTAGTGCTACTTTTTAAACACAATCAGCACTGTTATTATTGTACTGTAATAATTGTTGTTATAATGGACAAAAAAATACAGTATATTTCTGAAACTTAATTAGTTTAACTGAAGTTTGATAAGCATCTGTGAAATTCTCTAAAAAGGGCGGATTGCTTTAAGGCAATAAGCAGAACTTGATACCACAATTTTGGCTTCGGTATGATGCCAAAATCTAATACCTCATTATTGATACTAAATTGATAGGTGACCATAGGTGACAAATAAGCAGCCTCAAAAGATAACTGAATTAAAAACACTGCAAAAAAAAGCACTGCGTGAAGCTCTGCAGTAACAAATTTGGTGCTTGTTTTTGAGCATAAACATATAAACATAAACTTCTCAGAAGGGGGGGCTAAAATATTTCTCAGTAAGATGACAACACTGCCACAATCAATCTCTTGTACCTTGTTTTTTTTTGTTAAAAGGGTTCGAAAATGATTCCATGAACTTGTGAGCTAAGGATGGGAAGTTCGGATCATTTTACTGACACGGACTTTTGAATCTTGTTCTCTTTTTTTTTTGTCATTTCATTCATTTTATCAGAATATAATTAAAATGTTACATGTTAATAGCTAAATTCACCAACACATGACACATCTACTTAGGTGATGTTGATCACATTTAGAATAATAAAAATAAACTATAATGCAGCCTTGACCAAATTATGAGAAACAGAAATAATTAATTAATTGAGGCTATGCAGTCTGTTAGTTTCCCTCACCTCACGATCTGAGTCGCTCGTTCTTTTGTCACATCACATCCCCATAAACTGAAGCTATGCAGTCTGTACCGAAAACAGAAATGAGTAGTTCATCTCTCGAGTCTTCGGGTCTGAGTCTTTATTCAGCAAATCTAATGCGTTTCAGTATACCAGACACAGAAATTATTAGTTTACCTCTCCGCTCGGGTTTGAGCTGTTCTTCTTTTGTCACGAGCCTGCTTCTGGCTCAGTACCAACATAACATTACATATTAGCAAAAGCGGCAACCTCCCGTGTCTCGAAACCAAACACGGGAATGACTAAATCGCAATTCTCGAGCCGCTAGAGGCTGGCTCCAAAGGGAGTCGTCCCATGACTCCCCAGTTAAAAGCCCAACTTTACAGAGAAATAATAAATATTACTTGTATAATTCATCTGTAATTATATTAAGCTTAAATTTTGCCTAATAGGGCGTGGCCACTTGAGTGACTGGTGGATTGCCGCTGCTGTCACCACTGTTGAGCTAGGTGGGTTTGGTTTCAGCAACCAGCTCCCGCCTCTTTTTCCATTTTCGATTATCCGGGAGTGACGATCTTCCAAGATGGCGATGGCCGGCTCCGCCAACTTTGAGCTTCAAAAATGCTCTTCAGAAACCTACGGGTGACGTCACGGACCCTACGTCCATGTTTTTATACAGTCTTATGATATTACCGCTATGTTGGTTTATTCTAGTTGGCATCTTTGCTTATCAAAGTCATTTTCCCTCTCATACGGATGACGTGTACAGCATTAATTAAAATCTTATTAATCCTATTCCCGTGTTATGGAAAGAACCATCGGACAGAAATTTACAAAAGTCTCAATGGTACGACATAACCGGTACCCATTTTGAGACCCGACTGCCTCCCCTCACTCTTCAAAATCTAAATAGGTGTGTGTTGTTTGTAATGAAGATTGGCATAATAACTAAGTTTTGTATACACTCACACTGTCACGTAACATGACAAAAACGAACGACTCAGACCTGAAACTTGCGGGGAACCAATCATTTCTCTTTCGGTACAGACTGCAATTAGATCTATCGGGGGGCTGTCACAGGATGAGAACACTCAAACCCAATACGAAGATCGAGAGGTGAACGAATCATGTCTGTCAAGAACAGTAGGATGTTGCGGTATACGCTGTCAACACGAAATTAAACGCATCATTCCAGACTCAAGTGTTTTCGGAGTCATAAAATAAAGCATACGAGTGCTTACACCAATCCCAACAGGACATCAACATTATATCAATATTCACATATTGTCTTATTTATGTCATCCCCAGTACAGTGATCATGTAGAGTGAGTTTATGTGTTTGCTCAACTTGTTCCTCATCACAAATGCCGGTTTCGCATCAGTTTGGGTAACACTGCTGCATAGTGTTGAACCTTGGAACAGCTGCGTATCAAGTATCGAATTGAGCACAATCATGATATTGTACAGTTTAAAATAACATATACAACTTTTTTTCTAGTGTCAGGGTATACTGCATAACCCTGTACGTCAGTAACAAATGCATGTGTATAGCTACCCATTACGACAGTGAATTCCACTTAATTCCCCCTGTCTGGGGATCCAAAGTTACACAAGAATACACAACAACTACATCAGTTGCTTAAGGATCACTTTGTGGGTAGGCTTTTAAGATGTGGGAAAATGGGTGAAATGGATAATATATGTAATTTGAATCTATGATTTCATAAAGCCTCTTAATTCTCTCTGCACTGTTGTGTAAATATTTTGTCTCCACCCCTTCAGGTCTGATCCTGGTCAACGAGCCATATTATAATGAGGCTGGCTTTGACAGTGACCGAGGCCTTCAGGAGGGTTATGAGAACAGTCGCTGCTACAACGAGATGACACTTATTAAGATGGTGCAGTCAATGACTCAGCTTCTCCAGCAGCCTGTGGAAGTCTTTCAGCAGGAGATCTGTAAGCACTTTGCCTGTAGCGGATGGCGACTGGTCCATCGGCTGGAGTCCTGGCTAGAGTTGGACGGGGCAGTGACTGACCGTGCTTTACGTTGTGGTGTTGGAAGCCTCCATGGAGAACCTCTAGAAGAGATCCCATCAGCTCTGGCACACAGCAGCCCAAGCAAGCATGATGTGCGAAGCGAAGAGGAACTTGAGGACTCGGGTCTCAGTCCCTCCACAGTGGGGCCCAGTGGACTTCCTGGTTCAGTTGGGCAGCGGGACCTGAGCCAGAATTCGGAGTGTGACAGTTCAGTTGTGGGTGGTGCAGGATCAGAAATAACAGTAAGTTTTGAAGGGGTGTTGGGCTTTGTGACATCACAACAAAATATAAAACCGTATCAGGAGTCTCAGCCAGCTGTGAGACCGAAGAAACGGAGAAAGAGCTATCGCAGCTTCCTTCCAGAGCGCAGTGGCTATCCAGACATTGGATTCCCACTCTTCCCTCTGTCCAAAGGCTTTGTGAAGAGCATGTGTGTAGTTTTGCAGCAATATCGTGCTACTCTCACAGCTGCTGGCATTCCTGAAAACAAATAATTGCCCACCAGTGTAATTTTCCCCTTTTTTCTTTTCTCCCACTTTATTGAACCCAAGAGCTGCACTTTTCCCCTTTAATCCTTTGTCCATGTCTTGGATCTGCTCATCAGGCCACTAATGTTCCTAGCAGCCTTTGTTAATTGCTTCATAGCACATCTTTAGTTGCTTTGTTTTTTGTTGCCTCTCATTGGTCATGGGGTGGCAGCACACATTATTTGTTTCCATTAAAACAATGTTGAAATTTCATATGCTTCTATCTTGTTTCCCTGACAACCACCCTGCCGCCACACTGCTCTCTCAGGGAAAAATGGACAAAACAGATGGATGTGAGACTTTAAAAGATACTGAGGCGTGACTGAAGCTTTTGTTTTGTGACTTTTCAAGATTTGTGGGTATAAACTGAATCAGGGGGATTGGATTTATTGTGCCATGGGATGCTCTAAATGGTCTTAAGCATTGTCATTTGCTACTATGGGGAGGACAGAGACTATTTTTTGATGGGCTCACCAACAAACTCACCACATATTGGTTTGCACAAGTTGAAAGAAGTGAATTTACAGAAAAAAAATAAGGATGTTATTATCAGTTTTTCCAAAAAAGCTTCAGATCAGATGTGTGATTGTTTGACATTAGTAACTATTATTCTCTGTACAGTACATTATTTAAAACATTTCTTACACTTTTGCCATAAATGCATGCATATCATAAATCCAGTTTACATATATGTAAATAAACAGTGGGACCTTTAGTATGAGGCAGGTCAGTCATCTATTCTGTTAAATGTGAGAAAGCACCCAGAGGTCTGTTTTACCTGTCCTGAGAGTCAACTAATTGAACAAATTACTTTAAGAGGTTTAGCAGCCAGGATTCAGATGTTTTGCGCTGTGTTTGTATAAAGGTTTTTTGTTTGAACACTGATAAGTTCGACCGGTCACGTCCCTAACTCTTTCCTCTGTCCAACATTGTTGCCTCAAAACTGATTTCAAGCTTGACCCTAGGTTACACTTTTTATCGCGTTATACCTGTCATTTTCTATTAAGGGGCCCTAGTTATGATGGAGAGGCGTAAATGTTATTAATTATTTTCACAAGCACAATTCAAGAAGTTGTATTCCTTAGACAACTGTGAAATGGTTTGTTTGTATATTTGCCTATATGAACGTTTTTTTTTTTGGTATTGACACTATTTAATCAACTTCCAGCTTTTTTCAGTATCATATATTTCTCTGACATGATTTAGATGCTGTGATTTAGAAGCTTCATGTTAATGCTGGTGCTGTGGTTCTACAGACTGAGCAGTTTAGACCTCACTCTTTTGTTTACCTCAACATAAGGCCAGCTGTAATTAAAGCACAGCCTTCAGACAGCTCTCACATGTCTTTTATGTGCTATTGCTCATTTTGATGCAATATTTGAGAAAAGTACACAGCTTTTTATGGAGTCATCAGGCTGTTTTACATTTAACAGATCCTAGTAATTTGCTTAATTTTGCACAGAAGTGATTGCACATAATTACACTTGTTTCTGCTGGAAGATATGTTTCTTATGGAGTTGTGAACAGCTGGCTGATCTCTCTCTCTCTCTCTCTCTATTTATTGTTTTCTTTGACTTTTGTAGCTTATTACAGTTTGGCATTTGGAGAGTACAAATGCTTTATCAAACCGTTTCATGTGCACGTTGCCTCAGTTGACAGAGATGAAACTCTTAAGTCTCTCTCTTCCACTACACATTTTCACCAGTTCAGCCCTCCATGATTCATTTTCAGTAAATTTCATGCATTTTAGTACTGAAATGTGAAGCTAAGCCTCAAGCAAGAATCAAACATCAACTTTACACTCTGAACTATTTTCTGTGTATGTGTACAATACTCTCAATTTAATCACTATTATGAGGAAAGGTAATAGCCAAAGCATGTAACATGTTGCTTTAAGCCTTAACTGCTACACAAGACTTGACTACAATGTAAGCATTTCCACAGTGGCCTGTATTGGTAAACTAAAAAACAATATGATTTGTAGCCTGGATTCTCTGTACAGACATATTGGTCATGGTCTGCTGGCGTGTATTAAAGACTGTGTTGTATTTATTTAATTTGTTAGTATATTATTATTATTATTACATTTATTTTGGTTGCACTAAACAGTGTAAAAATGAAGCATTAAATTCTTTGCAAACAGAACCATGGCAAAATATTGTGAATTCTTGTTTTTTTCCCCGCCAGGAATTGATTGTCCATCAGAAAAAGAAAAAAATCTGAAGAATAACATACATTTCAACTTAATTTTTTTTAAAAGAAAAAGAAATACAAAAATAAATGCTATCTTTTTGCTTTGATTTTCCAGTAGAAAAAAGTTTCAAGTGTGGGAAAAACATTATTCTGACAATATTACACTGTAAAAAATTGCTGTTAAAAAACTGACAATTTCTAACAGTAAAATACTGTTAATTCAGTAGACAGTTTAATCCTGTAAATTAACAGCCAAAAGCCCATAGATTAATCACTTGCTGTAAATTTGCAGCATTTAACTGTAAACCCATTGGCACCTGAAAAAAACAGTATTGTGCTGTAAAAAGCGCATGTGGGGGTGGGGATTTTTTTTTTCAAAAACAGCGTGGTCAACGAGATCTCTTCACAGCTCGCCTCTTGCCTTCACCTCCATTAAAGGACATGGTTTAAGGTAAGTTTGTCTCTTTGTTATTTCATTATGTTGCCCCAACTTGTAAAATCACGTCTTTCAAGATTTGTGACTGCTGCTTGATGCCAATCGCGTTTGAGACCATTCTCAACAGGTCAGGCATTTGGCTAGTCAGTTTTCTCCGACCTCCGATTATCACAGCAAATTATTTGCTTGGTTAAAAAGGTCCTACTTAGATATAAGCTCGATATTCTTTGTAGAAACCCTTTAATCGAAATTTTTGATTCATGGTGCATGGTTAGATACCAGATGCATAAATGTAGCCTAAAGTTAGTTACACCACACAATATAATCCAAATACATTTTTCATTTGATTTTTGATGGTGTAAGTAACGTTACTCATATTTTAGCGAGATTTACATATATTATTAGCAGGAGGCCTATTCAAAAAGTCGAAGAGGTCGTTACTGAAATGCGAGTAATCGCGTTTTGCAGACTGACAGTTCTCAACGGGTCAGGCATTACACTAGCCAGTCTTCTCCGTCGAGTTATTTGCTTGGTTAAAGAGGCAATAACCCAAAATTAATTTGTATTCTTTTTATCTTATACAGGAATTATTCACTCTATGTACTTGTATTTCCGAGATGGTAAACAACGCAAATATTAGGTAAGTTTGACCACATGTGGAAAGGCCATTCTTGATAATTTAAAAGTAGACCAAAAGATAAAATCATGAAGAATGTCTTGTCCCAGGCCGACAGCCTTGAGATTGCACACCTGGGGTCTCATTTATAAAACTCTCCGTAGATTTCATCCTAAAATTGTACTTATGCTCAAAAGCTAGATTTTGCGTACATACATATGTTTTCAGATTTATAAAACCATGTGTACGTCAGAACCTGCGCAAAATTCCCTTTGTTATTACCCAGTCAGTGGAAAATTGTGCGTACATGAATCTCCACCCAGTCTCCTCCCTGAAATAGCCATTTATGGAGCTTACAACACCTAGTTTTACTTTGCATAACCTCATCTGCATATCATTTCCAAGCACATCCCATCCACGTGACACCATGTTTAACACGTCAAAAGTACAAGACATTAAGGAAATATGAGAAACGAACTATAAATGCCATTTGTGCCATACATTCATTTTTATTTAATGTCAGTTTAAAATAGTTATCAGAGAAAATTTTAGAATAGCGTTGATCTCATTTTTTACATGGCCCAATAGTAGACTATTAATTGTTTTAAGGGCTCCTATGAATTATGTTAAGATCATTATTTGGTGTAACAGAATCTGTTGACATGCTTTAATGTTCAAAAAAACACATTTTATATTTCAAATACTGTACATTATTGTAGGTCCTCTCTGCCCCGCCTCTCTCAAACGCTTAGTATTCTACAAAGTCCCTCCTTCCGACAAACGCAGTCCGCTCTTATTGGCCAGCTGACACCGTGCCTTGTGATTGGCCGAACACACAAGCACGCGTCGGCAATGTCCCGCCCCTCCCCTACTCGCAGCCTTCCGCTTTCCACAGTAATCTCAGCAGTTAAGAATGTCGTTCGTCTACCCGCTTTTGAGTGCAAGCCCGAAGGGCAACAGAGTCGGCGTGACAGAACAGTGAGAGGCCGTACACATAGTCTGCGTTAATAAGCTGATGTGCTATGACATTCTGCAGGCCAGTCACTCTCCGTGATGTGACCTGTTCCCTCACACACACACACACACGGTGCGTTACTCTGCGTTGCGCAAAACTCTGGATTTTTAACAGTCAATAGCAAATACTTAAACTTATAACAAAACATACTTACAGTCGCTGATTCAGAAGCACCAGATTGTCAAAGCAAAGTCAGAATTGACCCTTTTTTTGCCAGCCTTGTACTCTTCTAGGTCCATAAAGTGCATTGCACAAATTTGAACATCTGGGTTGAGCTGTTTTCATGTTCCTTTCCCCCCTTTTGTTTTTTTTCCTTTCTCCTTGCTTTTCTACTTTTCTTCCACTTCCCCTCTTTCCTTTCTCCTGTTGTACATAATTCTTAACCAATGATTCTAATTGCATTACTTCCGGAAGGCAAATAAAGGCTTTTGACTTTCGCACTGAAACACGGTCTCCCCACATGGCTGCACACAAGGATGCTGTTCCTGACACACGCCTTTTTCTTTGCGTGAACAATTGGGCGGCATTATGCTAATATTTCCACAGTGACATAGACATGTGGGGGCGTTTTAGAACAAGCCGTTTTAGGTAGCCCCCGGTAGGCTGATCTTAAGTGGGAAGTCGTGGCCTAATGGTTAGGGAGTCAGACTCGTAACCCAAAGGTTGAGGGTTCGAGTATCGTACCGGCAGGGATTGTAGGTGGGGGAAGTGAACGTACAGCGCTTTCTCTCCCACCTTCAATACCACGACAAAGTGCCCTTGAGCAAGGCACCGAACCCAACTGCTCCCCGGGCACCACAGCATAAATGGCTGCCCACTGCTACAGGTGTGTGTTCACGGTGTGTGTGTTCACTGCTGTGTGTGTGTGTGTGCGTATTTTGGATGGGTAAATGCAGAGCACTAATTCCGAGTATGGGGTCACCATACTTGGCACATGTCATGTCACTTAACTTTTCTAAAGCTTTCTCTTGGATTTGAGACTTTGCAACTTTAAAATATTCTTATGCCCAAGGCTTGTCCCACCTCCAACGGAGAAAAGGCCAAAATTGAAATGCAGCATATGGACCCCTTAAACAATTCAAATCAAATTTAATTTATGCAGTTTTGCTGATAAGGTGAATATTTTTTAGCTATTTTGAGTGGAAACAGATAGGCCTATTTATTGCAGTGTAAAATTGTCTGGCTTGGCAACTAACAAAGTATTTTAAAAAGGAAACGTATAAATCTTACTTTTTTCTTCAAGTTACAGTGGGTACGGAAAGTATTCAAACCCCCTTAAAATTTTCACCGTGTTCTCTTGCAAGCCTTTGCTAAAAATCTTTAAGTTAAGTTTTTTTCCTAATTAATGTACACACAGCACCCATATTGACAGAAAAACACAGAAATGTTGACATTTTTGAAGATTATTCAAAAGGAAAAACTGAAATATCACATGGTCCTAAGTCTTCAGACCCTTTGCTCAGTATTTAGTAGAAGCACCCCTTTTGATCTAATACAGCCATGAGTCTTTTTGGGAAAGATGAAACAAGTTTTTAACACCTGGATTTGGGGATCCTCTGCCATTACTCATTGCAGATCCTCTCCAGTTCTGACAGGTTGGATGGTAAACATTGGTGGAAAGCCATTTTTAGGTCTCTCCAGAGATGATCAATTGGGTTTAAGTCAGGGCTCTGGCTGGGCCATTCAAGAAACGTCACAGAGTTGTTGTGAAGCCACCTCCTTCGTTATTTTAGCTGTGTGCTTCGGGTCATTGTCTTGTTGGAAGGTAAAACTTCAGCCCCAGTTTGAGGTCCTGAGCACTCTGGAGAAGGTTTTAGTCCAGGATATCCCTGTACTTGGCCAAATTCATCTTTCCCTCGATTGCAACCAATCCTCCTGTCCCTGCAGCTGAAAAACACCAACACAGCATGATGCTGCCACCACCATGATTAACTGTTGGGACTGTATTGGACAGGTGATGAGCAGTGCCTGGTTTTCTCCACACATGTCGCTTAGAATTAAGGCCAAAAAGTTCTGTCTTGGTTTCATCAGACCAGAGAATCTTATTTCTTGGAGTCCTTCAGGTGTTTTTTTTTTTAGCAAACTCCATGCGGGCTTTCATGCGTCTTGCACTGAGAAGAGGCTTCCGTCGGGCCACTCTGCCATAAGTGATGGTTGCAGTGATGGTTGACTTTCTACAACTTCTCCCATCTCCCGACTGCATCTCTGGAGCTCAGCCACAGTGATCTTTGGGTTCTTATTTACCTCTCTCACCAAGGCTCTTCTCCCCCGATAGCTCAGTTTGGCCGGATGGCCAGCTCTAGGAAGGGTTCTGGTCGTCCCAAACGTCTTCCATTTAGGATTATGGAGGCCACTGTGCTCTTAAGAACCTTAAGTGCAGCAGAAATGTTTTGGTAACCTTGGCCAGATCTGTGCCTTGCCACAATACTGTCTCTGAGATCTTCAGGCAGTTCCTTTGACCTCATGATTCCCATTTGCTCTGACATGCACTGTGAGCTGTAAGGTCTTATACAGACAGGTGTGTGGCTTTCCTAATCAAGTCCAATCAGTATAATCAAACACAGCTGGACTCAAATGAAGGTGTAGAACCATCTCAAGGATGATCAGAAGAAATGGACAGCACCTGAGTTAAATATATGAGTGTCACAGCAAAGGGTCTGAATACTTAGGACCATGTGATATTTCAGTTTTTCTTTTTTAATAAATTTGCAAATATGTCAACAATTCTGTGTTTTTCTGTCAATATGGGGTGCTGTGTACATTAACGAGGGAAAAAAATAACTTAAATGATTTTAGCAAATGGCTGCAATATAACAAAGAGTGAAAAATTGAAGGGGGTCTGAATACTTTCCGTACCCACTGTATATCCTTCAAATACAGCGGTACTTTTCATAATGTAGTAGTTACATTATTTTTCACTGTTTTACAACTTTTCACTGTTACGGTTCATGGGTCCGTGCGGTCCTTTTGCGTCTTGTCATGTGGGTGTGTGTGTTACGTCATTCATTAGTAGTGGCAGCTGGCGCTCTATCAGAGCCTGCCAGCTGCAACTCATTAGTGATGCCTTTTATAAGGGCTCTTTGTTCAATGTGTGTTTTTCGGTTCGTTATCTCATGTCCTGTCTCCTTGTCAAATCTCTGCTTCCAGTTCACGCTCAGCCAGGTTACAGATCTTCAGCCCTCGCCTTGGGTAGGCCAGCGCTGAGTGGAGAACGCTGCTCGGGAGGAGTCCTGATCTTGACCGAGACTCATGATTATGATCACATTCTGTCTCCGTCTATTGTGGTTTCAAAATAAACCCTTATTTTGCACTTGCACTTGGATCTTGACTTTTCTCTCCCGTAACAAACACCTCTGTGCAGCTGCGATTAACAGTAAGATATTATCATTGGACCTATTCAAACTGGATAATGGACCATCGACCACTGAATCCAGCAGTGTCCGCCATAATATCGAAGTAAGTGCGCATCATTAATCATTGTTCTCGCTAAAAATATTTTCTCATAACATAAGATCTGCATTTTAGTTTAAGGATTAATTATTGTGCACCTATAGCACTCCTCGCTATCAATAAAAGAGGAAAAGTGATCAAGCACATCCACTACAAATGTCTAAATTCATATAATTTTGGCTTAAGTTCTGCGTAACTTTATGTAATTTCAGTCCTTATCTCCATATGAAAGTGTAATATTTAATGTAAATGTATATATCGACATGTAAGCAGAGCTTACAATCATTGTTTTTACTTCATACATTTTCTCACTCCAGTAAAAAGAGTTTGTACGCATGGGTCAGAGTTTGCGTGCAGGTGCGCAAATTTTCCCATCAAGTTTGTTTTTATAAATCCCACCTTTGGCGCAGGAAGTGGCGTACGCCTCTCTCAGGGCTGGTTTTGTGCGTACGCAACGGTTATAAATGAGGCCCCTGGTCATCAAGCTTCTTCTGGCACATTTGATGAGAGTGAAAGTGCACTGATGACACATGCAGATGTGAGTGTTTATTTAAATATTGTTTGTTGTTTAATTTGATCGTAGAGTGTAATTCTGAATTGTATGTTCTCTTTTAGGTTTCTGCGATTGTTGAGATGCAGCAAAATCTACCTGCCAGCCCTTGTCTTATTCTGTGTGGTTAGTAACATTGTCACAACTAATGCTGGTGGTCGGTTGCAAAGGCAGTACTTTAAAAAAAACTGACTCAAAATAAAAAATGTTCTCATAATTTACTTACCCTCAGGCCATCAAAGATGTATATGACTGTATTTTGTCATCAGAACACAGGGTTTTTTTCAGAAGAAAATCTGGGTTTTGCAGGTGCATTAACTGGTGCCATCACATTTACAGTGAAAACAAGAGATAAAACGTAGCATTACAAAAATCCACACATCTCCAGTCAATCAGGTAATGTCTTCTGATGTGAAACTATGTTTGTATATAAAGCATTTCAAAATTAAGACAATTTTTGTTGGTATCAATATTCTCCTGTTAAGAATTTGTATCACAAACTAGAATGGAAGCAGCAATCACCATTGATACAAATTGGGATGTAAGCAGTGCTTGGCCCGTGTTTATTCTGTGGATTTTAATGTAAAAAGAGCAGAAAAAGTTTGTTTTCCTGGAGGAATGTACTTAGTTATAGATGCGTGTAATTTGACACAGTCACACCAATATTTTGGATTTTGACTGAAAATAACAGTAAGTAGTCTATAGTTAAGTAGTTTATAGTAAAATCTTAATGATGGAT